>VZTA01010583.1:170776-221590 GCA_013398855.1 Mohoua ochrocephala | reverse complement strand
AGCCACTTGGCTGGTCAACACTAAGGGATCTGCTAAGAGACCCGGTAGTAGTTAATGAAAAAATGTATGTTTGGCACAGACGTGGTTTAAGGATGTATTTTAAGCTGCAAATGTGGGTAAGAAAGGATTCCAGTAACGAGAAATAAATGCAACAGGAGAGTTGGAAGATATATAGATGATGTGGGATCTGAGTATGACATAAATGGTGTGGAACAAGGGGTGGGAATTGTATTGGGTCTGTCTGCGGTAGCGTTCGCAGCCCTCCCAGTGCTGTGCTTTGCGTTGGTAGCTGGAAAGTTGTTGATAACACACCAATGTTTTGGCTACTGCTGAGCAGGGCTGCCCCTCTGATATTCCTTCCCCCATCAAGGGGATGGGAGTGGGCAGGATCCTGGGAGGGGACACAACCAGGCCAGCTGACCCAAATTAGCCAAAGGGATATTCTGCACCATATGGCATCAGCTCAGATATAAAAGTTAAGGGAGAGAGGAGGAAGGGGAGGCATTTGTGATTCTTCAGTGTTTGCCTTCCGGAGAAACCGCTACGCGTGCCGAAGCCCTGCTTCCCGGCCAGTGTCCGAACGTCACTGCCGATGGGGAGTAGAGATTGACTCCTCCCCTCGCTTATGCGCGCGCACATTCTCGCTCGTTTCTTTCTTTCGCGGTAATAAAACTGCCTTATCTCACCCGCTGCTTGTTCTCCATCTTATTCTCTCCCCTGTCCCACTGGGAAAGGGAGGGTTGGAGCGGCTTAGTGGGCGCCTGGCACCCAGCCAAGGTCAACCCGCTACAACTCTTCAACAACCGCTTCCTAAGGCTCTAAAGGCTTATTCATCCTGGAATATCTTCAACGTGTTAACCTCATAGACACGTTGCTCACAGACAAAAAAATAGCATGGGGTTGCAATAACCTTCCAGGCTGATCAAAGAACAGGAAGAATTAGTTTTTTCCCTTCCATCTAAAGGCTGCATGATTGAATCGGACAACTTCATACTGAATTGAAGCATGTCACTTCAGAAAAGGATCCGAGATTTCAAGTGATGCAGATCTTCCCCTTTTCCTAAGAAGGCCGCTGCAATATCTAGTTATCCACCTCAAAATCAAAAAATGCTCATTTCTTGCACTCTCTGCTGTGAGTTGAGCAGACTCATATTACCAGATGCTTTCCACATCTGTAAATTTCTACAGACACACTTTTAAGAGTGAAAGAAAACCCAATTCTTCATTAGGCAAACTAAAGTCTATCAGCTGCTGTCTTTTTGAACTTCATGTGGCTGGGACTTCCCACATCAGGGCAACGCCTCTCTTGTCTGCTGAGATCAATATACAGATAACAAAAGAGGTGTGAAGGGAATCCGAAAGCTCCTTTTTCTGAGTGTGACTTCTGGGGACAAATCCTGGCAGCCTTTAGAACAGCCTGGAGCTGCAGAAAGCAGAGCTGCTTTTATCAAGACTGTGCTGGGTGGCATAATCAGAGGGTTTGCCATTTAATAAGAATTAACTCAGTTATTAATTAGCATATAAATCCCTTAAAAGTTTTATTTCATCAATAATTCATCCAATTTTCACAGACTCTGATTCTCTGTCTCACTGAGGGTTTGGAGACTCTATTCCTCTCTCTCAGCAACTCTTCATTCATCTATTTCTTCCCGCCTTTTTTCCTTTCCTTCTCCTGTCCCTCTCCTTGAAATTTATTTCTCATGGTTGGCGCCGTTGCCCTCCATAAACAGTCAGGAGGTATCACTGACTGTTAGTCAAAAAGATGACAACTGAGCTTGGTTTCTGACATTTGTTTGTGTTTCGTCACATTCATGCACATTTAGGCAGAGAGAGAGAGAACAGCAGCACAGGAACTTGAGTAGAACACATAAAAATGGAACAGGATGGTTAAAATATTGATCGGGATGGAACAAAGGGGATTGAGAGGGAAAGACAGAGAACTACAAGACCCATAAATAATCTTTGACAGAATAGCTTTAATTTGCCAAGCAGAGGAAGACTTGCACAGCCAAATGAAGCTTTTTAGTGGATGAATGGGATTGAAAGAACAAATACTGGAAACAAAGAGGTCTGGGCCAAATGAGACTTGCAGAGCTAGAGTTTGCAAAGGGTCTGGAAAAAGATGGCAATGGTACCACCTGCTTTGGGAAACCCTTCAGCAATGCCCCAGGGTGAGAACGGGCCTTCATTCCAAAGGGAAATGGAGCTTGTGTTGTAGGTGAGTTGGTAGCAAACAATACTTTGGGAAGATACACTTTGTGAGATTACTGGAAAATGGAGGGAAATGATAGCTTGATTAGTGGGCCAGGGTTATGTCAGACATTTGAGGCAGATGAGCTTTCAGTAGGTTCCAATTCAAAGCCTAGAGAGCCTTATCCAGAGACTGGGGCTCCGGGAAGGAGCCCTTTGCTTTAGGACAGAAACACCTTGATCCTGTTTGTGTCCTTTTCCTCTAGAAGTCATAGGAGTAGACAAATAGGCTGTCCTCACTGTCTCCTGACCCTGCTGAACTTGCACAGGTATGTCCAAAATGGGGGAAAAAATCTGCTTATTGCAAGGGTGGAAATTGTGGAAAGGTATAAATTCTATTATTTTGTAGACGGAGTGGGCTGATAATAAAATTGCCGTGGCAATTAACATATCTGGATGTCTGCAGGGAGGTCAGAGGTTAGGAAGCCCTCGGCAGCCTGTGAGGCAGGGAATGGTAGCAAGGATGTCAATAGTGCCCAGTGGGAAATCTGGGCTTGGCTCACATCCTGCACCAGCCACTCAGGAGCAACACTTGCTCACCCAAGGGCTGTGGGATACCAGATTAAAAGAGATATCAAGATGCCAAAATAAAAATCCCTAATGGTGTGGCAGGGAGGTTTAAGCTCGGCTGCCAGCCTGGGCTTCACAGACGCTGCTCATATCTATGCAACGCTACACACCACAGGTAGGCAAATGTTATCCCTGCTTGGCCAGGCTGCGTCCCCCACGGGCACAGAAAGAATTCATGGCTCTCTGCACTAGTCTGAGCAGCTCCTGGTCCCCAGGGAGGTGCCTGCCCTATTTTCCAGCTCTGGGACTTCTCAGTTGACGGCCCAAAGTTCCCGTCCTGGCTTGCCAAACCCTGTCATCTGTATCAAACAGAGCGCGGCGTTTCACCCAGCCCGCTGGATGCGGAGGGGGTGACCCCTCCCCACGGAGCAGACGGGCTGTGGCCCAGCCAGGTGAAACTGGAGCGTGTCTTTGCAAAGGATATCTGCTCTGACTCCGAGGAGGTGGCTCTTCCAGGGGCCACGCTTAGCTAGAGCAGAGCCCCAGCTCCAAGGATTCACTCGCAGCACAGCTTTTCCGTGCCTCCCGCTCGGTTAACCAGGGCAGCAGCAGAGCGTGAGGCGTGCTCAGGGGGGCTTTGGGAGCACAAAGCGCTGTAAAGAAAGGGCACCCAGGATGGAAAAATCCCAGCTGCCTGTAGCTGAGAGGATCCCATCCCTATTTTTTCCTGACTTTGGCCCGCTGCAGGCAGGAAATTTCTTGTTTAAATTCTGACCTGACAAAATCACTTTGAGAGTTGTTTATCAAAAGGGATTTTTTTTTTTCAGGGGGAATTTATTTTGCAGTGACAGGAAGATGCCATTGCATGCCCAGCCAAGTTTATTTGGAAAGGCTCATTTGCTATGAATCAAAGCATCTTTTTCTCTTACCATAGGCAGAAAAGTCTGTTCCAGAAGCAAACTGAAGCTTTTTCTCTCTTTTGCACTAAAGCTATTCTCCTGACATCCATGCTTAAGCTCATTAGCCAGACATTATGAATTTCAGGGCAGAAAGAAAAGCCAGAAGTCTGAGTTGCAGTCAGTGCAGTAAAGTCCACATTTTTAGGGATGACCAACAAATCAAAGATCAACATTCAGCTCATGAATTCAGGAGAGATAAATGTGTGAATTTGCCTTCCTGTCCTGCAAAGCATCATTTTGTCTTTCTTAGAGGAAGGGTGAGATTTAGTAGATCTAGATATGTGTGTGTGTGTGCTGTTATCAACTGCTGTCCTCCCAAGAGGACTGAGCAAGGACCAGTACAAGGCTCCAGACAGGGCTCACATGAAGGGCTGTGCTCAGTAAAGCGGCTTGGGGTTGCTTTTCCCCATGGCTTGTTACACAGTGAAGGCTTATTTCCCATGGGACTTTTGCAGCCCTCCACAACTTGGCTGCACAGCACAGGGCTTGTACACAAGCCTGCAGGGTGAGGCGTGCACTGGGGAGACTGGGGTCAGTCTTTTGGGCTGTCAGCGAGGATTGTTTTGCTGGAAATGCTTTGGAAAGAGGCTGCGTTGCAGAGCCCCAGGGGGCAGGTGAGTTGTGCTTCTCTGTCTAGCCTTCGTCTTGCCCCAGTGACGGCGCAAGGCTGGTGTGACAACAGAGCCAGAACTGCTGTGTGCAACACCCGTTGATAAGTTAATGGTACCCACAGGTAGTTTGCAATTCTCTCTGAGAAGGACATGCCCTCTGAGGTTTTTTTTAATAAAAAAAGTGAGTTTTAGGGAGAAACCTGCTCATCAACAGTATGCATATGCACCTAGAAACGTATGTTTAAGACAGACAGGGATGTGAGCCTAATGTCAACACACAGGGCTGCCTCTGCTGACTGCAAGTTCTGTGAGACCTTCACAAGTTTGGGAACGTGGCTGCTGCCTGAGATTGTTGGGAGTTAATTGCTTGCTTGATACAGAAGGCAGCTACAATTAATAGGAGTTGGACGTATTTTTGTGGAGAAAGAAATGGTCTGGGAGTTTTATGTGTCCCAGAAGGGCCAGGGGAGGATGTGGTGGAGCCTCTGGCACTGCATGGCTCACTTCGGATGGTGCTGAGCCAAGGGTACTGACAGCCGCTTTGTACTGTTGAATTATTCAGGAGTCCTTCACAGATGGCTGCAAACAAGGGAGGTCTGGGAGAAAGTTTAGAAGAAAATGCTCAGTATTCAAGGAAAAAGTTGAGAATAAGCCAGATTTTCAAAGGACTTCCGGACAGTAAAGGGTGGCAGACTGGGTGATGGATATATGGGCAGTAGAGAGAAGGCAGCTTTGGCTGGTCACTGAAAATCATTGCACGTGAGACTTTATGAAAATGAAAAGCCTTATCCATAAATTGATCAAACCAAATAAGGTGGAAGAGACCAAGTTAAACGTTGGTAAGATCAGAGGAAAGCCATATGTTGTATTATAGCATTTATGTGGCACCCGTGACAGTGTTATGGGGCTGTTCAGACATCTCTGAAGAGGTGACATTTATTTATCAGTGTAGCAGAGCTTCTGCACAGGTTGCAGATTAGGCATGTCCCTTCCTTCAGCCATGGGACACATATCTTTTTCTTTCAGATGCATAAAGGAAGCAAGAGTAATGTACCAAGGTGACACTCAACCTCCTGCTCGGACAAAGGCTCGGCATTGATGTCCCCAGGAACTTATCAGAGGTGTTTCCTGAGAGAACACAAGCTTTTGAAGGCAAACAACCCTCAGAGCTGCTAGGACAGTACTTGTGCGTAAACAGTGAAGAGAAAACACGGTGCTGGGGCCTCCGAAAAAAGACACCTTTCCCAGAAGCAGCTCATCATCTTCCTCCTCAAGAGGTACCCAATCCAGGCAGCTGCATGTACCACAGAGTGCTCACAGGTAAAACAACCCCATCAACGCCACCAAAGGTCCTCGGGGACACAGTCCAGTGAGACAGCTGGCTGCCCTGACCAGCGTGGAAAGCTACCTCAGCAGGATGTTCTTGTACCCTTTGAAATCCAGAGGGCCCTTCAAGGACAGGTGGCAGGTATTTAATGGTAAATCAAAAGTCAGAGACAACCTGCAGGTGAAGCACACAGTAGTTAAGGATTATCCTATCTGTTTATCAGGATGTCTGCTCTCTGCCAGAACAGACCAGGAAATCTGCTTGGCTGTTTCTTCACTATTGTTTTTCTCTACTATCCTACTCGGAGCATTTGCTTCTCCTTTTCTGTCCAGCTCTACTGCTCTCAGGAGTGGAAAAGCTTTAAGAAAATCTGGCTTTAGGGCCATTTCTGGTCCTCAGGACAGTGAGCTGATGTTGGAGAAGGTAAAGCATTTGTTACATTTTCTCCGGGGCCTTCAGGAAAGCAACAGCTCTGTGTTGCCCGTGGCAGAATTATAACCTGACAATGCAGATGCCAGCAAAGTCTGGCAGGGAGCTGAAAGCTTCAACAGTCTGAGCTGGTCTGGGATGTGCAGGGCATATTCATCCTTGAGAAAGAGCCACTAAAACATGTTCACACCAAATTTCAGCTTTGACGAACTACAGATTTGCAGGCAGCAAGCGCAGCATCCAGAAGTTCTCAAGCAGCACTAATTGTAATAAGCTTTCTTTTCTTTAGTCACCTGGTGTTTTTCAGAAAGAGCATTAAGGAAACTTACCCTGTGACAGTGTTCCTGCTGTGACTATAAATGTCCTCATTATCCATGAGACAAGAAGTGTCAGAAATTGTGCTGTACCTCAGTATGCCACAGGATGTGTTTATGCTTTAAAAATATATATATATATAAATATATATATATATATAATTTTTTTTTTTTAGTTCTCAAATTGAAGTTCAGAGTCCCTACAAACTCTAACCTCAGTTATCACTGGCTGCGAGTCAAAGCACATTTCACTCAGTTTTCCATAAAACGCAAATCTTGAGTAAGCCAACACCCTCCTGGATTATCTTGTATCTTGAAGGTACAGACTTAGAAGAAACATCTAAAAACTGTCTATCTACTTTGTTAGCCTGTCAGCTCAAGAACTAGGGCTGACTTCAAGAAACGGCTCAAGCAAGTTCAGCAGGGACTACATAGTTTTTAGAGATTCCCAAAGCAAGGTAAAATCTTGGTACTGTCCAAGAAAACACAGCATGCTGGATTCAAGTGCCTAAGAGATGCGAGGCTGCTGCAGCTCCACACCCTCAGCTCCAAGCAGCAGTAAGGCTAAAAGCATTTTCCCAGTAGGCACATGCCCACAGACCGCATTTCTTTATCACAGAATCCCAGAATCCGAGTCGAAAGGGACCCACGAGGATCATGGAGTCCAGCTGAAAAGCACCTTTCTCATTCCGCAGCCAGAGAAATACCAGTGTGAATGGCACCCTTGGTCCCACAGCCCCTGTGTCCTTGCTCCTGGGGACACAGAGGTGCTGTCACCCCTGGAGCTGACCCCAGAGACACCGCACCCCCTCACACATGCACACCTTCCTCCCAGGCCATGTCCCCTGCTCCCGGCCTGTTCTGGCTGGATCTCAGCTCCCAATCACCCACACTCACTCCAGTCACACCCTGACCCATGGCCAGCTCCAGCTGCTGCACTCACACCCTCACACATGCAAGTGCCCACAGGAAGCAGTCTCCTGCCTAGAGAAGGGCTGGAAAGCCATTTAACAGGGGTAGAGACCAGGTGTTCTGGTTCCAGACAAAATTCAGAGGAACGCTCTGGGAGGAATATCTCCTCTATAGCAGGCAGGTTACAGCCACCCATCTCCCCCTTCCGCCACCAGGTTCAGGAAAAAATTCCTTGAAGGAAAGTGAAAGAAGGGAAAAAACCCTATTTATTTAACAAACACACAGGAAAAGAATAATGCTTGAATAATAAAATCTCTCGCTGTGGAAAGAAAACCTGGAAGATTTTAGAGTCTTTTCTTGGGTGTGGGCTCTCTCTCCCTCTCTCTCCTCTTTGGAGCTGGGTCGGCTCGGGCCCCTCCAGGCTGAGGTGTGAGGCCTCCCAGTGAGGTTCTGATGTTCTGGTGTTCTGAAGAGTCCAGAAGAGAAGAAGAAAGAACCAAAGTCCCAGGGAAACAAAGGAGTTTAACTCTCCGTCTCTCTCTTCTGAGAAAAGGAGCCAAGAGCCAGGGAAAGCAGGAAGGTGCTTTCCTCTGCTCTGCAGCAGCAGCAGCAGCGATCTCATCCCCTGTCCTTGAATACAAAAACTGTTTTGAAAAGTTCATCTGGCTTTTTCTTTCTTTCTCTCATACTCAGGTTTAAAGACACAGAAAGGCACAGGAGTCATGTCTGGGCATGGAGCGGCGATAGGGGATACACATCACAAGGTCAGCCCGAGACACCAGGCTGTGCTGACTGGGTGCAGAGCACACCCAGACGAGTGCACTGACCAGCAAACTGCTTACATGCCTGCCCCTGGTATTCCCTCACCCCTCTACTCTCCCATTCTTGCTCCTCCCCAAATCACCTAACCACCACCCTGCTCCTGCCTCCTCCTCCCTTTGGTTTGCCACAAAACATCCCATAAGCCTCATGCAATTCCAAAATCCCTCTTCCTTTGCACCCCATAACGTGGCTCCCCTCTTAGCGTGAGAGGTGGTCTGGAGAGCTCTGGATTCCACCTCTGGACACTGGGACTGATGGCAAAGACGCTTCAGTCCTTGGACATTTCCTGGCATCCTGCACTACATTTGGGACCAACCATCCGTTTGGAACAGTGCATCTCTGGTGCTCCCCAGGCATTTCCCTGGTGCTGAAATGGGAAAAGGTGTCCACTGCCTTGCTGCCTCTCTCCCCACAGCACCTCATCCACCTCCAGGTTGCACAGCAGGCCCCCTGGCAGCACTGCCAGCATTAGCCCATCTCTCCTGGCTGACGAACTTGATGCAGCTGGCCCTATTTAGGATAATGCCTCCTGGTGGAAAATGGATCTGTTTGTCCTGCCTGGAGCTGGGTGTTGTAAAAACCAGACTCAAGCACCCATTCAGCATTGCCATCTCCCTACACCCTAAATTGTGTGTGCCACTGGGTCTCACTGCACTGCTTCCCTCTGCAGAGCCACCCAGGCAACTCACCTGCTTTTAAACCAGCCAGATCCTAGTCCATGATGTCTGCTGGTTTTATCCCAGGGACTTGTGGTGCTCTTGCCTTGCTTGCAGGAAGGAGACCCAGCTGTGGGGTTTCTGTGACAGACATGTTGGTATTTCTCTGGCTGCAGAATGATAAAGGTTCTTTTCAGATACTGAGTGCTTCAGCGCCCTTTTGGGATACGATACTGAAGAGCAGTGGTGCAGCCATGGCAGCAGAGCAAAGCTGATTAGATGGCCTAAAAACCAGAAATGTGCAGGCTTTGTTTTCAAAGCATGGCTGTTCCATCCCTGCAATTCCTTATTCTTAGTTTCGATGTCAAGACTTGATGCCCAGTTATTTTTTTCTCAACAAAAGCTCTCCAGAAAATACTAATCTTGCTCTTTACCCTCTTACTAAACTTCACTGTAGATAAGACATAGCTCCTCTGTGGAGTTTGCTTCTCTGGCTCAGAATTTTTTTGTGTTTGTTTTTAAAAAGAACTGAGCAAGGATTTTGTTGGATTAACTGGCTTTATCACAATAAAAGCCTTGAGTAGCTCTAATTGTATACTTGGCTTTGTTTACAACAATTATATCAGCTTCTCTTTTCTCTGTAATTTATTTTCCAGTGTTGTTATCCAGCACACGTTTATGTGGTTTTTTTCTAAATGGGCTGAATGTTCCCCTAATGCCTGAAGTTGTTGTTGTGCTGATTCCTTGACTCATTTTTCTGTGCCCCGTGCTGCTGTTCTGCTCACATCCCTACCTGTTTTTAGAGCTCTGAGTGGCAGGTTGGAAGCAGCACAGAGAATGCAGAGGATGGATTTCCCGGATTTTGTGCCAGCAATAGCCCATTCTGTTTTCTGTTGAAATGAAAACTTTCCTCAAACTCTGACAGAGAGTTTCCAGGAGTGGAAACTACTGGATACAACTTTGTGTTCTTGTTAAAAGACCAACATTGTGGCATTGCTTTAAGCTTAGAAATATGTCTAGAATGATGAAGACAACACTGGTCTCTTTATTTTGGCATTTCCCTTATCTGGTATATTCATGTGGATGGATTAAGCTTAAATATCTGGGTGTTATTTGAGTGTGTAGTGAAATGTATGACAGTGTCTATATATAGAGGGACATCTGTAGGTACAGATGCATAAATACATTTTTTTGTCTTTTTTTTTGGAGCAGGGAGGAATGAGAGCGAAGACATTTGACTTTCCTGTTCCAATCATAAAAACCCACAAGGCCATATTTTAGGCCTGGTGGTCTGGATAGTGTCAGTTTTACGAGCAGAATTAAATTTGATGTGTGTATTTCTGTCCCAAAGTTCAAGACCCTAAGAACAGTGCAGGTCTGAGCTCTGAGTCAGCTCCTGGTACAATAGATGTCTTAGCAGTACAAATAGCTGATAAAGACTGAGACAGGAGTAGGGGGAAAAAAAACCTCCTTAGCAGAGAACAATTAATGGCCCTTCCATGGAAAAAGAGGAGCTGTTTTATGAATGTAAGGCTCTTCCCACAGCCCTCTCCAGTCTTTTCTTTCTAAAACTGTACCATCCCTGGGCGATTCTTGCACAGATCTCTGAGTTCCCTAAGACACTAAATGAACATAGCACCTCGATACCTCCCTCCAGTTTCACAGAATCTTCCTCACCAATTTTCACTTCTGTACTAAATGCAAGATGTGTCTGGAAGCAAGTATTTCTCCTTGTCTTCATTCCATGCCCTGTCATCCCCATTTCAGGCTGCCTGTCCATCCCACAGAGCCTGAACACTCAAGAACTAGACCGAAGAATCTCCTCTCCAAAATACAGCTACCACCTCTGTCTCAGACTGAAATGCAATGCAGGCCAGCTCCTGGCCTTGTGGAGCTGGAAATGGGAGGAATGGGGTATAAATCACTCCAGATGCTTGGGGACAGATGAGACTGACAGTCCTTAAGGAGTCAGACATCCTCTAAGGAAATTGGGTAAACAGCTCATGTTCCCTAGGACACTGAATCCTCTTCCAAAGCTGGTTTTCCTTATGGCACATCTCTTCGCTCTCCAGCAGAACATCTTTTTACCTGGTGAATTCCAGGACCCTCTTCCACAAAGCCTTGGAGAACATGAGCTGCCACGAAACTTTAAACTGGAGGCATGCAAGAGCTGGGGAAAGCTCAGGGGAAGCTCCCTGTGACTCCTGCCTCCTGAGATGACAACCTTGTGTGTTCAAACACCCCCAGACCTCCTACCTAATTAGTTAATTTTCTCATGCAGACACATGGATGTGATTCTGGGTGATGCACAGGCACATCAAAGTATGTCAGAGGGCAAGACAGACTCAAGGCTCCATTTGTAGACCTGGATGAAAATCCAAGTCTGGAAAATGGATGAAGGACTGCGCTGCTTTTCTCTCCTCAGCCTGGAAGAGTGACATCTCTGCCTGTGAATCAAAGTACTCAGTACATGAAAAAGTCCCAGAACTGTAGCAGAGCAAGTAAATATTGCTGTGAGGGTTGCTTACACTTAGAGATGGTCCCCAGAAATGTCAATTCCAGCCTGAATTTCTATAGTTGTAAAAAAAAAGGTTACAAATAATCACTCATTTTCCGGAGAAAATGATAGGCAATAAAAATACTCCCAAAGCTCATGGCACACTGTAAAAACTGACAGATAAGAAAATACATGCATTAATCTGTCAAGCAACTCATGTTACAGCAGGGAGAAAACATAAAGCACAGGAGCAACTACCTCCAGCAGTTTGGGAGAAATGGCAAGCGCAAGCAGTAGAGACTTCCATGATCCTGCAGCTTCCATGAAATCTGTTCAACTTGATCAACCACGTTAAACACAGGAAAGGACCGAATGAGCAAAGCTGGACAGAGCGATTGCAGCTCAATTCAAGAAGTGTCTGAGCCTTAAAATATTTATGTAGGTTTACCTCTTTGCCTACAAAGCTCCTGTGAATGTTATCCAGCAGTATTTCCTGCTTTTAGCTTTTCTGGCAAGGCTGCAATCATAACAGAAGTTTCCATGTCAGAAGGAAACCAAAAAGTAGTGAAGGATGCAAACAGGGGGAAAGAACAGTAATTCACAGATTTATTGTTAAGTTCATAAGTTCATTTTTACCTTTTTTTTTTTTTTTTTGGTTACAATTTAAACTATTTCAAATTTATCTAATCCCAAAGCTCATTTGGCAGCAGAAATACTATAATCTCAGAGGGGAAAAAAAGCGACAACTTGGATGGTTTAAAAGGAAGAACTGCTCAACGACTGTGTTCTGTCAGCCTGGCCACAGTTGCATCGTTACCTGGGGAGTGGGGCTGGGGGGTGGTGTGTGTCTCTTTTCTTCCCCAGTCAGGTTGAGAGGGGACCAGAAGGGAAACTTTGGGAGCGGTCCAGGGTTCCCCCATGCAACCGCTCGGAGCTCTGAGCTCGGCTCTCAAGGGAGAACCCCCAATGACAGATCACAGGAGAACAGCAGAGCAATTTAATAGTTGGTTCCTCTAATTAGCAAGCACTTATTTCCCTGCAGGGCAGAGGGCCCAGGGGCTCTGCTAGTTTACACAGACATGCTGGCTGTTCTTATTTGGGTATCCATTTGTCAGGTAAGCCCCGGTCTGGCTGATCTTAGTCTCAGCCCTGTACCTCAAAACTCCTGCACTCAAAGGATTTACTTTCAGTGCGGGGCTGCAAAGCACTTGTTTGGCTGTTCAGGGCTGAACTGTCTGAGCGGGGAGAAGGGGAACCAAAGAGGAGATTATGAAGGACACAAGCTCACCCATCAGCTGCAAAAGAAGCCACTTCAGCCTCTGCAGTGCTCATGAGGCAGAGGGTTTTCATCCTTCATTGCTGGAAACTCCCTTTACTACTTGCCATCTGTGCTTAACCTCCATTGTCTGTAACTCTCCCTTCACAGAAGGCTGGATGACACTGCCATTTCACTTCATTTCCCGATTCTGTTGTGTTATTTCTCTCTGACAGATGATGCATTCCTATGGCCAAGGCAAACAGAGCATCATAAACTTCCTCTTTCTGCGTGGTGCCTGTGCCTGGGTGCAAATGGCCACACATTGTACTAAGCAGAGGAGTGAGGATGGTGAACAGCAAGATCCACTGCCTCTGGCTCACATACTGCAACAGAGATGGTCAGAAGAAGGGAAACTAAACTGAGTTTGTCCTTTTTCCAGTCAAAGTGTCTGCTCGAAGGAGGGCTGTGTTTTACTTTTGTATTTCACCTTTCCCTCAACCACGAAAGCCACTTGCCCTCTGCAGAACAGAAGCTGACCTCACACAAGGCACTGCAGCGAGGAGCCCCCTTCTAAAATAAGCTCTGGAAAAATCACTCACCCCCTCAGCCAATAGATGAGAACCAGGCATTCAGCCCCTAGAAATCTGCAACATCCAATTCTGTTCACAGCATCCCAAAACCCAAGGAGAATAGAGAAATGCTGGGGAGGAGCAAGCACCAAGACCACGGAGTGATCCAACCTGACTGCTCTGTGGATGACTGCTGTGCTGTTATCAGTGACTCTTGCACAACATGTGCTTCCTGTGGTACCTAAACACTCTTGACAGCCCACCTTGTCAAGATGTGATGCTGTTTAAGGTTGCCCTGACAGCTTCCTGGCTTTGCCTTCTCTCTATTTTCATTTTAGAGCATGTTCTCACTAATAACAGCGGCTGAGATATGTGTTCTCATTATGAATGAAAAACTGCTCTCCAAAAAACTAATCAAGCAATACATTCTTGCCCGAAGCAGCATTTTAATGGAAGAAAAGCTTTATGTGCTCGTTACTAAATACCATCTCTGTACAGTTGCATACTGTTTCCATGAACAGACTTCCCTAACACCCAGCCATGCCGATAAATGTCATTCTTTCCCTACAGTGAGAACACGGGGACAATTTGGAGAGGTGTTGGTCTGTTTCACATGCCTATAAAATACACTGAAAACCAAAAGAAAGAAATCCCTTCTATTCCTTATCGCCGTATTCTTGTCCTTGCACCGCAGAACAGTGGATTTTCCAGACTTATATCCTCACATTCGCAAACCTGCTTCCTAATTATCGCTCAGAGAAATGTAAAGTGATATGGCGGTGCCGTCCCCAAAGAAGCTCACGATCTAGGGGAACCGAGGATTGCTTCCAGCTGTGAACAGAAATGTATCAATCTCTTCTTCCTAACACCAGCCCAAGCTGCTTGCTGGCAGGGTAGATTTATTTATAGCCATCCTGATACTTGGAATGTGCCGGAAGACAGTAAAAGTGTAAGAGTGAAATGAGTGAAATACTCGATTCCCTCTAGTGAAGCCCTGATTTTGTTGCACTCCTTCTAGTAAGGAATGGGAGGATTCATTCATCCTGCCACAGTCACCAAGCTGCACATCTTTCTAATTCTGGGCACGGTTCCTTCTCTCTTCCTCGTAAGGAGAGAAGTGGTCCTGGCCCCGGCAGCGAGGCACTGCCCAGGAGTGTGAGCAATGGCCCACAGCAGCCCATCCTCTCCCCCAGCCCTTGGCTCACTCCCAGCTGCAGACACAGACCAGAGCTAACCCAGGAGGCACTGACAGGGCTAAATTTAGAGAAGCACCATGCAGTGAGATACTGCAGTGGCGTTCCTGCTGCCTGAGACCCGGTTTGGCAGCTGCAAATGACAGTGCTGCATCTGCCTGTTCCCATACACGAAGTTGTAGCCCTCCCACCCCCTGAGCAGGGGCATCCTCTTTCCCCTTCAGCCAGCCCAGTGTCCCTTTGTTCCTGCACGGGAGACTGTCGTGGACTGGCACAGGAACGGCACAGAGGGGTGCCTGCCCCTTCCTCCCCTCTTTTCTCGGCAGAGACACTTCAGTTCTGCAAACACAAGAGAATCAGCAGCTCCCAAGAAGTGAATGCACTTTTTCTTCCATCAGCCAGTGGCCCCAAGTGAAATATTTCAGTTGTGGGTGCCATGTGGGATGGCAAATTGCAATAATGCTTTCTAGGACATCATCCACGTTGCGGACTTGTTTGTGGCACACAGCTACGCTACAACTTAGCCAACTCGTAAATTAGGAATTATGGTTTTACTCTTGCTGACGACACCCTCCCACCTTGTGATGGATGTGTCTTTGCACTAGAAAAACATAAGCTACAAATGAATAGCTCAAAAATAAATTCTTAATAAGGAGTTGAAAAATTGTTTTAGCTTTTTTTAATACAGTCTGTATATTAAAGAAAATAGACTCTGACTAAGGTGGACAGCTGAGGAAGCTACATAAGCAAACTAACAAAGCTCAGGAACTGAATGAATAAGAGGGTACCATATGGTCATGGGACTTACATATCTGATGGCCAGAACTGGCCAAGTCACACAAGTCTTCACATGCTGAGCTCTGAGCTACTCTGTGTTTGCTGTGGGATTTAAAAAAAAAATTGTAAAACTGGAAATACAGAGTGGGGAAAGGAACTTCAGTTCATCTTCTCAATTTCTTAATTGCCACAGTCTGGTGCTGCTTAGCCTTGGCAGATGGCGTAAAGCAGGACACATCACGAGGAGGAACTCGCTCGCTGGGGATCAATTGTGCAAAGGCACACCTGCCTTTAAAAGCATCCTAACCTGTTAAGTGCTTAGAACTGTTTTAAACTTCACTCTGGGGCACAAAAAGAGGTGTTTGATTGTGTTGTAGTGAAACTCATCACCCCTCCCACAGCCTGTCTACAGCTAATCACTGCACACTCTGATTTTTCATGGCATGATACAGGAAACCTGCTTGAGGTTCTGTCTGAAAGGAAGTGTTTCAGCACTTGTGGAAACTATTTTCTCAGACAAGACCACTTGCTAAATTCAACCCACAAATATTTTCCGACTCCCTGAAGTGCCTTTCCTTTTGACCGGTTTACCACCGATCAAAGTTTCTCTGCTCAGATATCCCAAACTGTCCCACGAGCAGCAGGATGAAGGAATGAGCTGAAGTTCAAACCTGTCTCTGCAAGTACTCTCTCTCTCTCTCAGGAGAGAAACTGGCAATCTGTGTTGGACCTGCCAGAAAGCCACCTGAAAAAAACACAGCTAAAAAGACAAGTGGGGTTAGAGCTGGCTCTGGGGAACAGCTCGATCTTTTCCAAGAATTTTTGCCAATATTGCCAGCAGGAGGAATGAGCAGCAAATACAGCAGGACGTTTCAGTAGAGAGAGGGATGGTGATGGCAGCCTGAAAGTCTGTTGGTTCTTCATTTACATTTCCTAAAGAAAATATTGCTGATTTCTATCCAAATATATTTTGTTTTTAATAGTACAGGTGAGCTTTTCTCTCCAAAACACTGGAAGGAAAGGACATTAAAACATAAGCAATTATCCTGACTTCACATTGTAAAGTAGAAATCTATGCAAAACTGCAGCCAGACAGGAAGGTAAATCTGCTATGAGCTTGTTCACAACAAAATTTGTCCATTACGAGAGACAATCCTCAAGCAGAACAAAATCAGCAAAGAGTTCCGTGGAAATGGGGACTGATACAGGTGAATTCAAAGGCAGATCTTTACTTCACCACCCCCTAGCTGGGCCAGGAAAATGTTGGGAAGAAAAACTTCCAGCACAACTGACACTGATATAAATTCTCTCTCTCATAACTCTTCTGGGCCACAGCAGCCTGGGCAGATATTGTGGCCTGACACCAGCATGTCCATCCATAACTCTTCCCTGTGCCAAGGATTTCTAATGGGTTTTGCAGCCCTGCTCTTCCAGGACTGGGGGACAGCCACCAGGATCTGCGAGTCAGGGCAGAGAGGCAGCACTCACGAGCCCCTGGGATATGCAAACACACAGTGTGACCAGCAGGAAAAGCACATACAGAGCACTTTGAACCTGTCACCCAGGGCCAGATCCAACATCACAGCTGTCTTCTTGGAGTTATGACCTAAAAGGTGTCATGAGTCCATGCTCTTGATTCCCCTGTGCACATGGAGCAGCGATCCCCAGTTCTTTCTGCATGTTCTGGTCGTGTTCTTTCTCACGTCTTTGTGGGAAAAACAAAAG
Organism: Mohoua ochrocephala; assembly: GCA_013398855.1. Classification (NCBI taxonomy): domain Eukaryota; kingdom Metazoa; phylum Chordata; class Aves; order Passeriformes; family Acanthizidae; genus Mohoua; species Mohoua ochrocephala. Next base: position 204,781 of record VZTA01010583.1, on the reverse strand, counting down.
AATTTGATAAAAAGCAGCACTCACAGTGAGAAGGGCTCTTGAGACCTCACCACACTGCGGCAGCAGGCCTGGCACAGCCTCTGGCTTCTTCCAGGAGTGTCTGATTTTCCAATTTCCAAGAAAAAGCCCTAATCCTGCATCCCTAGCTCAGACTGTGCATGAGACGAGACACTCCAGATTTTGGATTGTTTTCCCGTACATGTGAAATACAGTCAGACAGGACAATGAGGAAGCAGTGACCACTGTAAAATCCCTTTCCCTGGTTTTCAGCACCTCCGAGGCTTCACCTGATGGCCACTTGATAGAAGATGAACAATTACCAAGCAGACTACAAACTCCAAACTCTGAATGTAACATTCTTTTGTCATTACAGCCATAGACATTTATCTCAAACATAAATAGGTGATACAAATGCAAGAAAATGTCAGGGACAACATGATGAAATCATCTGAAAAAAAGCAGAGCTGCTGATGCTGAATTTGGTGAAAAAAGAAAACCCAAAACAAACACTTTTCAAAGGAGCTGAAGTATCTGCTGCAAATTAAATGGGAGAGACAAGGGGAAAAGAACCAGAAAGAAATTAGTACAGATAATAACCAACTCCTTCCAAGGGCCAAGAAACAAACCCCAACAAATCTCTGAGAAAGATTTACAGAAGGACTATTTTAAAATGTAAATGTTTGAAAACCTAACTAAAATATACACAAATCAAGACAGCATACTGAAAAAGTATTCATTTCATATTTCAGTGCAGTTAATTTCCTGTCTTTCAAAGGACATATTCTGTCTGAGAAAATGAGTGGTTCTGGGACCAGAGACATGAAAGGAGTCTTTACATGCATTCCCTGATGTCTAAGAAAGGATGAATCTGTTCTCCAGTCTTCAGTAGGAATATCAGTAGGATTTCACCTTTCAACTTAACGATCTGTTTCTATCAGGTACGTAGGGCCCTGTTGTTTCTTCATCTGCTCCTCCAGAATCAAGTTTCACTGAGGTGGGTCAATTACCAAAGTTTTGGGCCTTTCCTAGCTGGGAAAAAGTTTTCCAGATTTCCCTAAAAAACCTTTGGGAGGGCTGAAACTACCAACCTTTCAAAATTATCATTAAAATGTAAAATGGTTTTTTGTCCCCTTCTTTTCAGTGACTTACTGCCAGTCTTTCAACCAAGACACTTGTAAGAGCATGTGTTTGACTGTACAAATAACCAGTGGCCACACCACGAAGGAATCCCAATGCTTGGTCATTTATCCATTTTTTAAAAATGAAATGGACGGCAGGTATGTGCTCCCAAACTTAGTCTATTAATAGTGCTGGATAAGACATCGTGCAGTAGAAAGTGTGCTGCTGCCAAAAACAGCCAAGAGGAAAGCCAAGACATCAATTAAACCATTGGTTACTCCCAGTAGGATTATTCTGATTTAAAGCAATCCTGTCAGAACACATCCGCTATCATAACTAAGGCAAAGCAAGTGAAGGAACACGGCTCAAAATCAGGCTCCCCATTCGGTTTGCTGCTTCAAGCGTCCTTGGAGCACTTGGAAATAGCTGGAGTCCAAAGAGAAAGCTGGAGTCCAAATAGGCAAGTGTAGAGTTTATCTATTGCAGGAAAAAATGACCTATTTTGCTGATTTCCTTCAAGTATGAAAGCAGATTTGACTTTGCATTGTTATTGGCAAATGACCTTTAAAAATAAAACACAAGTGACTTTTCCAAGTCATTTGCAGTCTCTAAAAAGTGGAAAGATTTGAGATGAATGACTGCTAACAGGAGATTGGTTTGGGCACTAAGTAAACCTAAGTGGATGGAAAAAAACCCAGCAAAATGAAAAGAAAAATGGATTATCAGGGAGCCTGACAGGAATAAGGCAATGCCAAGAAAACAAATGAAATGTAATAATGAAATCAAATTTTGTCTGTGATATTTCAGTCTATACCAAAACAAGGTTTATTGTGCTTGGCAGTGGACTGCCAGAGAGGGGAAGTGTAGCAGTTTCTTTTTCCTCTGGTCTGGCCTTCATCGCAGCGTGAGGAGGAAGATGTATTTCCTAGAAGTGTCTCATCTTCCAACCAAAGACAAATACTGGAGGTCTTCAAACTTGCTCCTGATCAAAGGTCGCTCCAAGTGCTCCCCCATTCCCTTAGCAGCACAGTGACAGCCTTGCAGGAGGCTGGTCTTGGCCAGGAGGGATGGGATGGTGGCTTAGCTGGCACGTGCACCTTGGTAGACCCAAAAAGCTCCATCCACCAGCAGCGAACCAGAAGACCCTCCCTCTCTCTGGGCACCACACTGGTCAGTGCCAGCACAAGAAAGATCCTGCCATTTCAAAAATCCAGGCACTGCCACAGCAGGGGCAAAGCCATCGGGCAGAAGCCAACCTGTAACCAGTCACCTTCAGCTGGTTTGAGCTCATTTTTTCCTGGAGACGCAAAAGGGCCAGGCAAGTTTGACCACAACAGCCTGTAAGGACTTCCCAGTGTGAAGCACCCAGGAAAGGCTGCCTTACAAGGAGCTGTGCCATAGATTTTCCTGGACGAGAGACAGAGCTGCAGCAGAGACAGCTGAGAGCAGCCACAGGGCACAGGCTGGAGATAAGGGGCGTATTTTAAGTGCTGCACTGAAAATACATGACCTTGCTATTGCCAGGAAACAAAGGCCTGATCCCACCCCCCTCAAAGTCAATGGAACGATCTCAGACCTTGCTGGATCATCAGAACGAAGAAAGCAAAAAGGTTTAGCTGCACCCTTTCCTCTGCCACTTCAAGTGCAAGGATGCTGTGACAAGACACCCACTCTCAGAGGTTTTTAATCCTCCTATTTATTCTATCTATGATTGCTTATATAATTATGTATAATATATATAGATGTCTAATCCTTAGAGGGCATGTCAAGTCTGTCTAAAACAGGCAGAGCAGCCACACTCTGTCTTTCAGGGATCACTTCTTTTTCCTGCAAAGAACAACCTATTGCCTTAGCAAAACAAATGCAGAAATCTGCGTATCTCTAAATTTGTTCAAAGGAATGTTTTCACATTTTTTTCTTCTTTTCAAAATTCAGACTTGAAATACTTTCAGTGAGCACTGAGGCATTTGTCTTGCGTAAGTCAAGCTGCCATATTTTAAAATTATTTGTTGTATATTTATAAGGCAAACTGTTAGAGATCTTTCAGTTAATACTATGTTTATCAGCACAGAAGGGAATCCCCCAGCTCTGTGAAAAATTTGTTCTAAAGCAAATCTGAGCGACAGCACTGAAACATGTCTTCTTTTCCTCTGTTGAGGTGAGATGGACACCCTGAACTGAGCGCTTCCCAGCTCTGCTAAAGGTCCCAGAACAGCGCTTCAGGCTGGCAAGAGATTTTTCACCCCTCTCAGTGCTCTGGATCACGTAGTACAAAGCTCGTGTGCTTCTTGATTCTTACCAAGGCTGGGACTGTGACAGTGGCTGGCACTGGTTGACAATTACAGCTGCTTACAGCACAAATGAGATTTCGCTTTGCCATTTGAAGCAGCTCAGCTGAGACATCAATTGTTCCCCAGTAATGCTGAAGAGAGATAATGCACTCCTCATTACATACACAAGGAGGGCTCTCACACCACCCTTTCACATTTGCCAGAATTATGTGGTTTTGACCTAATGTGTTACAATTAGACACTAATAACACTTCAGGGACTGACACAGTTAGTTAGACTCATTTAACCTCTATTATAGCCGTACTCTTCCCTTCCGTCCCAAAGGCACTCCGTAAGACAACCCAGTGTACTTATTTGTGCAATTGGTTTACAAAATAAAACTGGGAAAGTACATATTTCAAACACGATTCTGCTCAGAGAAAGGAGGATGTTTTGTTTGTCTTTGTAATAAAACAAGACGGATGGTTTTGTGCACGCTGGACTCACAAGCAAAAGCTAAGAAGCCGAAGACACTTCAGGAATTTCAGAAAAGCTTGAAATTAAACCAAAGTTCGGCAGATATTTGCAATGGTTTCAGGAAAGAGAGAGGGTTCTGACATCATTCAGGAAAACGGAATCTAGCTAGAAATTTTTCTCCCATCTTGGCACAAACCTTCCTGGTTTTTAGCTGATTTTGTGAAAACAGGTGGGAAAAGTTGTGGTTTGAAAAACGACGTTGTTTATTCTTATCCAGGAATTAAGATACATCCCTAGCTATTGGATTACACTCTGCAATGGAAAACAAAGCACAGTATGTGTTCTGAAGCCCATGGAAATGGGCACCAGAAATGGAACTGCTCATGGTTTAGCTTTGCTGGTTTCTTTCTTGATACACCACGTACCCTAAATCAGGAATTAATCTTTTGTCTAACTCCAAGACGTGGTATTGATCAACATTTCCTACTGGCATGAAGCCCTCTGAAGATCTCGGACATGACCATAAGCAAATTTCATGCGTCTTTTGCAGCAATTTGCAAAATTAATTTAAAATCAAATTCGAGAAAGACTCTGGATTCTGGGTGTGAACCAGGTGAGGCATCTGAACATCCAGTGGCTTGCATTCATATCAGAGTAGGGTTGGCTGCAGAGGGTCATTCTGAATCAGCTTGTACTCTCGCTTCTTACTGTATTCTGAGCAGAACTTGCACAGGAAAACGTTCTGATAATGGTTGCAAACTGACATTTTGCTACAGAAAACAAAAGCCACTGCCATTTCGGGGGGGGGGCATGTCTGCCTGAAGTCAAGGACAGCTTATCCAGTGAGAATATCAGAAGGAAAAGGAACATCCTCTAAGTCCTCAAAATATAGGCAGTACAAGCAAATGCCAGCCCAACCCAGAGAGGTCAGAGTAAGGAGCATCATGGAGTGCTGTCCAGTCAGACTTAAGGCAGTGAGATGAGAGTAAGAGCTACGCTCATGGGATGCTGTAAGTCTGCTTTGGGAATGATGACACTCAGGAGGAATTTTTGACTTTCATTCAGAAAAGCAGCCCATATATCCTGGAAGGAACTTGATTCAAGACGCTGTGCGTGCAAAAATTTGAAAAATTTTGCAACATTGGGCTACACCTAATTTTGATGGTATAGGACACGCCAGACGATGTAAGAGAGGGCAGGAGGCAGAAGAGAACTTGTCTATGATGTCCAGAAGTCCAGAGGATAAATGGTGTATAAACTTGGTGCTGCATACAAGGAAATGTGCCCCATGAACAGACATCAGATGAGGTCATGAGTGCCTCGCACAGAGGAAAAGTCTTTAGACAAACCAATGCCATCAATTACAACGCAGTGCAAGGCAAGGGATTCGCCATCCAACCTTTTAAAAGAAGCAGGCATGTTTTATGCAGTTAGTTTTAAATATCGCTACAACTCTGACACACTAAATCATGGCAGTACTGGTGTAAGTCTTCGTCTAGATTTTGGTAAACAAAGGAAAAGAATATTCTCTAATCCTGCGGAGATCATGTTCTTTGCTGATCTGATAAAGAAAGGTGACTTTTGTAACACGTGCTGCAGGTCACTCACCAGTGAAACTTGCGTTTTAGAGAAGCTGAGAGTGAGGCAAAAAAAGCGACAACATTCTTGAAAAGTGTGCATTTAAGATCTTTTCTGCAGCGGAAGCACTAAGTGAAAACATTAGGTTAGGTTCTGATTCCTGATCAAAGGATTATGGAATTTAAACTATGTTACATCAAATCTCCTGTAGAGAGAGGAAGGGGATAAAGACACAAGTAATCGCTTCTGATTGCACATGCTTCTCTTCCCTTTCGGCTTGATTCCTTACATCCATGATGTTTAAGAGATTACATTGTTCATGTATCTTTCAATCCTCCACTAATAAATATCAACTCACTAATTGATCTCGCTGAGCAGCCGATGCTTCCAGGATTTTATATCCCAACAGTTTTTGTGAAAATTGGCATCTGGCTAGAGGAATGCAGTCCAGAGAGTGTTCTTGCTCTCTGCTACAACCGTGCTTGGCAGCAGCTGGCAACCTGTCAGCTGGCTGGCTAACGAGCATGGATGTCATTTGTCACTACCTACAGGCATCATCGATGACAGAACAGAAACTGTCCATAAAGGAAACAGGACAGGAACCAGATTTAAGTAGGAAACCAGTTTTAATTAGTTCTTCTGCTCATCGGACACCTTGTTTTATAGGACATTGACATCCTTGTGGTGTGCCCTGCCTCCTGAGGCAGCGCCAGTCAGAAAAAAAGGAGCAAGCAAAATGATAAGAGACAGGGAGTGTAAATGGGAATTTGGGATCCCCAGCTCTACTGACCAGTTCCTGAAGGGTGGGTGACGGCCCATTGATGAGGAAATAAGGAAAGAGCTAACACCTATTTGTTTTTCAAAGCACTGGTTTTCCTTGAAAGAATGAAAGTATAAAATTTAAATGAGGACTGTACAGAGGACAGATTTTATTTGCTTGGGGTTTTTTTCCCTGAGTGATATGTTTAGGATGTGACTTTTTAATAGCTTATTTATTGTAATAAGAGCCTTGATGACCAGACATTTGCATGGGCAGGAATCTTGATGCTTGCCTGGAATGGAACAGACTGGGGGAGTCTCATAGCAGCATAATTGCCCTTACAGGGCAGACATTTCACAGTTCATTTGTCCATGGTCTCAGTGGCAAAACTGGGAAAAAAATACATTAATAAGTAATCAACCTGTAAATGTGCCAACCATGGGTCAAAACAGGGGATAGAGCAAATTCACAGGAGGGATTCAAGAACATGGGAAATAACCAGCAGTGAAATTTTCTTTTCTGTGCAAGCAGATACCATATTAAAAATATTTTTTGACTCAGTGAAACACTTGCTTTCTAACAAAAGCTTTGTTGTGAGTGATCCGAAGAACCGGCTGTGTTTAGTTATGATCCACTCCACCATCTGATTTAGGATGCTGTGTGCCTTATGTCCCTTCTCTCTTTAAAGCACCCTCAGCCAGAGATTTCCTCTCATGTGATCCCATGCTGTATCTCAGGAGGAAAAGGGACAATGTTACTCCTCATCCTGTGAATCAGATGTGCCTTGACCCTGGAGCCTGGTTAAAACTCTTGAATTCAGATCATGGAATAGTTTCCCCCTTAACAGGCTGGCTGAATCCAAACTGACTTTTGGGGTAGCAGGGAACCCTTTACCAGGACATGTTACTGTATCATAACACAGAACAGGAATTCTTTTAGTGAGGATCTCTTTATAAAAAGTCCAGGGGGCCATCAGGGCAAGTAAGCACCGGCCCTAACACCACCACTTACTGAGTCTACACAGCATCAAACAAACAAAAAAAAAAGTTGTTTGTTTGGCTTTTCTTTTTCTCCTCTGTGGAAACCCGAAATGTGTAGGTCCAGTGTGGGAGGGATGCACACATTATCTGTTTCTTCTCATGGATGATGCAGAAGATATCATATCTTTGAGTAATTGAAAATAATCTCCCTCGCTTCATTTGCCTATCGTCCTGTGGTTTGGGTTTTCCCCCCCTAAGTGCCAGAACATTCATTTTGCCCAAGGTCAGTAACACCACTTTGGTCTCTCTTAGGAAGAAAGGTGTATCTACTGTCACACAAAGAAGCTTTTGACCTTTGCCCGTGCATGTCCAGCAAGCAAATAATGGTTTAATAATCCACAGTGCCCCACAATCCTTGCTGAGGAATAAACACTACTGCCCTGACAACCAGGTAGGGCTGATGCCCAGAATCATTACAAAGCCACAGATCAAGGAGCAGAATTTAATTCCTGGGGGGCTGAGGGAAGGCTCCAGTTAGAAGCATTATCCCATGCAATCCTGGCTGTGTGCCATGCAATATCAGGCATTGCTGGGAGCCAGAGCACTCTCTGACAGGCACGGCACAGCAAGGATGCCCAAAGCAGTGCAACCAAGCAACCTCTCCACAGCAGAGTCACCTGGGCACCTCACCAACCCTTGGGTGCACAACTGCTTGGAACCTTTGAAATGGAAATGCAAATGCCAGCCATCTGTTAGCAACTCCTTCAGTGAGGCAGAGCAGAGGGGTTCATTAAATCAGAAAGGGCTTAAAAAAAATAAACCCACCAACAGCCTAATACTGCACTAGATCAAAATAGATAGTGATCTCAAAACACACAGGGAAGATTAATGAGTCGCACACAAACTAGGGAGGAGGCAGGGAACCAGAAAGGAGGCAGAGGAGATGGATGCCAGATGGATGCCGGAGCCACAGTGTGAGCGGAGCTCTCGGTGGAGTGCGGATGGCTCAGGTGTGCACCCCAGTGATCCACAGGGAAGATGTGAAGGGACCCGGACAGCCTCTGGCTTTGCCACAGGACAAACAAACCAGAGAACTGCAGTAGGAACCTGCCAGACAGAGACAAGGAGATCCTGGGGCCTGGTGATGATGTGTGAATAATCCAAGTGTTTACACACATCCCTGCTCCGTGTCTGTGGGGCAGCAGGGACAGCTGCAAACAGCAAGCTCTTGCTCCAGGTGTTGAGAAGGCAGCTGCCCATGCTCTTACACCTCACCGGGCATGAAAGGTGCTCTGTTCTGGCCAGGGCACAGGGAAGAGACCTCCAAAGTCCTTCATCCCAGCTCCTTCTTGGAGCAGCAATATCCCTGAACACTGGAGGAGGGAGGCCGTGGCTTTGTCTGCAGCATCCTGGCCACTGCCAAAGGCCCCTGGTCGTCCTCAGGCCTCTGGTCACCTCTTCCACCAGAGCAGGGGAGAATGAGATTGCCCCGGGGTCTTTTTAAGGCTAAACCCTTGGTGTCCTGAAACTTGCTCTGCTAGATATTTTGGAGGAGATGGCAGGGTTTTTTTGTGAGTTCTGATACACATTTGAAGTCGGGAAAACAGTTCCGCACATTTAGTTATGGATTTACATCTCTACACTTGAAAATCTTCCCAGGCCTGCTAAGCACTGTGGCTGAGCTGGCACTCGCATGCAATATTGGAGTTTGCAAACTGTGAGGGGAAACTGGAACTGAAACCAAACCAAGTTATATTTGGGAGCGTTTTGGTTAAGTGTAAGAACGGTCTGGAAGGACAGTTGGGACACCAGCCTTTGTAAGGGGCAGTGCAGAAACTCATCCCACCCTGCTTCAGCTTTAGTTCATGCTGCGACTTCCTTTTGGTTGATGAAGTCTGAGTCCACTCACTGCCAAGGGGTTTTAGATTCACCCCTTGTATGAATCAGCACAGTTACGGGGCCCTACAGCATGAAAGCCATCTATGTAAGGCATATTCATAACATCCATATTAAAAATCCAAAGTATTAGTAATATTTATATAAATAAAATTTGCCGATGTGACAAAAGTTCCAACAAGTTCTTCTGGTCCAAGATGCCACTAAATGGGAGAACTGGCAGGAGGAAGAGAGGAAGCTTTTAGGAAGGCACAAAGCACAAGGGCAAGGGTGAGTCCTACCACACTGAACAGTGCTGTATTCAAGTTTCCTCTCTGCTCTCACAGATTTTCCAAAGGTCAAAAACTACCTGATCATGACCGAAAACAAACAGAGGGAGATGGAAATACAGTGTCTGCAAATAATAATAAAGATAAGGCAACAGGACATAATGAACATAATAAATCAAGGGAACAGGAAAAATGCTTTGAATTTTGTATTAAAGAACACTTCTCTTTGCATTGAAGGACTGGCTTTAAGCTGGCTTAAGCAGACAGTACCCTAACTTGGATTCACACCAGCCCTGGGCTTAGGGAACCAGCCCCAGGTAGAGCGCTGTTAGCACTTCACTGAAGGCTCGAACAAAGCTGCCTCAGGCAGAAAAGATGCCCACGGCACCCAGTCCCTCAGAGGAGTCACTCGAACCCCCAATTTACTCCCACAAAAGCCAAGACTGGGAGCACCCAACGTGACTGTCAGGGGCACAGCCTGACCTTGGCCCTCCCTTCTCACCTGGGGAGCAGGGAAAGTGAAACAAGCTACGAGGGGACATTTCACTTTTGTTGTTTCCATGTGCCTGCACCGAACACAGTGAGACCCAAGTTTGTGCTTGAGATCTCCGAGCACGACTGCAATGTAAATAATGAATTAGCATAACAGTGCAGATTGCAGGCAGTGCTTTAGGCTCCAGCCAGCTAATATGGCAAATGTGAATTTTTCATAAGAACATAACAATCCTACCAGTCTGTAATATACTTTCCTCACTCTTTTTTTGCTGAGAAGGTATGAATATCTACAAATCATTTTCAATCATCATCACTTTCTGAAGGATTTTTTATTACCTCTAGTCATGACTCATAAGAGTGGGAAACAAATTACCCCTGCTCCAAGTATAAACAGTGACAGTACAAAATGCCTTCAGTTTCTGTCTCCTGAACTATCTGCCTCTCAATCAATTGGAGGATATCAGAACATATTTACTCTGAAGAGTAACAGATGTTTTCACCTTAAGTTAAATTTAAACTCAGCATCCATCTCCCAGAGAGAAATGAGATAACACAGGATATCTTTCAGACTTTTAGATATGCTGAACTAAACCTTGCCTAAAACAGCTCAGAGCTGAGACGTGGCTGCAGCTTGCCAGTTTAACTAAATCCATGTCACTGTTGTTAATGAAGCTGTCCTGTCTGACCGTTCAGGACCACTCTGGCAGTCGCACTCTCACCACCCCAGACTTTCACTGCTGGGACCAAAGCTGATTTAGGATTTGCTCTGTATTTAAGGAAGATGCCCCTGAGCCTGAGAATACTCCAATTTCATATTCCTAAAGTATTACAGTTGGGAATTTTGTAGCAAGGCCTATAAGAGCAAAACCATCTGAGCCCTGAAACTGCACAGAAAAAGTTTACTTTCTTGCTTCTTGTCTAGCAGTTTTCTACTGCACAGCATTTTTTGAAAGCACCCTATAGCATCCCTACTGCCAGGGCGACAGGGGCAAAAACTGCCAAAGTTGACCTGGACAAGACTTCCTGCTCTAGGATACATTTAGCATTCCTGGCACAGCACAAACAGAAGCAGTGCCAGGGTGGAGGGTGGGGAAGATGTGGAAGCACAGAGCAAAGCTCCCCATACTGCATCCCCTAAGCCAGCTGATGAAGCAGCACATTTGGTGTGGAAAGTGGGACTTTGGAGATCTGTTCTCCAGGCTTTGCTCAGCACTTGGGCCCCAGGCGTAGCATTGCTTCCTCACTTTTCCTCCCGTTCACTTCTGTTCAGCCTGCAATGTCCTCAGGCTGGGGCAGCCTCTCCTGAAGGCCCCAAGCTAACCCAGTGCTCCTCAAGGTGAGGAAAAACCTGCTCCTCTTCCCGTGTGGACAAGCCTGCCACTTGGACAAGCCTTGGCTCAGCAAGCGTCCTGACTAACCCAAGAGACTTTGTCTGAAGGAACAGAATTGAGAAAGTGTTGGGACACTTCAGGCACTGAATTTATCCCAAACCCATGTTGTGTTTACCTCAGTCCTCACAGTGAGGGGGGCAGACTTTGGAAGAAATGGGTGAGCCCAGGATATCAGTACCTGACTCTAGGATAAGGGACGTTAGCAGGGATAGGCAGGGCAGGCAAGCTGGAGGTATCACTCCCCATCTAAGGGAGAGGTTTGACTGCACAGTCCTTAAAATTAGTGACGAGGTGGTAAAGAGGATTAGGGGGGTGGAAAACAAAGGAAATGTAGTGGATATCTACCACCAATACCCCAGCCAGGACAGTTAACTCACTGATGAGTTATTCCATAGGCAATTAGGAGAAATTCCTGGATCAGCAGCTTTCAGCTTGCCAGGCTTCAACTGGGAATACCATGCTGCTGTGAGGAACAGGTCTTGGAAATTCTTGACATTTGTAGGAGATAATTTGTTGTCACAAGTACCCAGTGAGCCAGCTAGGAAAGATGACCCCCAGACTTGCTATTTGTGAATAGAGAAGGACTCACGGGGGATGTGATGGCAGGCGGCTGTCTTGGCCGCAAGGATCATAAAATGATTAAGCTGAAAATTCTCACTGTAATGAGGAAAAAAAGGCCATCAGAGTTGCTACCCTGGACTTCAGGAGATCAAACCTCAATGTATAAATGAAGAGATGAACTGTAATACCTGCTCCTGGATGACTTTTATGGGTAAGAACACCTGGTCTGAGCTCACATGAGCCACAGTCTATCCTATGGACCACGATGAATGTCCATGTGTCTAGCAAGACCTCCTGACTTCTAGTCAGAGTTGTTTATCTGTGACACACCTCGCTGTTTATCCTCTCTGCCACCCTCCAGGCAGTGAGCAAGGATAATGTCACACGGCTCAGGTAACCAGCAGCCAGGATTCAAGTTGCTGGCTGAACACCCACTCACAAATGACTTGTCCAGATCATTTAGCAAATAATTAATTCAGCAAACAAACAAGGCAGATTCACTCCTGCAGAAGGAACCTGTTTGCCCTGGAAGGGACTAATTGGCCAGCAACATTATTTCTGAAGCCCACTACTCCAAAACCTACAGAAAAATGCACTGCCTGCTTCGGGTTCAAGGCAGGTCGAACATTTTATTCCTGCTGTTGTCTCAACATTGCATGTGCTTCCAAAGCTTTTCAAAAATAAATGCTGAAGGATATGGCTGGGAGTTATTGTGCCTCAGTTCAGCTGGTTTTTGCAAGTGTTTTCTGTGCTAACACCATTAAGAGCAGCTACTGAGGCCACACAGAGGTCCTGAATTCACAGCATCCATTACAGAGCAGGAAATTCAGCCTTGCACTGGTTGGGTAACACATCCACACTTTTTCCTAGCAGGAGACAAAACCTAAGCCCACCATCACTCCAAGGCGAGCACACAGAGCTTTGGGCAGCTGGCAACCCTGAATCGCCAGGGCTTTGCAAGGACTACTTCAATTTTTATTTCAGAGATACTGTGAGCAAGAGGCCAATTTGTGACCTACTCTTCCTTTCATTTCACAAATAACTCCAGCTGCTATTCTGTGCATCAATCTTGTCTGCCTTTTCCACTCTGAAACCTCTTGAAGTGTTTGCTTTTGGTTCCCGGTGCTCTGCAGCTGGGAGTGCTCTCACAGACACAGTTTAGGCTGGGGATGGTCTCCAGCACTAAAGAAAATCTCCCTGTTTTCAGCATTTCTTCCTGGCTATGCCAGGCTGTTGTTAGGAAGGAGATGGTCAAAATTTGGACACAAAACTTCAGAGCAAGGTGATGAAGTCGCTCTTCTACTGTGAGCTCACAGCTAGTTTGGCTCCACACTTCTGTGTTTCCACTGGGCTTGGGAAACAACCAGCTTCGCATTCCAGGTGGAGGGAGCACACTTCCCGTTGCAACATCCTGACTGCAGTAGGGGATTGGCTCTCATCAGTCACAGCCTGGGTTTCCATCACTGCAAACTCCTCAAAACACCTGCAGGTCAGAGCAGAGAGGCACTGAGTGCACACATCATCTTTAGTGGCTTGGAAAATTTCTGCGGCCCTACGCACGGTGCGAGGATTTGCAAGGAATTTGGGGATTGACGTGCTCCTGAAAATCTTGTCAGTTCCACTGAGGGATTGGTTACATAATTCAGATAAATGCCAAGCTCCCTTCTCTGCATTTTCAGGATTAAATGTGTCTGTTCAGTCACAACAATTTTTTCTGTATTTTTCCTTCAAGCTAATTGTTTCAAGTAAAGAAAGCACCTGCTATCAAAGCAAAAAATCTTATTTTACCCATGAAAGTATGATTTCAATTTTCTGTTTGCCAGCTTTCCTTCTTTTATGGCTTTAAAATCTTCCACTTTGGAGGGAAAAACATTTCACACAGCACCAGAAGGAACACCGGTGATTTCCTAACTGTGTTTAACCGTGCTAGGGTAAGATGAAAATTTTCATCACAAAAATTGCACAGCTTGTGGGGTAGGCTGGAGATATTCTGTTTTAGATCAAGTATCTGGGAGGACAACAAACAAATAACTGGTAAATCTTTATTGCAGTCACTGTGCAGCTGCAGAAAGTATCCCAGCTCCTTTTCCAATACCAGAGTGCAAAGATGCCTGTGAATGGCACATTCTGGACGGCTTTCAGCACGAAAAGCTAACAGTTCTGGTTTGCAGAGTCTCCCTGGAGACTCTGTGATGGAAGGGCCCTTGCCAGATGGCATTCCCATGTGCCCTGGATGTGCTGTGCCTGGCTCAGCCAGAGGACAAGGGGAGAGCTCGCTGCTATGCAGCTGGGCGAACTTGCCCTCACCTAGAAGAAGTTCTCATGGCAACATGCATTCTGTTTGATGGTAGATGATGAATGGAGTTGCTCTCCTGTAAGAAAATTGAGTAACAGCTCAAATGGCTGAGCTAATGGAACCTCTCCCTGGATGGGGTCTGCATGACACGCTGTGCCCTCGTCAGAGACCAGCTTAGTGCCACACGGGTGGGGGTTCCCAGTGCCTGAAGGGACACAGCATCATCTCCCCCACCCTCTCCTTTACAGTTAAAAATTTAAATTACACCTCAATTATACTTCCCAGCACCTGAGTGCCTTTCTGATTGGGACCATAAGGAAGCAGCACCTCCTGGTGCATAGCAACATGCACATTCCTTGTGGGCACATCAGGATGCTGTGGTCCTGGCTGGCTGCAAGCTCAGCCCTGAGACCTCACCAAGAAACCAACTCTTCTCCTGGAGAGGTTGTCTTCTACCTCCATGCCTTCCATGCTCTGGCAAAGCAAACTCCAAATTAATAGATAAAAATAATGTATTAAAAAAAAAAGAAAAAAAAAAGTATGATTAATGTTTTCAGGATTTTTTTTTTAAGTATCTCTGGAAACCAAGAGAAAGTTGCCTTGGCAACATTGTTTTCTGTTCCTCCTTTGCTCACTGTTTTCTTGTGTGCTTGTTTCTCTAGCTTACATTTCTGACAGTACACACAATAACTGCAGCTCTGGGAAGGAAATCAACATTCAGCCAAAAAAAGGTCTTTCTTCCTTCTCACACCACCAGGGTGGAACAGTCCCATCTATGATTAACAGCAGTCAATTACAAAAGCTAGTTTAGAAATTTTCAATGCTGAAAAGACTTTATATTCATAAAAAAAATGTTCTGAATAGCTTCTGTAGGACAGACAACCCAGATTAAGTGGGAGGGGTAAGCACTGCTCTGAGCCTTTTTTTGACTGAGTATGAGCCCAAAAGGAGCTATTACCTCTATGTAAATGCCAATTTTCATTAAGCAAACAGAAAGTAGTGTAGCAGCTATGAGGTAACTGGGATATAATTCAAGCTGACAGCTTTGAAATCTCTTCCCTTTGGTCAGATCTCATTGAATTTGGCAAGTGGATTCAAGAGCTGTGAACTTGCAGGTGAACAGGAAGAAAAAAGTCATTATGTCCTCTTGCTTCCCCCCACCAAAAACTGTACTAAAACTGTAAAACAGCATTTGGAAAGACCAATCATCCCTGTTCAGGTTTCTTGAAATTTCTGTATGTGTCATGAAAAAATGTTTTAATAATATATAAAAGTAAAAACCGTTACTTAAATGTGACTAGAATACTTCTCAAAATCCATTCTCTGCACAGTGCTGTCTTCTCCATCACACCTCATGGAATGCATTGACTTCCAGCTAATTCAAAATTAATATTTATGAGCATAGCACTATATTTTTACCACGTTTACACAGGTGTTTTAGTTAAAAGGTCCACTTTGTCTTCTTCTCAACGACTCTCTCATCTGTAAGTTTGCAATCCACTCGCCCTGCTAGGCGGGATGCAGAGGAGCTTTGAGAGGACAGATCCCAGTGTCACAAATGCTGTGTCCCTTCCAAGACTTTGGCCCAACCACCTGAGCTTCACAGCACGGGGACAAACTATTTGCACAAAGCTTAGAGCTGCTCCGAGGCTCTGTGCTAATATGTGACCTGGCAGCTGAAATGTCTTCCAGGTTCATGTCTTTCCAAGTCAGGAGACGGATTGCCTTTAACAGCTTCAGTGCTTTATCCTTCTCCCCTTGATGTAGCCCACGTTTCAGAGTTCAAAAACATTTATTGCTCTCTGTAATTACTTACCAAGAGGCAACTGACAGCGTGTTGACATAATTTTGCCAGAATTAAAACCTTTAGATTTTCTGAGAAAACACTTAAAACCTTAGTTATTGCTTAGAGATTAGCCAGACTGCCAAATATACCAGGGTTTCATATATCTAAAACTCTATTTTATACAAAGTTTAAGGTGTTGAGTTTCTTTGCCTTGAAATTTTCCAATACCTTCATGTGACCTTGCCTCGGGGAAAGAAAAAGAAACAGAAAGTTAATTCAAAACAGCCTCAGTCAGCACAGATATGTTCATTTCCCTGCTTCCTTTAGCACTGACAGGTCTGGCAAAGTTCTCCATCAGAGCAAATAGAGTCATCACAGGATCTCATTCGTGATGTATGGCTCCAGACTCACTGTTAGGAGCAGATCATCTGAGTGCTTCTGCCTAGAGAGAGAGCTCCTGCTTCTCCTGTGATGGACTTGGCTATTACAGCAGCAAGTTGCAGCCCGAGGTGGGGACAGACTGACGGATGCAGGTCTGGAGCCCAGTTCCCACCTGAGACCAGCAATTCTCTCTTGTATTACTCGGGTCCCACCGATGGGACTCGATGGGAAATTCCCCTCAGAAATAAGCACAGCCTCTTAGGTTAAACTCTGACAACACTAAGAGCAATTCGCCTTCAAGAAAGGCAGGATTCTGCGTATCGTGGCGTATCTAAGACAGATCAAACTAGCAAGACAGGACCTTAGTCATATCAGTAACAAGGAAGACCACAGGGATACACATGACGGTGGACAAGAGCAGATCCAAAACATGATGGAGGGAAAAAGTGGTGCTGGACAGGAAAAACACATGGAGCCTGATGCCTGGTTTCACATTCACCTTGCTGTGCCTCATCCTCTCATCATCCCTGGGGGACACTGGCTTTGACAGCTTTTAACAGAGGACCTGCAACCACAAATCACCCTCATTTTCCAGACAATGCAGGTGATGGTCATCCTGAGAAATGCCTGTGGACCAATAGGCCCTCCCAGCACCCATTGCTCCTACTGGGGTGCGGATGCCCCATTCCCCGGTGCCATTCAGCTGGTGAGTTACCAGATGATTTGTGAACACTCAAGACTTCTACCTCACCCCTCCACTGCTCAGATTAATTGGCACTTTTGGAGCTGTTTGGAGTTTTGTTGTCCCTGCTTCACCGTTAGCACTGCCCTCCTTACACCTTCAAATTACAGAGCAAAAATCTTCCACAATGGATGGTATAAACACGTCTTGAGCAACAGTGGTGGTTCAGCTTTCAATTAACATTCCTCACTGCCCCAAGGCTGGCAGGGAGTCTGCAGAAAGTCTTTGGTCTTTGGAATGGGTCCCTGTGTTTTATTTGCAAAATATCTGTGGATACTTCTGGTCGGCTTTGCAAAGCTCAAGGAGTAGATGTGGAGGACTCAGAAGATATTCAGCCCTCTGAGGAATCCTGTGGGTTACAAATGAAACAGGCATAGTGGGACATCGGAAGTGCCTGCCTTGGCACGGGCAAGTATTAAGTGATTTGCCCTGAAAAAATGGGGTTTCGGTTAAGCCGTGTTTTGCAAAAAAAAGTCTGTTTTTTAGCTAAACTCATCGAGTCTTCAACCAAAGCCAAAGTCTAATATCTGAAAGCTAAAAGAGAGCCAAAAACTGGTAATAAAACATTGAGACTTGTTTTGGACAGATTGTACTATGACTTCATTTTAAACCAAGACCTCCCAAATCCCAAGAGGAAGGCAATTTGAATGACTTATCCACTCAGAGTATAACAAATTGGGATGTTTTATACCTCCCTCAGCTGGTTTTTCTGCTTGAACAGGGCTTCCAGTTCCAGCTGTACCCACTCAGGAACCTTATGTGAGAAAGCACTGATGGGGTTTTTCACGTATTCAAAGGCATCCACATGATCTTCCATGCACTTCTTTCTACCTTCTTCCTCTGAAGGTACAGACACCAAGTCATCATGAAGACTCATCTTTTCCTCATGAGAAGATCAGCTTTATCACCAGCCTTGTGGAGATCCCTTCTCCTTGCGCTTTTACCTCAGGATGTTTGGTGACTGCAATGCCAACACTCCCAAAGTTTAGATGATTACTCGCTGACATCATCTCATCATCTGCAAGACGGGCAAACCTGTGCGTTCACAAGCAGAACCAGAGTCCGAGCAGAGCTGAGGATCCATCACACTGGCGAGGTGCAGAGGAGCAGGGATGTTTCCAGAATTAACATCCTGGCTGTTGGAGTCTTTCCCATAGATGTTTCTGATCCTGTTCACCTTCGGGACTCATTAATTCTGTTCCTTTAGGAATGAAATTACAACAGTACCCAAAAGCGCTGAAAAATGCATGTGCATGAAGCACCTTTTTCTTTTTCCTATTTCTCCACTGACCCCAGAAGCAAAATGTTAAACAGAGGCTATGAAAATGAGATTGGGCTGCTCACTCGAGGAACCAAAAGCCATAGTCGTGTGAAGGCTGCCCTGTGCAAATTAGAAGTTGTCATAATGTGTCTCAGTCAGCTCAGATCTGCTTTCCCTGAAGTATGAACACCCATTCCAATTAATTTCCCAGCTTGTGCAGCAGATGAAAGCCCTAAATCAAGGCAAGTGGCTCTTAGCTCTTTGTATTGGATGTCTTTGCAACTTGATGGACTGTAGCAAGAACTGGAGTGACTGCAAAATATATCTAGAACAAAAAACAAGCTTTCATGTGATAGGATTTATTATTCAGTTTAGGTTATTTTCAATTTAGGTTGAAAAATTATTTGTTAGTTATGCAGTCATTTAGTCATAGCCCTCAGAAACTGAGATAATTTTGAGCCTCTTAACAGTCACAATTATCTTTTGTAAGTGTAATTTTACATGCTCCAATATCAGTGCTGATCACTGCGCTATAAGAGGACATTTTTGTTGTCCCACTGCTGCTCCTGGAAAAAAACTCTAGGACGTTACAGAGTAACAGAATCCCAGGATGGGTCAGGTTGGAAGGGACCACATTGGGTCATCTGGTCCAACCTCCCTGCTCAAGCAGGGTCATCGCAGAGCACACGGCACAGGATGGTGTCCAAATGGTGCTTGGACATCCCCAGTGAGGGAGGCTCCACAGCCTCTCTGGGCAATCTGTCCCAGTGCTCGGGCACTGCACCGTAAGGAACCTCTTCCCCATGCTCAGGTGGAGCTATCATTAAGGCAAAAGTTCCCATTGGATAGCACCAGAGGTGCTGTAGATTAACTTCCAGGACCACATTTTCAACCTTTCTAGCAAAGCAGCTCAGATTTTGTACTTTTAAATGCTTACAGCTTGTTCTGTGAGAACAAGGCAAAAAGGGAGGGAAGGCCTGAATCGATCAAAAAAGGTATTATTTTGCGATGTTTGAAACATATCCACTTAAACAAAAATCCAGGATCAAGCAGTAATCTTTCTGTGTGTTTTACACCAATATTAATGAAATCACTAATATTTTTCATTCACCGTCACAGAATTGACTCCAAATTTCACCAAGGAGCAACATCTCGTCTCAATCATTGGACCCTAAAACTGCACATGCAGAGTGTTTGGTTACCTAACTGGGGACTTTGAGATAAACCTTATTGTCAGTTTTTGGGGCTGACCTTTCTCAAAACAAGCCTGACATTAAACAGCTGCAGGAAAAGAATGAAACCTCCTGGAGAAGGCAACACTCACCACCCCATCCATCGTGGTGGCCAAGCAGCACAGGAAAGCATTGCAAGCTGCATTTTAGCAGTCGGGGAAGAGGCAGAGGAGACTACTACACCCTGAACACCGTGAGGAATTCAGAGATGGCAAACTCAAGATAAACCTACTTAATTCAAAATGACACTCTAGGAAAAAAATCAGTTCAAAGACTAGAGAGACCTGTTGGGAACTGGGAACAAGTTTGCAAAATTATTTTAAACAATGAGATTTTAAAGGCTTCTCTAAAAGAAGTCGACGCTTTGTTTAATTGGAAATAGGAGACCTACAAAGCACACCCCTAAATATATTTAAAAGCTTTGTAAATGGATTATCTGAGCGCAGCAGGCATCATGCTTTTGGTAAGTGCAAGATGATATAAGCCTTAGGGAACTTTTGAAGATAGTTCATTCAATAATTCATTCACTTCCCTCTAATACTGTGTTGAAGAAACGTTAAACGCTGGCTCTGCTTTAATAAGTGAATGATCACTCAAAATGTGGTTTCCTCACAGGATTAATTCAATTTGCCATCTTCCTCAAAGTAACCCTTTGCAAGGCAGTATCAGGAGCAAGGCTCAGGAGCAAAGGACTGTGCAGGCACCACCTGATAACTCCCTGCCACGCCAGCACCAGTTCTTTCTGAGCTACAGATACTGAGGTTGAAGTGCAGATATTGCAGATGGTGACACATTTTCATGTCTTGGCACAACATCTGAGGCTCTCTTCTAGACCTGATTACTTGATACAGGCAGCTTCCTGCATAGGAGGGAAGGCTTTCAAAAATCTTTCAAGATTTTATTTTAGGAACCGCTTGAGCGATCCTAGGCAAAATTCAAGGGAATTATATCAGCTGCAGGAAAACAGGAGTTTGAGGACAGGACACTCGATTGTGTTAAGTTTGCAAGTCCCAGCAGAGCCCCTTGAAGAAGACAGCAGACAATCCGGCTCTGGGAAAAGGTGTGATGGGTGCATCAGAGCTGGAAAAGGGTATGTGCAAACGCTCTGCAAAATACCATAAAAAAGATAAGACTGATAGTTAGTAGGTAAAGTATTTCCAGAATACTTCTCAAGTGTGCCAAAAAAAAAAAGAAAAAAATCCACAACCCAAGCCTACTTTGAGCCCTTTGAAATGGTAGGACGAATTAAATAAACCAATTCAGATTATTCAATAATTTGAAAGTCTTTTTTTCTTTATGTGGAACAAGCTCCAATTTTCAAGCAAATTAGGGAAGTGCTGCATTTTATACAGCAAGGCTAAAAATCTGACTTTATTTGGGATTAACTGTTTTGAAAAAGTCGTGCTTTTGTTCATTTAGTGGGACTTCTTCAACTCCCTGAAGTGAGCAGAGAAGCCACACAGGAAAACAGGGGTGGCTGGTATTCAGTGGAGGAAACAAAGTGTGAAGGATTTGAGGATGTGGCAGGAAGAATTGTTCCCCAGTGTTTGGAGGCTGCTGCTTTCTCACTCTCTGCATAGCGTGGTGACCTTGGCATGGTTCTTCTTTCACTTCCACATCCCAAACAGAGCATTTCCAGCCTTGCACAGCTGACCAGGCCATGCCTCTTTTAGTTGCCCAGACATCACATTTTGGCTGGGCTGAAGCTGTTCGAAAAACATGATCCACCCCAAAGGCACCGGAGGCCTTTCCTGACCACATTCAGAAAGAACTGCTGCTGTTCCTGGGTATGCTCTGCCTTAACATGAATTTACACATCATGATGGTTAAACTGGTATAAATATATTCTTAGGCCTGGAAATCTATTCAGCCAGGCTGTGTTCTCATGCCTTTGCCCTCTACCTCCAAATGCTCTTCTGAGGAGCAAGTGGCCTCGTACCACTTTCTGCACAGCCCTGTGGACAGTGAATACTCACTGCTTTAAATCCTTGGAGCATATCCTTTGTCTTTTGGTGCCACATGACCCTTCGAACACCGCATTGTATTTAGAGACCATAATTTTATATTTGCCCTGTAAAAATAAGATTAAAAATCCTAAGAAGTACATTAGACAAACAAAGGTGCTCGGGTGTGCTGATGAGCTATCACACCTCCTCGGGTAAGCCCATCGAAGTTCCTGAAGACATCAGTGCCACCAAAAAACTACAGTTTAGCTCAGCCTTTCCTTCCTGTAGACAGTCTTCAAAACTGTGTAGGCTTTGGGAGGATTCAGAAGGAAAAAGAGTGAAAGAATAGTAAAGCCGCATGTTGTGTGGCACACATTCCCTGAGACCTGCTCCCAGGCATTTTACAGAATCCCTGTGCAACCTCCAACAGATATTAAGAACTATTAACATGTATTGTGGGCTGTTTACAAAGGAACACTTTCCATGTCCTCGTCAAACTTTATGTAAGTGGCTGTTCATGGGTACATTTCTTTTCCAAAGTCAGAAAGCCCAATATTACTTCTTTCTTAGGACCTATTTTAGCTTAGCTTTGGCAACTCCATTATCAGCGTAGTTCTGATGACATCAGCTGAATAAGATTTGCTGCTGAGGTTGGGGTGTTCTTTATTTGCAAGGTCTGTGGATCATTTGGAAGCAAGAGTACTGCTGTCTTCACACCAACCATGGATCCTGCACGACTTCCACCCCAGCTTGAGGAGTCCCATTGAGTAACTCAGCCTCAAGAGTACCAAGTCCAACTCTCTGCTCAAAGCAGGGAAACTCCAAACCAGATTGGCTGATCATGCCCTCGTCCCAGTCATGTTTTGAAAATATCCAGTGGTTACTGTTTTCTTCTCTTCCTGCTTTTCCCCCTTGTTTTGTTTGAATGCAGGAATTTCTCAGGCGATTCCTCACTAATGCAGTGGAACTAAGCAGAACAGGCAGTTCAATCCCAGCCTGTAAATCACTGACCCTGTAAAAAGTGCTGATTCATTTGTAATTAGTCACATAATGCTCCCATTTCTCAATTTCTAGGATTATTTACGATTATCAAAATGGATATTAAGGGAAAAGTGTCCAATCCAGTTTTCAGTAATGGCAATATTCCGAGACAATTCTAAATATGTCAGGTGAGTTTCCAACACCAGAACAAAAACACGGGTTAAAGAAATTCCTTAATAATTATTGCAACGCCACACCGTTTTTGCTGTGCACTAAGGAAAGCTCCAGGAATTCTCAATGTCAGGCTACAACTCAACATTTTGGTGAAAAGACACCATTTTCCTACTCTTTGTGTCTGTCCTTCCTAATACCTGAACTGAGAGGGGTGATCCAAGGACAGCAGATTCCAGCACAGTTTGCTTTGCTGAGTTTGGCATAACATTAATGAGAAACATCAGCATTCAAATGAAGTCAATGATTAGAGCTGTTCACACAACAGCAAGAAATCTGGTCATTAAGGCCACATTCTCCTGACTCAGTTGCCAGTGACAAATCCCAAATACACTGGTCCTACAGTGACTTTCCCTTTTTATCCCAGGGGGAAGAGGCAGAGCTTTGCAGTCTGAATCAAAAGAAAGTGCAGCTATATAGAACTACAGAACCATACAATGGTTTGAGTTGGAAACAACCTTAAAGATCATCAGGTTCCAACCCAGGAGTATCTTTCACCAGACCTGCTTGCTCAAAGCTCTCTAGGAACACCTCCAGGGATGGGGCATCCACAGCTTCTCTGGGCAACCTGTGCCAGTGCCTCACCACCCTCACGGTGAAGAATTTTCCTCCCATCATCTAATCTGAACCCATCCTCTTTCAGCTAAAGCCATTCCCCCTTGTCCTACAGGCCTTTCCCTTTGCCACAAGCGGGTACAACTCAACCCCTTCCCTTTTAGCATTAGTCCCTGCTCAGGAATTTTGGCCATGCTCGGATGGGCAGTGATCAGCTGCAATCACAGAAAAGGAAACTGTGGACACAGTAAATGATGAGTCAGCAGGTGCAGCAGGTGCAGATGCCCCTAGAAACCTGGATGCACCAGGGAGCACAGGCTGTGCAACTGGCCCCCGCCCCTGCTGGTTAGAGGTGTAACTCTCGCCAGAAGACAGCGGGTACTGACGTGCTCTTTCCTCCACTGGGCTAAATGGAAACAGAAACCGGTGCTGTCTTTTTGGGGTTTGGGGTTTTTGTGTTTCCCCCCACCCTGGCAGCTGGCAATGTCAGAGCAACAGATAAATCTACAGTGTCTGGCACCTTCAAAACTACCTGGTGTCTTGGGCTGACTTCATGATGTGTATCCCCTATCGCCGCTGACCTGGTATGTCTTGCTGGAGTCAGACAGAGCTGTTGCAAGCCCAGGATTTGGTAAAAGGGTAGATTTTGGTGGCCTACATTGCACTGCTTTTTTCTGACGTACACATGAGTTTCTTGAGAATTTAAGGACAAATAAAGTGCTCCCATTTCCTGCGTACACCTCTGTCTTCTCTATCACTGACCCATGCTAGTTCAAATCCTGAAGCGCTGCGGCTCCAAACATACGAGGAGATGGAAATCATATAAAATCTTTGTTCCATCATTTGGATAAAGTTTTTATAATAATCCATACTAGCAAGAAAAATCTAGCAAGTTTACCAAAAGGCATAGATCTGGGAAATACTCCAGCTAGCTCAAGAAAGATGTATGCTTGTGTTCAGAGACAGCAGCATGACAAAGCATCAGGTTAAATGTGGTGTTTGAGAGAGAAAAATCTTACAGTGACAAGACAAAGAAAATACAGCCATTAAACCATCCCCCTGCATTGCCAGGGACAGGGCACGGCATCTTTCACCTCCCATTGAACCTTTCATCCGTCAGGGGAAGGAAAACCTCCCTGGCTGAAGAAAGAGCATGGCTTCTGTCTTCCACGGGCAACCCAAGGAATCTCGCCCACCGAGCTTCCCTCCAGCAGAGGGGAGTGCAGCCTGTACAGCATGAGCTGTCAGAAACTCCAGGAAAAGGGAAGAGCTTGGCATTTTCACCAAGCCTGTAATGATGATTTCATCTTGCGCAAATATCAGTAAAAAGCACCGTACTCCTTCTCGTGTAACTCAGAGCTGCAGGGAAAGCAGGCTGAGGTTAGCCGGCTTTCAGAGGTAGTGAAGTTTGGAAGGATAAATGAGAATATTGCTGCAGATCAGTTCCCTGCTCACAAGGATTTGCAAAGAACCGGTCACACGTTCTGTTTACAGCGCCAAGTGAACGCTAAAATGCATTCGTAAACTTGTCTGCCAGGTCAGACCCGCAGTTCAAGCTGACTCTGCCCATTTTATTTTTCTATAAAGTATCTGCTCTCTACTCTTTCACTGAGACAAATTTTTAGTGAGTTTTTATGTGTGAACCGTAATGGATTCACATTTTCCTCTTTGATACTGCTAAGCATGTTCCAGAACATTTTCTCTTCCTCTAAAAAGATACTATGCAGCAAAATATACCTTAACTTCCAGCCTTTTGGTATAAGCAGGTAAGCCCATTTGTCACAGCACAGCCTTCTGAGGGAATAATAATCCACATCAATGTGGTTGAGGTCACTGCTAAAAGTTTTGCAGGACAAAAGCCAGACAACACTGAGGGAGTCAGGCCCACACTCGCATGATTTTTCTTGCAATTTTCATCTCAAAAATTGATTTCCAAAATGCATTTGCTTCAGTATTGAGCTATATTGTCTCGTTATTGCTGTTTCAAGATCACATTTGTCCATATCAATCACCATAATTGCTGTACTGTAAAGAAAGTCTATTAGAATTATGTCTGCAAAGATTTCACAATTCGGTGCTAGAAAGAGCCTGGACCATTAACAAAGTGTAAGAGTAATCTAAAATCCAAATGTGTCTCGGAGTGATTGTCTTTGCCCTTGGGCACATTTCACCTGCTGCCTCCCAAGGGGAAGTGAGGAATCCTTTCCTTCGTGCCGGTGAGATTGTGCTCCCATTTAAAGCCTTTTTTTCTACCTACCACACAGCATCACGCTTTGGTCCTGCCCTGCCCATTTCCTGACCTGGGCTCACCTCTCTGCTTCAGTTGCTCAGTAGAGACCGAGTAAATCAGTTTGTTCCCAAGGGAATGCGGCGTCAGCAGATTTAGACACCAGCTGTGGTAACTTTAGTTTCATTTTGCTCTGGAGGACTGGCATCTGATCCAGTGCATAAATATGTTTGCCAGACTTCTTCACTGATGAGGGTAAGAGGAATTGATAGCTCTCATAAGAAATATATGTCAGAAAGGCAAGGATGTTATTAATATGGAAAAAGTAGTAAAAGTAAGAAGCCATATGGAAGAGTTACCAGGCAGAAATCAGTCCATCAAAAGAAAAGCAGAAACAACACAATTTGTTTCTCTGTCTTCAGGCACAGGACTTGATAGTAAATTACTGTACCATGAAGATAAGAAATATTCAGATATTCTAAAAGTGTTTAACCCTTCTAATATCTAGAGCATCTTTTAAGCTGAATTTCTAACACATCTTATGGAAACAGGTGCTGTGGTCCTTGGCGTCTCTCCCAGTTCAAAGTACGAATAAAAAAGGTCCCAGAAATGAATCTGCAAGTCTGTCCTTCACTAGGTCACCACCTCCCGTGTGTATTACTTTTTTGTTTTTTAATAAAACATCTATTTTGTCACATGAATACACCTGTTTTCACCACACCACCAAGGTGATATTATTCCCACTTAATCAAATGAAAGCTGTAACGGGCACTTGGCTCCAGGGAATGAAACAGGGATTAGGGATTTCCTTTCAGGCTAACAGAGAAAAAACACACTTGAAGTGGCATGGGCTCACATGCCTTGTCTCCTCTTATTTGATCTCTGTCTGTGATACTTTGATTCATTCTCTTATCTCAAGCCATCCTAATCTCCCTCCCAACTAGCCTGGGTAAGCCGGTCTTGCTCTACCCATATGCCCTTTTCCCAGCTCTCTCTCCTCACCTTCACCTCAAAGCCAGACCCTCCCTTTGCTTCCCACCCAAAATCCTCTACCCATCCTTTCCCAGCCTATCCCCCCATCTGTATCCCCACCCTGTGCAGCACAGTCTCCCTTTCCCTGGAGGGCTGCTGGGCATTTGTTATCCCTACCTCCAATACTCAGGCTCATGATCAGTAAAAGGGTGTGCTACCTGCCCCCCTAACCTGGCTTGCACAGAGAAACACCACTTTTTAAAAGCCTGGTAGGTATGCAAAGGCAAAATTGCCCCTGTCAAGCAAAGGGATAAAATAAACTATGCAAGTTTTTTCCCCTTTCCACCAAATGGGCAAACAGCAAACAGGTTTGCCTTGCAAGTGAAGCAGTTCATAAAACAGATCAAAGCACTCCCCGAATCTCAGCAATAGCACAGATCATTTCTGAGTAACACATCCCATGGAGAGAGCTCTTTGCAGGGGCTGCACCAGCCAAAACAGGATTAGCAAGTGGTAGAAATAAAAAGAAATTTTCACACTTTCACTCTAGCAGTGAAAGCAGTCACTGCTAGAGTAACTCAAAATGTGCAAAGTGCTTTCACTATAAAAGATACCCAGGCTGAGGAAAAAAAATGTATGGGATGGGATCCCATGCCACCAAAATGCTGCCACTTCTGAGAACAAGCATTGAAACTGTTAAAACATGTTTCACATTCTTGTTCCAAGTCATTCAGGGGCACAAGGAAAACGCTGACTGCAAGACACCTTGTACTTGGGCTCTGGAGATTACGTAGAACAGAATAGATTTATTGTCTCAAATAGACTGCAGAATCTGACTGTCACCTGTCCTTGTATGTTACACTCTTGTTATCCTTTGGAGGAATTAAATGGAGAGTCCAACCCAAACAGAGTTCCCCATGCTTATTTCTGTAAATTCTTACGGTGACACAGCCTGAAAACTCAGTGGCAGGGAGGCAAATGCACAGGGCAAAAAGTTATTCTTCCAGCAGGTACACAGAGCAGAGACACAGTCATTAAATCTCTGTCTGCACTTTGTGTGATCACATACTGGGGACAAATTTTGGGGGAGACACACAAACACCTCTTCCTTGCCACATTTGCCCAGCATGTTGGTCAGAGAGCAGGCCATAGCAGTTATTATCCTGTTAGACAACCTTTGAGAGATCAACTGTAGAAGAGTTTTCTAATTATGTTTTCAAGCTTTCTCTCATTTAGATCTTTCGTTTGCGCAGCATCTTCTGGCAGGGAGCACCACGGCTTCCCTGTGCCACAAAGGATCCATGAAAGGGGGTCTCCTCTTCTGTCTCTTTTAATATCGCTTTAAAAAAATCTTTGCAGGTTTCTCAGTGATGAAAAGCAGCAGCTACTGCTTCTCTGCTCTCACCCTCATTCGTGAAGGACCTGATCACAGCCCTTTCGGTTGTTTGCTTCCCGCTCGTATTTAAACTCTTCCTAAAGAACGTTCACCCGTACCTTGGTTCCCAGATGCCTTCTTCCTGCCCCTCCACTGCTTCCATGGAATTCTCTGAGACAGAGTGCACACGGCTTCATGCCATGTGCAAGTCTGGGGCACGTGTGGGGTTTATGCAGCAGGATAACAGTGTCATCTGCTTCTCTGGATAGCTTTCCTAATAGTTACTCACATCCCATTTCCAATTCTGACCATGCTGAGCTGCAAATCGATGTTTTCACAGTGATTTACACAGTCTCACAAATCATCAGATCCCTTTTGTAATGGGTACATGATAAGTTAGAGACAAACAGCATATATGCATATTGAAGGCTCCCCCGCATGCACAGACATAATTTTGCAGTCCAACAAAATGAATTTTATTGGCAAGTTCATTTTTTCCGAAGTTCCTGAGTTAGTTTAGACCATCCAGAGCAGACCTGTATCAGCAGCAAGCTTGGCCGTATTCTCCTAGATTCCACGTAGGAGATTCCACAGGGAAGTTCTCTCAATGGAGAGGACAAGCATTTATTCCTCCTTTACCTATTAAAACATTTGTTAATATGCTTTCCTACACAGCTCCATTTCTTATTTCTATGTCCCCTCTAATTCTTTTCTTTCTTATGATTTCTTATGGATGTGCTTGGCAGATCTAATCCCCTGCACCACCATCAAGTTTGCAGAACATTTCTGAGGCCTCTGTAGCCTTTAGAGATTTATTCACCAGCCTAATGTAACTCCATCTAATTTTTCTTCCTCTTTACCACACAGCATGAATGCAAATTTAACAACCTGACAATCATTAAGATCTTTCAGAACACTGCTCAGGTTACCAGTTATTCAAGTTTTCTTCTTAGGTAGGACATGAAAGATTTCATCTGTTTAATCAATGAAAGCTTCTGTCACCCAGCATCTGCCCTTCCCTGCCCCCATAGCCAAGGGAAAATTTAAAAGCCCCTCAAAAAAAAAAAAAAAGCCAGAGTTCTTAATTTAGGCAGGGGGGAAAAAATCATACCATAAAAGTTTATGAGGGAAGAGCAAATGAAGGGGCTGCTCTGGAGAACATATGTTCGTTCTGCAGAGACACCCCAGCTGACGCCAACAGAGCACCGGCTGCTCCCAGGCTTATCTTAGCTCCCGTTGACTCAGTTCCAGGCAGAGAGGAAACCTTAGCACGATCACGCTGCAGTTTAACTCTGCAGTGGGGTTGGAATTATTAAGATCCACTGGAAGCACAGACTTTGAAAATGCTTGGATATTTTAAAAGCAGAATCCTTACACTTCTGGCAACCTCAAGAGCTTAGACCATTAAGAATAACTACATGGGCTTGAAAAGAACAAGTTTCATCTAGAAGGCCTAGCTACAGTTTACATTAAGGCTACAGTTAACTAAAACCATAATCCTGTTGCAAAAAAAAAAAAGAAGTGTAGGGGTTTATGCGAATTTTTTAATTTCCATGCCAGAAGATACCATATCTCCTAATCTGAAGTGGCAAACCTGCTGCTGTAGAAGAAAACATGTTATGTGGTCACTCGGGTTTCCAGGAGGACTATCCCACGGCCATAAACATGCAGGACTGCTGACCAGGGCTGATTGTGGGGAGTGGACAGGCAGGTAAGGTGGGCCACGGGCTGACTTTTACAAAGAGGTTTTGTTAACTAGCATCACTTTCATTACTGGAAACAACATACCCAGGGAAAGGGAGGGCAGGACACTGGAACAAGAGCTCATTGACCCAAAAGCCTCAGTTAAAAGGCTTTCCAGGTGCTGTGAACAGGGCATGGATACCCATGGTCTATGGTGAAACAGAAAACCTATTGGTATCAGGGAGGCCCAGGCATTTTTCTGAAACTTTTATGCTCTCTTGGAGATGTCCCGGCCCCCTGCCCTATCCCAGTCATGATGACGATGCCTGGGCAGTGGAGCACCCCAAAAACAAGAATAGGCATTGCCTGTGCACGGTTGGGAATGGTCTGGGGCTGTACCAAACTATTTCCCATGTGACTCCTTGGAGTTCATGCTTGATACAATATTTCTCGAGTGCTTGGAAATGTGCCTCAGCCAGCTACTTCCAGCTGTGGGTTGTATCCATCTCTTTGGAGAGAAGGAGGACTTTCGTGCTACTTTGCAAATGTTATCCCACTGTCCTTGCCATAGGAGGGAGGGGAAAATAATGCCTCTTACTGCCCTTCCTCCCAAAATACAGCTGTCTAAAACCCTCCTCGGGCAGAGGCTCAGCACGGAAAATTTTAGCCCCAGAGGTGAATGTCTCGGAAGGTTATGGGGAAATGAAAACAAACGGGATTGAATAGAAACTGACTTGTGACCTCAGTGGCAGTGGTTGCTACTAGAGCCCAGAGCAGGGATTGCTTGTGACAGGTTGAAAGCAATCTTCCTCACACCACTCACAAAGATTAATCAAAGACCTTGGAAATTTTGATTTATAGATCATATATTCCTAACAAGGATGTATTTATTATTAGACATCAGAAAACATCCATACAAATGAGACACTGCTAAACTAGAGCTGTCAGATATTTATTTTTGCAGTCAATAGAAGTAATGTTATTAAACTATCCAAAGGCAGCCTTCAAAAGCAAGAAAAATAAATTCCAAATTGGTTTAAATGAATGAATTCATAGTAATCACAGCTGAAATATCAAGTGATCAATCTCTGTCTCCACTGCCTTCCAGTCCTGAATATTTAATTAGCAGAAGATGAAACGCAGTGCGAAGGTTAGGGTGTCTGCTGTGGAGGTAAATCTGGAGCCAGCCCACTCCCACGAAGGAAGCACTTGGCTCTCTGCTCTGGGCCTCCTGCTGGGTAAACAGCAGCCATCAACAACAGTGCCAGAAAGCTTCCTCTGCCGAACCTTCGGATCTCGGAAATGCAGAGAATTACAGGATAATTGAGGTGGGAAGGGACTGTGGTCAGGCTCAGAGGAGGTTGCTCAGGACCGTGTCTGGCTGAGGTTCGAGGGTTCCAGGCAGGGACATCCTACAGCCTCTCTGGGCTTCCATGCCCACACGTGAACACCCCCATAGGGAGTGAAGATTTCCTAGCGTATCTTCCTCTGGCCGCTGGCACCGTCCCCCTTTCTACGCCTCAAGAAGAGTGGGGATGTTTCTGACAGTACAAACGCAAGCAGCAGGCAAAACCACCTCCCTTCTTCCTCTTTCTGCCCTCCAACTGAGAGTGAAGCAAGCAGCGGGTAGATTTAGACCCGATATAAGGAAGAAATTTTAGAGGGAAGCTGCGGATGCACCGTCCCTGGAAGTATTCAAGGTCAGGTTGGACAGGGCTTTGAGCAACTGTGTCTAGTGCAAGGTGCCCATGCCCATGGCAGAGGATTTGGAACTGGGTGATCTTTAAGGTCCCTTCTAACCCAAACCATTCTGTGCTTCTGTGATTCTATCACTTCGGGCAGATAATCTTGAGGAAGGGAAAAAAATGGGGACACTTAATCATTGATGGGACGTGCCATGTAGGACTGCTGCTCTGCCAGCCTGGAGCTTGCTTACAGACCCCTGAGAACATGCAGGAAATTATTAATGATTACCTAGTAATTATTTTAATTGCATATTAAATCTGTCCTGTGTTGTAGGAACTGCGTTAACAGCATTAAGTAGCAGCGTGTGAAGTATAAGCAGTAATACCCAGCAGCAAGAAATTCTGCTTTCTCTTCTGCTTTCCTCTCTCTTTCCAGGGAGGTGGTAAAGAGGGAAGCCACTCATGGAGGCTGAAGGTAGGAAAAGAGAACCTTGGTTTGCCCCAGAGCTGTGCACTTGCAGCTTTCTGGCCCCAGCATCGGCAGCGTGAGTCATTTCATGCTTTTTGGAGGGAAGTGATACTTTTAGGCTTTGTATTTCTGTTTTACAGGCCATGAAATACTTTCTGAAATGTTTCACCCTTGACAGGTTTATGGACAAATAGATATCTTTCTTTCCTATTTAGTCATGTTCATGCACAAATGACCTAATTCCAGTCACACTAACACCGACATTACACCTTTGCATTGCTCTCTGGGTCTGAATATTTATCTGCTCCAGTTTGCACTGTTGCAACGGGGAGGTGCAAAGATCTGCCTTTCTCCAGCCCCCGTGGCAGAAGCTGCTGCCTTCAGCAAGGCTTACACACATCCAGGAGAATCTGGAGGACAAGCCCTTCCACTGGGAGGCCAGTGAAGGGCATCGACATTGTCACCCCTGGACTCCTCTCCCTACCCTGCAGGTCACTGAGAACGTCTGTGGACCACACGAGGCTGACAACACCAGGCAGAAACTCTGAATCTCTTCAGCAGGCAACAGGATCTGGAATGAGGGGCCCTGCAGCAAGCAATGGGCAGCTGGCAGTTCTTCCAGCACAGGCATGGGCCAGGTTTTCTGCTGCTGCACTGCCTTCCAGGAGCCAAAGATGCAAGTGTCTGGCCAAATGACAGCGTAAGAGGGACACCACTGGCACACTGAGGAAAGGGAGACTGGAAAATGTGAGGGATGAGGACCACCTCTGCTGGGGCTCCAGCCCCTCTGACTGTGAGCATGCCTCGCTTTATCAAGCTAGCATGGAGCTAGTGGATAACGGTGGCTTTGGATCAAAATGGATTTTCCCAGTGAAAGCAATTTTGCTGAATTTAGACTCTTTAATTTCAGCAATACTCATCAGTGGCTCTTCATCCTGATTACAATGTTCATCTCCAAAAGCACTATTTCCACAGAAGTGCTGATTAATGTTATCACACCAACAAGGTTTCGGAAACGAAAACACTCTGGAGAAAAGTTGTCAAAATCCCGTCACCTCAACACGACTGCAGATGCAAGGGAGCCCCTGAGCTACAGGATGGGAACTCCCTCCTAATCCCATGGGGCTAAAAATTATCTCCGTGATTCCCAGGATGACAGACACCTTCAGGCACAATTCTGTGACCAAGCTTTCTTCAGACAAAGCACCGCTTTTATCCTGGCAGCTCCATTGGCCTGGGTGAATCTGGTCATGGTTTCACAGCAGGGGAAAAAGATGAGAGATGAGAAATTTCTGAAATTCAAAATATTCAACCATTCAGGGCTCCAAAATCCCCTCTCGCTGCAGGACGACTGGCAGAGCTATGCTAGTGACATTCAGTTGTGGCTGAACCAGACCTTCCTCTGGGTGGTTTGCTGTGACTGGAAGTGTGAAACTCCATTCTTTCTGCCTTTCCCTTGCCTTCATCCATCCTAAGACTGTGAACATTTTGAAGCCTTCAACTGTTGTGTTACTACACTTCTGTCATGTTTGCTTCTGTTTCCTGGGACAGGTGCCGTTTCTTTTTTGCCATAGCAGTTTTGCCACGTGCTTCACTGGTGAGAGAAATAACTGCTTTCCCTCGCTGCATTACTGCTGTACCTAGAACCCAGCAGAATCAGACTCTGCTGTTGTAAGTGCCTCCATACCTCCAGCGACAGAAGTTGCCCCCTCAATCCCAAGAGGCACAAGAGCAGAAAACACAGTCGTATCTTTCCTGTTTTGTGCAGGAATGAACCAGAACAGAGGAAGATCAAACCCAGTTTCTGCTTGCAGACTATGATTCCAGGTGCTAATGCACCAGGCAGCTGTGAAGAAATGGGTTGGTTTCCATAGGAAACCCTTTCCCTGCACTGTCCTTGTGTGCTGGCTATATAAAACAACCAATTGCGGGATGGGCCAAGGCCTGGGGCTGTGAGCTAGGCAGGGTTTGTAGGACTAAGCCAGCAATTCAGCAGGAAAGCCACGGAGAGCAGAACCTTCATCTTTCCACTTTTTGCAGGTTGAGAATGATTTTTTTTAATTACTCAGACTCATACAAATTAGACACGTTAGAGAGATGGGCAATCACCAACTGTATGAAAGTTTAACAAGGGCAACTGCTGGATTTTGCACCTGGGATGGGGCTGCCCTGGATGTATGTAGAGACAGGAATGAGAGACTGGAGAGGGAGTGAGTGGAATGAGTGCCATGGTAAAGGGACCTGGGGGTCCGGGTCGATGGCAAGTTGGATATGGGTCAGCAGTGCCCTGGCAGCCAGGAGGGCCAAGTGTGTCCTGGGGGGCATCAGGCACAGCATGGCCAGCCGGGCAAGGGAGGGGATTGTCCCGCTCTGCTCTGCCCTGGGGC
>VZTA01010583.1:147438-170666 GCA_013398855.1 Mohoua ochrocephala | reverse complement strand
TGTCCTGGGGGGCATCAGGCACAGCATGGCCAGCCGGGCAAGGGAGGGGATTGTCCCGCTCTGCTCTGCACTGGGGCGGTCTCACCTCGAGTGCTGGGGGCAGTTTTGGGCGCCACAGTACAAGAAAGATATTAAGCTGTTAGAGAGCATCCAAAGGAGGGCAATGAAGATGGTGATGGGCCTTGAGGGAAGCTGCATGAGGAGTGGCTGAGGTCACTTGGTGTCTTCAGCCTGGAGAAGAGGAGGCTGAGGGGAAACCTCAGTAGGGTCTTCCACATCCTCACTGGAGCAAGTGGAAGGGCAGGTACAGATTTCTTCTCTCTGGTGACCAATGACAGGACTTGAGGAAAAAGCATGAAGCTGAGTCAGAGGAGGTTTAGGTTGGAAATCAGGAAAAAGTTTTTCACCCGGAGGGTGGTTGGGCACTGGAACAGGCTCCCCAGGGCGGTGGTCACAGCACCAAGCCTGAGAGAGTTCAAGAAGCGTTTGGACAACGCTCTCAGGCACATGGTGTGACCCTTGGGGCGTTCTGTGCAAGGCCACGAGCTGGACTCGATGATCCTGATGGGCCCCTTCCAACTCAGCATATTCTATGACTCTATGGTTCTATGAATTTGAGAGAACAGGGTGGCGTTTGGGCAACACACAGGAGCACCAGAGAAGAGGAAGGTGAAANCTCGAGGGAAGCGACGCGGCGGTGGTGGTTAGGGAAGAAAGTAAATTGTGGTGATTCTCCCCAGGTCCTTCAGGGGTAGCTGGACAAAATTCCTGTGCACTGTAAAACCAGCAACTCCTGTTTTCCAGGACCCACTGCAGGTCTGAATTTTTGCTCCTAGGCTCATCTTTTGATGGCGTGTTTGGAGATCTCCCTCGATGATCACGATGAGAAAAAGAGAAACAAAGGGACTGTTTAACGCAGAATGTTCCCTCGCTGGTAACCAAGTGTGCTGTCCTTTACAGACTGTTTGTCTCTGTTTGTGCTATTGTGCCACGGTTTCTTGGCTTCCCTCGCATAGTTTCCGTGGTGCGCTGGGTTCTTTTGAAGCAGATTGTGTTACATAAAGCAGCTCGTTTAAATGGCGTTTGAATTGTGCCACCGTGTCCCGGCCCTCCGCCCCGGGCGCACGGCAGCTATGTGATATGCGAGAGAGGTGATGCGCCTGCCACGGTCAGCTCCGTGCAGGCTCTGAGGGCTTTTATCAGGCAAATGATGGTGCTATCAGCACCGGGCCTGATCCTGATCAGGTGGAAATGGCTCAGCCCCTCATGCCAGGATGATCTAGGCAAGCAAAGGAAAAAAAAAAAAGGAAAAAGGCAGGAGGATTTTTTCCTTCTTTCTTGGCAACCAGCAGTTAATTTTTTCCCAGCTGTGGCTTTCGAGTTTTAGATGACAACCCAAATATTTTCACTGAAAGCAAAACTCTCAGGGAAACCCTCTGTCTCTTTTACTTTTTTTTCCAAAGGCAAAACTTTCAACAAAAATTGTTGAGCACATCCAGTGTTAAAACATCGTCTGGATCCTCTGCTTGCTTCTGCTGGCTGGGAGTCTGGCCTGTTGAGACCTGAGGTTTCTAGCAGAGAATTTCAAAATTGTCATTTCTCTGATGTTTCAAATAAATGTAGGCAGCTGTCTGAGCCATACGTCTACCCTAGCCAAAATATTGTTCATTCCAAGTGGATTTGCTCCATTATAAGTTGCCTACAAATAATTTTAAAAAGTGACAGTGTTTCTTAAATTATCTTAGCTCTTTAAATATTGAAATGCATCAAATATTAATGCTTAGCAATTCAGAGTATCCTTAGTCCTGGTTCCTGCAATATTCTGATCTGCATTAGAGCCACGTTCTGCCAGCTTTGGGAGATGAAGAGGTGGTCCTAGCTAAGGGAAGGGTCATGGTCACCACCCCCATAGGTGCCTGGCTCCAGGCTGTCCTTTGGAAGAGGGAAGTGTGGAAGGCCAAAGAGTTGGGCTGGTTTCAGCAGGAGTGGAGCCAAGGAGTGAGCAGGCACAAGCAGAGCCAGGAGCAAACACGGACTGGTGCAGGCACCATCCAAACGTGCTGCTGGTGGCATGTCTGGTCCCCAAGCCCAGCAGTGCAGGTCTGGAGCGAGCTGGTACCACCAGATCCATGCTCATGGGCTTTTCAGCTCCAGATTGGCCACAGGGCCCTCAAAGTTACATGCAAATTGAAGCCCATATATCTGTTTCTGAATTTATGAATATCACAGCGCTGTGATCCTCATCTCTTCAGCCGCAGAGGCAGCTCTGTCAGAAGACAAGGAAGTGTGAGATGAAAAAAAAGCACTGCATGCGGATTTGGCATGTCACAGGATGGAGAAGCTCCACTTGTAGAAGCCTGAGTTCAAAGGAACACAGATAATATCAGAGCAGCTTGTCCTTTTCTCCCAGCAGAAATCCCAGAACAAAATTCAAGTCTTCTCTTTTATAAGCCGAGGAGAAGGTCTGACTCAGCTGCCTGAAGTATCTCATCTGGGAATGTTGATATGCCATTCTGCATGCACATTCCCAGGCTGGTGTCCAGTGGAAGGGAGCTGGGGAGATGAGACAGGCTCCCTGACTTCTGTATTTACAACTCCCATCCAGGAAACAGGAATTTTCACCACTTGTCCATCAGCACGTTTTCTGCGTGGCAGATTGCCCCAAACTCCAATCCTCAGCAGTGCCACAAGGCCGGCAGCCAAGCAGATAAATTGTCAGGGGATCAGCAAGAGGGTTTTGATGGATTCCCTCTTTCCTTACTCCCACCCCACCTCAGCTGACCCTGTGGCATTTGAGGCTCAGCAAAATCAACATGTTCTTCTGGAACATTTCAACTTTGACTAATCGGGAGAGTTTCTGACAGAAAAATGTTCCACTGGAAAATTTTTGACCAGCACTAATTAGCATTTTTTCTATTAGCTTTGTCCTGAAGGCACAGTAATTTATGCCTTGGTGAAATAAACAATCACTAAGAATTGGACACTCCCCAGGTTCAAGGCATATTTGCTTACCCTAAACAGAAAAAGTCTTATTCGCTTGCAAAGCTTTACATACTTAACGCAAGGAAAGAATGACTGCCTGACTTTCTTGTGCTTTACCTGGGCACAGGCCCAACTGCATTTTAATCACTTTGCTTTAAAAAAAAAAAGGGGGGAAGTAGTGGATTTTCACTTGCAGAGCAGTAAGGTTCAAGCAACACTGGAGACAAGCCATGGGTGTGGAATGAGAGCTGTACCACACTCAAAGAGCTTGAAGGTAGTCACAAGAAACAAGAGGAAGACAGAAAATGTCGCAGATGCCCTAGGAGTTCAGATTTCCTTGCTATTCCTCTACCATATGGTTATATCCTAAACTGAATTTCTCACTGAACCACGGGATAATTAAGGTTGTGAGGGACCTCTGGAGGTCCAGCGCCTGCTCAGAGCTGGGCTGGCTTCCACATTAGATCAGGTTGCTCGGAGCTGTGTCCAGCTTTCCCAGCGTATCATGCGACACAAATGCACCTGAGCAACACATCCGAATGTGCTGAAGCCTGCCCATCCATCCTTTCTCCCCAGAAAGCCTTCATTTTGGAACCCTGTACAAGCCAAATGCAGAATGACAAGTCCCTGGCGGTCTTTGGGAAGCGGCTGCGAATGCTGGGCAGATGGTGCAGCTTTTGCTGCAGTGAGAATACAGCTACAGGGTCTCCCAGGAAAGCAGGCAGCTATATTTAAATCACTCTTACGAAATCCACATTGATATTCATAAAAGACACTTCAACACCTCTTTGGTGGCTCGAAACTGCGGCACACAGCATGGGGAAGAGCACACGTGTTTCTGAAGACCAAGGCCCTCTTTCATTTTGTGGCTACGGCATTGATAGCGGCCGGCAGAGAGGACAGAGAGCACAAAAAAGCACAGCCTCCTGGAGCACAATCATGGAGAATCGGCACCTAAATGCTGAGGGAGAGGCTGAGGAGGATTTTCCCCAGGAAGGTGTATAACTCTGGGAGGGGACTCAGGTGTTGGGGAGAACCCCAGGGGGGACCAGGTTTCAGCAGAGGAAGCCCCACCACCCTCACCTGGCACAGACACGGATCCCGATCCCAGCCTTGCAGTCACCAGCACTCCTGCAAGTCCAGCTGGTGCCAAGCCTGGCAGAGCTGCTGATGTCCCCTGCATGTCTCGCCACCAAAGATGGACTTTATCCCTCTGTTCTGCTTGGTTTGGGGAGGAGGAGAGAAGTCAGTGGGCACGAAGGTCAAAGGTGCTTTGTTTCCATCTCCCTGTGGCCCACTCGGTGCTTGGCAACGCTGCTGTCTGCTCTTTCTTTTGCTCTAGGAAAATGCCTTTCACCTTATCACCACCCTGATACAAACTTCACCTCTCCCAGCAGAGAAGAATGGAAAAACCTCTCGACGGAAAATCTGAGAAGCTCTTTGGCCGCTCTGTGAGGGGAGTGGAGTTTAAAGAGGGTGGTGTCACCCATCTAGAGGGTGACACGCGGCCACTGTGCCAAAAGGCAGATCAAAGCCAGAAGACAGCCTACTCCCTTGTCCTTGTAGCTACCGAAATTCTGAGTGCAGCTTTGTCATGTTATTCTCAAAGCCACCTAGGCTTTTCTTTGGCACTGAAAACCACAGACACCTGTGGTTTTCAACATTTCCCTCGTGGAAAGGAGGACACATAAGATGAATTGAGTCTATCTTATCTCAGCCCATTTTCGTTGGCCCTAAGACCTCCTAAGAGCAATACCTAAAGTCAAGACATTTATGAGATGCAAATACACTCACATGTGAGTGCCAAACCTTGTTTGCTTTTCATGCTGCTTCATGTCCATATCTGGGCAACCTAGTAAAGCATAGCATGCAAACCACATTAATAACCCCTGGGGAGTCAAAAGCATTATTCAATATTTAAAATTAAGCAAGAATTTAAACGCTTTGCTGAATCATGTTCTCATTTGCATTGGAGCATAGAGCTCCTGAGTCACTAGGCATGTCTAACGTGCAATGGTGATATTCCTGTTCACGCACCTTCCTAGGACGAGCTTGGCTCCTGCTCTTGAAAGGCTGGAGAAACTCCAGGACAGATTTCCAGAAGGAATTTTTCTCATGCCATTCCTCTCCACCACCCCAAAACCAGGGGGTTGTACTCTGTACAACCATTTGGCCGCTGTACTGAAAACTGGAGGGTCCCCTTCGTAACCACCCATCTTTTCCAAGAGACTCCCTTTGCTGCCTGTTGCTTACTTCCATGGGCCTTCAGCTTGCTCTGGGATGTGCTCCCAGGGAGGCTGTCTGTTCTGGATGCTGGGGAGATGCTGGAAATCTCCCCAGATCCCCATTCATACGCACGCTCCCACACGTATCCCCTCCAGTTTCTGAGACAGCAAACAGCAGGAGCCAAATAGGCCACTTGAAGCAGCATTTCTAACTGGGCAATTTGTAACATAGAAAATGTAGTTTATCATTAATTGTAAAGGTGGAGCTGGTGAGCTCTTTTAAAAACTTTTCTTCCGCCTAGTGTTCAACAGATGTTTAGGAAAAATCCCAAACAGTCAAGGTCGCTGGTGTGTGGGAATCTACAAGGAATTTCCATCTACTGCAACGAATCAAAGCCACCACGTTTGAGGATGCCATTTTCCATGCAAGTGGCCTGAATAGGGAAACTCACCTTCAGCCTTAGAGATCTTAAGTCTCTCTGAATATGCTTGTCGCCAGTTTTCTTTCATCCAGAGAGCCCAGTATGAAGCAATTGATTAGCTCACTAATATCCCTTGAAGTCCCAGCTGCCATTATAACAAGCAATAATAAAGACATCTATTTAGTGTTCTCCTTTCACTGGAGCCCTTAACGTCTCCGTTTGCACAGCAAAGACTACAAAGGGCAGAGTTAAGGGTAATTATATGACTTCTTTCCTGACCTGTGCCACGGGGCTCCCTCCCATCTGTGTTCCTTATCAGCCCTTTCTGAAACTGAAACCTAGGAAGCAGGAAAGTACCTAGAAAGATAGGGGAAAAAGAGCAAGGAGTGATTTATTCATAAATACATCTGCAGGAGGCTTCCAAACTGCAGCTTCCCTCTTCATTGTTTCAGGCATGTCCCACGGTGGCTACTGTAATATCAGAGGAATGCTTACTCCTGCTACTGCTGCTAATCTGGGAGCAGTCACGTGGCTCAGCTGTATTCTCTCTCTCCAAAAATTTGACTTTTAACCTTCCCTTGCTACAGACATGATGTATATTGCTTTGACATGATTCCAAGTAGCAAACATGCAAAACTCTGACCTATAAGCAAAGCAAATGGAAAAAAAAAAAAAAAAAGATATTTATGAGAATAAAATTATCTGAGCCTGCGGGAAGGGGAGAAGAAAAATCTGCCTGGGTCATTTCTGTTTGCCTTCCCCTAGGAATTACTTTGGGAAAAATAGCAAAATCTGGGGAGAAGGGAAGAAAGAAAAGGTGTCCTGAGGTGCAAATAAAAAAATTTAAAAAGGGAGACGGCAGAAAATGTAATTATTTATTCGCGCTCATTTACGTGTCAGATGAAGCTGAAAGCTGCCAGATAGCTTCTTTTCGACAGCTTGGAGTTACTGTTGGGAACAGATCCATGTATGGAAGCAAAAGCAGAAAAGCATAGATAAGCTGAGATCCAGCTATGCAAACCATCTTTAGAGACACTTAAAGGACAAGCACCCCAGCTCCTTTCTTTCTGGTAAATATAGAGACACTATCATATGAGGGCTTTTTTCCATTCTGCATCACCCACTACTGCTGAGCCTCGGCTGGGGTAAGTGAAAAGCAACTCAGGCATTTCTTGGGAGCACCTGGGGATTCGGTCGGACTGACATCCTGGGAAAAGCCGTAAATCTGGGGCAATGGGATGGCTCCAATAGCTGGATAATGGTCAGGCTCCCTGAGTAGGAAACATGACA
Source organism: Mohoua ochrocephala (assembly GCA_013398855.1). Classification (NCBI taxonomy): domain Eukaryota; kingdom Metazoa; phylum Chordata; class Aves; order Passeriformes; family Acanthizidae; genus Mohoua; species Mohoua ochrocephala. The sequence continues at coordinate 163,747 of VZTA01010583.1, read as the reverse complement.
TATAACAGCTTTGCCGCTGGAGGGACAGGAACTTTCCAAGTGTCTGAAGGAGGCGAGAGAAAAATGTTGGAAAACAAGCATTTTATCACTCAGGAACTGGATCTACAGACCGAGTGATGATGATAGACCTTCAGTGGTCAGGAAGGATCTGTGGTGGTTGCCAGTGCCAGAGTCTCTCTGTGTTTCTATTTCAAAAAATTCATTTAAAAAAATCAAGGGCTTTTTCTTCCCCGGTCTGCGCTGCTTTCGTTTTGAGAAACACGTTTCACTTGGGTTGAGCTGACTGGACATTAGGAAGAGCTCGTTGTAAACGACTGTTGTTTTTCTTGGCACTTGAAGGCAGTTTCCCAATGTTTCTCTGTAGATTTGAGGTTGATTACATCCTGTGCAAGGATTTTTGGTACAGTTTTAACTGCCATTACAGTGTTGTGAAAGTCAGCTCCAGCAAAAACAGCTGTGTGCTATTGTGAATATTTCCAAAGTACTGAAGTAATAGGTCTCCTTCAAACCAGCACAGAAATGTGTCAGCTCTGGGAATTGGGCACTGTCAAAAAAACAGAGTATAGCCTTGGCAGAGAGGCTTTCTTCACCAAGTGTTTTGTTAAAAAAGAACACAAAAAAAGCTTTTTATAGCCTCGGCTTAAAATCTTGTTGGTATATGGTGGTACAGTTAAACATGAGGTTTTTCTTTAAATGCTAGTGAATGGTTTTGGGGTAACAGTTCGTGTGTTTTCAGGTGTTCCAATATCGTATTCATAGTCCCACTGCAAAGTTCTAGGTAAAGCTTTGCCATTTCTCAGGTGGTTAACAGACTGGAAAAAACCCATCAGAGCAGGTGAAGTGAAAATTATACAGAAAGAACTAGATACAATAAAAATTGTAGATTTCCAGAGATATGAAGGATGATCGTAAAGGGAAATCACTAGACCACAAATGTCATAAACATTTCCATTCATGAATGAAAATGCTTTCCCTTTTCCTTACATAAGAAGAACATAATGGAAGTGTTTGCTGGTAACCCCATAGCAGAGTCTGCAGTTGAGAGGGTCCATGCCCTCATTTTCCCTTATTTAGCCAGCTTTTCCACAGATACTCCCACTTTCCTCAGTTTTCACACTCACTGAAATACACACCTTCTCTTTGTCTGGTTTCCTTTGTCTATGCCAGGCAAACTTTGATTCTTTTGAGAGGCACCTTTTAAACACATGCCACCTGCCTATAGAAATGCTAGCACAGAAATCAATCTTTAAATAATTGGGGTCAATAGATAGCTTTTAAATTGGCAGCGAATCACTAACAAATAAACCTTTTAGCTGTTAATGCTATGAAACAACATTTCTGCATTTCACTCTTACTCAGATTGCTTCTATTTTCTATTGGATATGGTCCTGGTTCATAGATTGCTGTGATCCTGTTGACATATAAAAGTTCTTCCTCNCCCCCCCCCCCCCCCCCATCCAGATTGTGAGCTTTCCTTTCCCCAGGAGAGACAAAGACCAGCTGATACGTGTGGTCCCTGAGCAAGGCGTTACCCAACAGCTGTGCTGGGCAGGCTAGGAAGAGGATGGCACGATGGAGCTGGAAAAGCTGGGACTTATTTAATTTGCTGTTTCCATTTGGTCCAGGGCCTGGGGCAGTGAGGCCTGGTAGACAAAGCCCTGGTGGCGTGAGTCATCTCTCGGTTCCCAGCCCCAAGGCAGACTGTCCTTTGTGCCCCCCTCCTCCCCTCCCTCGATCAGGAGCATTTTCAGGCAGGCTGTGTTATCACTAATATTTATTACTATTATCGGTGTGCTGGCTATTATTAATATTTACTATTGATTACTCATGGGTATCGCTGGGATTTGTTCGGTCCCTTTGCGCAGAGCGGATGGGATCTCATTCAGAGACCCCAGCCATTAATATAAAGAGCCACATAAAGCATCAGTGATAGTATCACTAACATCTTTTATAAGTGACTAGTCATAATGAGTGCTGCAGTCTCCGAGCATCCGCCGCGAGGTCCTCCCACGCTCCATTCTCTGCCAGAGTGCAGGCAGGAGAGGGGGAAGGGGGAGCTCTGCTCTTTCTCACAATCAGCCTCAGCGAGGCTGCCGAGCGGAGTCGGGGCAGCGCACACACCAGTAGTGAAGGATCAAGGCCAAAGCTGAGCTCCGTGCTTATTCCTGCTGGCCTTTGACAAGGGCAAAGCTGGCCTTGCCCCGGTGGCGCTTGGAGGGAGCAGGAATATGTTCTGTGTCTCAACAAAGGAGCAAAAGGCACACAGGACTTCTGGATGCCCTGGGGGTTTGTGTTCCCGAACCTTAGTGGCTTTGAAAAAAAAAAAGCCAAACACACTTGGGTTTCAGACAACACGTCTGAAGAAAGTCTTTGCACCAGCCATCCACAATTAGTCCTGAATTCAGACTTTCATGCGAGAAGGGAAAGCCACCTTTGTGGTTTACAGTGTGCCCAAGAAGAGAGCATCCCCAAAAAGAAATCAGAGAGGAGAGCTGCACCCTGAATTCACTCAGTGAGGATTTTGCAAACTGGCTCTGTCTTGAAGTGAGCCCACTGTATATTCGCCTCCTCCAGACACCTCAATGTTTTCATGGTTATTCCTGAAGGATGGTGTTTGGACACCGTCTCTATCTTTTCTCTAGGAAGTCGGAAGATTGGAGCAGATTCTGAGGACACGCTGACAGACTGATCCACTTCTCTGGCCAGATACACATCATTGCCTATGTGTCCCTGCAAAATGGGCTTTGTGCAATGGCTCCGCCTGCTCCCAGCCTAGAAACTTGCAGACACATTTGCCAATTGAAATCTGATTTGGCCCAGGAACTGAGGCCTCTTCAAAAAAATTCTGAAAATGTCCAGCTCTCTTCTTTGGTTTTCTTGCAAAAACATCATCTTCCTATTCTTACGGGAAGAGGCGACAACATGACAGCTTTAAGTAGTGGTGGTGTTTTCTGACAATTTACAGGTAAAGCAGGGAATTTATGAGTGGACATTCACTCTGGAGTCGATCCTTTGGGGAGCTCACTATTATTCTGGCAACACATAGGGGAAAAACATAGCAACAATACAGTAAATCTGGAGGTCTTCAAAACTCAGTTCATTCCTATTTAGGGCTCCAACCGTCACTGTTATCTAATCATAAATGTATTCTTTTTGCATGGGGTCACTGCAGGGCAAAGCTGAAGTTATTTTGATTTCCATTCTTCAACATATTTGGATTTCTCTTATATTTAATGCTGGACTTCCTCCTGAGTTTGGGATGTTTGTTTTTAGGATCTTTCCCAAATCATTGGAATGCTGAACTCTGACATCGCTATTATAAAATGCAGGTTTCAGTTTGTGATGTCTCTAGCTGAGTCTTTTCCAGAGACATGAGGAGAGGGAGAGGGAGAGGNGAAGAGAAGAGAAGAGAAGAGAAGAGAAGAGAAGAGAAGAGAAGAGAAGAGAAGAGAAGAGAAGAGAAGAGAAGAGAAGAGAAGAGAAGAGAAGAGAAGAGAAGAGAAGAGAAGAGAAGAGAAGAGAAGAGAAGAGAAGAGAAGAGAAGAGAAGAGAAGAGAAGAGAAGAGAAGAGAAGAGAAGAGAAGAGAAGAGAAGAGAAGAGAAGAGAAGAGAAATTTCACTCTGGAGGATTCCACATCAGTTTATTTATGGAGAAAGGTGGGCACAGGAGAAGGAAAATGCTACCAGAATTGGTATTCTGGAAAATGTGAGTATTGGGTAAAGGTACAGTGGGAAGACTAGTTTGGATTCCATTCAGCTTAACAATGATTAATGACTTATCTGCAAATACCCAAAAAGGACAAATGCTCAGGAACTACTTCTGCCAAGGAGAGCTGTTCAGGTATAGATTTTCCCCTGCCAGGCTGGGAGATTCAGCTCTTGGGTTGCTTTACTCCCCATGGGAACAAAGTGCACTGAACTGGATATAAAATCTTTTTCCTGCCGCTGGTCCTCCAGGGCTTTCAAGCTCTGCTCAGGATGAGTTTCACCAGGAGTTTTGTCCCAGGTTATCCCACAGACCACAGTGTGCCCTGGAGGTTGCAGACTAATCCTGCATGACACCACCACACATCATTTCCTGCTCTTCCAGAGAGATGTTCCTTCTTTCATTGAAACATCAAATTGGATTTTTTTTACCCTCTTAGATAAGCAAAATCAGGAAAATACAGGAAAATGTAAAAATGACAAAACATGAAAGGTGCAGGAATGGGGCCTGCAAAGGTATTTCTGCCTTTGTGTGCCTCCCCAGGCCAAGGTTTCCTTGAGTCCCTCTTGGAAACAGCACAGGAAATGCTCCCTTGGAGTGGTTTAGGAATGGTACTCCCCAGTTTAATACACCCACTAAAATCACTCTGCGCTGCTCCCTCTCCCCTCCAGCTGGAGGCACAAAAGGCAAAGATCATGGGCTGAGATAATTTACTGGAAACAGCAATGAGATAAGAAAATGAACAGTAACAGCAATAGTACTGAATGTCAGAGGAGATAAAGAAAAGAAACAATTCCCGTGGAACCATCCCCCCCACCCTGATAACAGCAGTAGCTGATGGCTCCCTCAGCCACATTTTCTCAATGAGGAGGAACCCCTTCTGCCCAGAAGAGTTTCCCTTCTCCCTGCTCCCGGCAATGATGTGAGGGGGTACAAAATAATCTTTAGGTCCCAGCCATGACTCTTCCTGGCTACTACACTCCTTCAGACACCGAGGTCTCCCAGGCCACAGGAAGATCTCACCAAGATGCTGAGTAGTGTTCAACAAGCCTTAGGAAGCAAGGCACAGCGCATGAGCTCAGAGGGGGTGATGAAGGGGCCTGGCCCACAGTGACTTGGGCATGGTTTCAGCCTCGGGCAGACAAGCCTGAGGAATCATCAAGCAGCTGATGGGACGTGTTTGTCCACCTAAGGCAGCCCTCATCACCCTCATGATTTCTGCAGAAGCCTAGGGTTTGAGGGAGGAGTTGTACCTCTTGCCCTACAACCTGTTCGCCCTTCCAGATTTGACACCTGTTTCTAAAAGAGGCAACCATGCATCCAGGCTTTAGTGTGGGAACAGTGATCCCACCTCTTTGGAAGACCCCCCCCTCCCAGCATCAGCATTTGCCATATCTGCACACTGGAGCAAGGAAGCAAATCCAAGGTGACAACTACTTTCCCAGCCTCTAATTCTCAGCTCGTTGCTTCTGCTGCAGCCTGGCAAGCATGATAGGAGAAATATCCCATGTTATTTTTTTGGCTTGCAGAAAGGCTCCAAGCAGGGATCGTACGCTTCTGCCCTAGACGCGGCAATAAACTTCTGGATTTGCTGCCGGTGTGCCGAGACTGCCAACATGTACACAATAAAAGTAAACCCTTCCTGTGGCCACAGACCACAACATGCTAGTGATCCATGGTATTATCCTGTTATTTAGTGAGTCATCCTCACTGCTGAAAAATACACACAGCCCAGTAAGTTGTTAACAATAACACTGGATGTGAGAGATTGGTGTTTGTTTTACTCCAGTGTAACTTATTCCATATGGTCCTTTAAAGCATGCTAAATGTTAACATCACTTTGGGCTGCCAACTATTATTTCAAGATGAACTCCCAGATCTAGAACACAGCTACTTGAAGCAAGGCTCTGAAAGCATTTTCTGTCCAGGAAAAATGCCCAGTTCAGGAGCAAGACAGATGTTCTGGATTGCCCTATCTTTATCTGGAGGAGCAGGTCCCCATTTTCATTCAGTGTCCAGGACAGTGATGTTTACAGCTGCTCTGCTGCCCGTTGTGACGGGCAGATGTAAGCCACGCGCACAGGGCAAAAGCCATATCCTGACCAAGGAGATAAGTTTAACTGCTAGCATTTACCTCTTATGAATGTTTTTCCAAGTTGCTGATGAACCAATTCTTTGTGGAATCCTAGTGTGTTTTCCAAATCTCCTTGGTAGCCTTAATTCATGGGAAAAATACTGCAAAAAGAGAGATATGCAGCTGTGAGAGGTGTCCTCGCTTCGCTCTCTGGCTACATTACTCGAAGGTTTAACACAACGAGGTCCAGCCCCACAGTGTGTCCTTGTGTTCCTGCCATGTTCTGTCCTGGACTTAGTCCACAGCATTTCTTGGAAAACAAGCGCATTAAAAAGTTTCTCTCGTCACTAGTGATGTTCCCCAGGCCTCAGCATCAGGACCAGTCCTGTTTATTTATTTAGGACATGGTGGAATCACCATTCCTGAAGGTATTGAAAAGACGTGTGGTGGTTGGGAACATGGTTTAGTGGTGGACTTTGGTGTATTAGGTTAACAGCTGGACTCATGATCCTAGAGGCCTTTTTCAACCTAAAACATCCTGCGATCCCACTTTTTTAGCCACTGGCTATGGAAAAGAGATGCTTCACAAAGCATCTTTCTTGATAACTGAGAGATTTGCCTTTTGGCTTGAGTTGATTTGATCCGAAGTGAAGTTCTGAGAGCAAGAGTAACCGACACTTGGAGCTCTTTAGAGCCTTGCTGATAACCTCACCCTTCCCCCGAAGTGTGACATGTGTCCAAATTAATCTTGACAAAAGAGTTAATATTGAAGGGTCTCTGCTGTGAGTGTGTGTGAGGACCACGGAGATGTGTACGGGCGTCATGTGGAGGAGAACGGTGTGCACAGGATGTGAACCTTTTATTGTCAGAGAAGAAAAATCTTTGTACTGCTTGCCACTGAAAATCCGCTTAGTGGGCAATGATTTGTCTGTTCAGTTATCAATCACTGGTTAAGATTCAGGGCAAATCATGACTATTTCAGAAAAATTAGTCAGATCCTTTCTAGTTTCTTAAAACCTCCAAAATAAATCACCAAAGACCCACCTGAGGATCCGTTATTTGGTGAGAGTCCTTGCATTTTTGGAGGCCAGGACAAGTCTGTCTATATGTGCACCTTCTTCACGTGTACCTGGAAAGGGCCTTAAGGTGTTAAAATGCCTGAAGATGTGCCTCCACAGTAATGCACTAAAAAAGTATCCAGCTTTTTACCCTTAATTTCAATGTCCTTACCTTAAAACGAACCAGGCAGACTATTTTTGAGCGTGCTTTGATGCACAGACCTGGAAGAATGCTACAAAACAAGACAAGTTTGTAGGCATTACAAGCTGTGCCACTACCAATGTTTTCTAGACATTTTCTGTCCCTGTTGATAAGAACATGCCAAATTTTAACATTCTGCTCTCTGAAACAGACAGTCTGATTGTCTTGAAACGTGCCTTGTTGTACGCAGCTTACGGAAAATCACAGAACAAGACAAGTTTGAAGGCTCTAACCTTAATACAGTTGATGTTTTGCCAGCACAGATGCCCTGCCTTCATCCTGAGTTGTAACTTCATTTCTTGTCTTTGGCGTGGATGTCGCTTGACGCGTGTCCCTTCTTTCGTGGCGGTGTCTTATGCAGACACTTCGCTTCAGCGGGGTCTTTGCCACACAAAGCCATCTGCAGGAAAGCCCTGTGCAGAGTCAGGCTCTCTGAGGAGCTGGAGGTGTGCTGGATGTGGCAGATGTTTGTGACCTGACTGACTTCAGGTACAGCCTCACACCTACGTTGCTCATTTGTCATGTTGTCGTAATTAAGCACGCAGCTGACCAAAGGCCCCGGATCAGTCCTGACTGTGTCACTTGCTTTACCTTTTATTTTGGGTTTGCCTCTTTTATTCTTCCCAGGTTCTGCTTCTTTATCCTGTCCCTCTCCCCCAGATAAGCCAGTGATTCAGCCGGTACCCTGCCTTTGCTGCTAGCAATGCTTCTCTTTTCTGCCATTTTTCCTGCTGCTGTCTAGCCAGTGTCTAGCTTCTGATCAGACACGGTCAGCTGCGTGGGAATCACCTCTCTTCTTACAATCTGCAGGTTCTGGTAGCTTCTCATACCCTTCTTTCATGTTGTTAGACAGCCATAAATCAGGGTTAACCAAAGATATTATTTTCATAGAATCATGGGATCACGAAATGGTTTGGGTTAGAAGGGAACTTAAAGATCATTCAGTTCCCCAACCCCCCTGCCATGGGCAGGGACACCTTCCACAAGACCAGTTGGCTCAAAGCCCCATCCAACCTGGCCAGGAACACTTCCAAGGACGGGGCATCCACAGCTTCTCTGGGCAGCCTGTTCCAGTGCCTCACCACTCTCACAGTAAAGAATTTCTTATTAACATCTCAGCTAAATCTCTTCTCTTTTAGTTTAAAACAATTAGCATTGCTCTATCACTATCTGCCTGTGCAAAGAATGGTTCTCACGTGAGCGTGCTGGCATGTGAATCACTCTCTCTCTTTTGTACACTTTTAAAATTAATATTGTTGCTGTTACCATTCATTTTCTTATCTCTCTGCTGTTTCCAGTAAATTGCTCTTATCTCACCCCGTGATCTTTGCCTTTTGTGCCTCCAGTTGGAGGGGGGAGTGGGAGCAGCGCGTGGCTTTAGTGGGAGTACTAAATTGGGGAATACCATTACTAAACCACAACAGCCTGGAACAAACCTTGACAGGACAAAACCCAAGTGAGATGTACCATGGGTTTCAGAGCAGCAGTCAGCTCTCTTCCCTGCTATCCTATGAGCTAAATGGCTCATCCACCCAGGAAAATGGCCGCCAGCCTGGAATGAAGGTCAGTCTGCTCCCAGGTTGTGTGAAATTGGATAGTATTGCCACCTAGACTTCGCTGTGCTCTCCCATCGTGGCCTAATTTCCAGTGCTCTGACTCTTCTGCAACACCGGATTTTTGTCCAAAGCCTAAAGGTGTGTCTTCTTTCCTTTCAGCCCAATCACAACCTTGTTTTTTCCTTTGTGATGTGCTGGATGTCTCCTGATCGTTCATCTCTCTACGTCTTTCTGGTGAAATGATGTTGAGAACTAGGTCACCTACACCTGATCTGAACTCAACAGAGGTTTGCTCATCCTGATCTAAAAACCTTTCAGTGATAAAATACACACTTCTCCCTCTTTACAGACAACCCAGCTGCCTACACCATCACTCTCATGGCCATAGAAAGTTTTTCCTTGTGCCAAACTTCAGTGTCCCCGCCTATAGTTTAACCCCCCACGTTCTTATCTTGTCAACGGGAGGAATGGAAAGCATCTACTCTTTCAGATGTGCAAGGATATATGTCTCCTCTTGACTTGCCAGTTTGCATTCCTGCAATGTTTCCTCTCGAATCATGTCTTCTAGACCTCTCGCTTCTCTTATATCTTCTGCAGCTGTTGCCTGCTTTCCTGATGCCACCGGTCAGGAAACTCTGTTAACTCTGGAATCCACCGATGGCAAATAAAATCCAGGTACTGTTAGCAGCCCTGGCACAATGACCAAAATACCACACTGGTATCTTGAGGTGCAGGGGGCAGAACCTTTCTGAGTGACTGAGGTGCACACGGAAGGGAGCTGAATGACAAGGGAAAGCCTGTGTTTCCATCAGCCCTGTAAGACGCTGCTCTACCAAGCACACAGCTGCCTACACACCAGCAAACTGGTTCTACAGCCTCAGAACCAAAACAGATTTCAGAGAAGCTGGGCACAGCTTCCCATAAGAGCAGAAGATTTCCTTGAGGGACTTGGGGATTTCTAACCATGAGGCAGGTGGCAAAGGAGCATCTTCAATCATTTTAAAGCATCATCACAATCCAGAAAGACATGACAAAAACATTCAGCTCAGAGCAGCTTTTAAACAGGCCAAGTTTGAAATTCCAAGGGGGAAACAGACTAGCACGTGACAGCGTGGAAATTTGAAAGGAGAATCCAGTCTTACGAATGGTGTAGTTTCATTTCTCCAAAGTGTCCAGCAAAATCCCCAAACCGGTAACCATTAAGTAATCAGGAAGTTACATCTGGTTTTCTTGTTTATTTTTTCTTTCTTTTTTTTTTTTTTTTTTTGGTAAACTCTCTTTACATGCAGGGCTTCAATTCCTATGCTTAGGGCATGCAGCATTGGTTTCTGCCTCAGTACTGCTTGAACATGCAGCACAGAGAGGATAAGCATTTTTGGTTCATACCTCTTCAGATGAAAACAGAAGAAATAGAGCAAACTGTGCCAAAACAGCAAGGTCTGTGCGTGCACCAATGTGAGTTCCTGGCCAGTGGACTAAGCTGTGGGGAAGGAAACTGGGATAAGAACCCGGCTGCTGTCTCAGCTGTCCCAGGGGGAAAGTCAACCAGGAGCAAGGACACAGGATTTCTGCAAGGTGCCTTGGGAAGACCGAGGAGCACAGCAATTCCAGCCGCATGATGGGTCCTTGTGGCCTGAAATTGACTGATAACAGCAGACAACATGTTCCTCTGTCCCCAGGACTTGAGGACTCATCTCTAGCAGAGCTCTGCTGTGATGGAGGGACACCTTCCAGGCAAGGCCACTTGGAGGTGAAACGAGGCAGAGCTGAGGCAGAGGTTGGTAAAGCCAAAGCAGCAAGGAGTCAGGGAACAGTTCTGACCGCCCTCAAGGACAGCAGGTTAGAGCCCGCTGCAGTGAAGAAATTTTCCCTTTAGGAGAAGTCATCGCACAACCTGTCACCTAATGGGCTTGGCTTTTGCAAGGTATTCCACCAGCTTTCTTGACCTGGAATACATAAATAAAATATAAATACGGTGCTTTGTGCAGCTGAGGCCAGTCATATCTCACTTTAAATAAAAAAAAGAGGCTATTTTCCCTGGAATACCAGCCTTGCTCAAGGCTGGCAAACAGATGATACAGAGGAGGCCAAATTGCTTTCACAACCAGGGGCCACAGCCAGAGCCATGCACTACATCTGATTTGCCTTGTGCTGCCCACTGGTAACCATGGGAACCTTGCACATGGATCAAAGGAGGAATAGGGCCAGAGGTGCTGAGGAAGCATCACAGTCCCCAGTTTGCAGGACGCAGCTCCCAGACCGTGCCACATGGTACTTGCACTTCTGTTTTTCTGGAAGTCCCAGCTCCTGGAGTCATGTGATAACTATTTCATCACTCTTACGGTTTTTTAACTTGCTTCTGGTTGCCAAATAAATTGGAAAGCACCAAACTCTAGGGTTCAAAAGCAGAAGACAAATCCAGAGAACATGTCATTTGCTACTTTTTAATTCTGTACNGGGGGATTCTTTTTTGTTCAACCAAATTTTTTTCCAGGCTAGGACAGCCTTGAAATGAGGACTGGAGCGTCAGGTGGAGAGTGCTGGTGCCTATTTGGTGGCAGCGCTGCCCCAGGGCTGGCACACTGCACTTCCACGGCCCCTTGCAGGGAAGCAGCAGAGTCACTGGGCTATGGCTTTCACTGGGAAACACATCTCAGTTAACCTCACATCTGCATTTTTAGTCCCTGTGTTCTGCAGTCTTGTAACAGCAAAACAAAGCTTCCTTGGTGTCATGGTTTTGCCGGGAAAAGATGCTAAGGGACAGCCAGTTCAGCAGGGGACATCTGATCCTTCATTTTCCAGTGATTCAGTGACTCCAGCTAGGAGCTGGTTTTTGCCTGAGAAGTGGAAGTGAGATGCTGGTATTAGCATGCACTGCCGGTGAGATAAGTGACAGCTGCCAGAAGGCTTTTTTGCTTCCACCCCTTTGAGAAGAGTACGGAGACAGTTTGCACCTTGTACATCTCTCACAATAAGCCCAGCTGCTGAAGTCATTCTCTGCACATATTGAATTTTTCCTGCATATGCCTGGTGACCAGAAAGCAGGTTTTTTCCAAAAGGACAAGTACGACTGTGAAGCAGAATTTGAAGAGAAGAACGTGTGGCTTGTTTTTCAGCCTAGATGTTTGCAAAATATGTGCAACTCTCCCCATTTCCAAGCTCCCTAAATTCACGTCCAGCCCCTCTAACTACTCCTTCTTTCAGTCCCCATGCAGTAGGTGGTTTCCAGTGCAAATATACTTTTGTGTCTGCTACACGTAAGCAGCGCTCTGCAAAATTTGGCCAGTCAATGCTTTCCAGGAAAGCTCTCTCCCAAGCTGTTAAATGCTATGCTCATGAATTAGTGCTCTGGATTTATTGTTTAAACATGCATAAAACACAGCACAGAGCAAATATCCGGGGGGAAGCTCGAAAGTGGCACGGGCTCGGTTTCTCCAGTCACCTCTGCAGGCTCTCAGAGCAGTGGAGTGACAGCAAATCACACGCTACCGATTTTTCACAGGTGTGCCAAAACATTCCATCGAACCCTGCCTCCTCCCTGGGGTGCAGCCTGTACTCTCAGTTTTCCAGGGGAGAAGATACCTTTCACATCCAAGCCCCCTGGCTGGCTGATGGACAACTGTCATGCAATCAGATCTCCACGGGATCATCAGGACTCAGACTGTACCAGGTACTTGGAAACAGTTAAGGAGGCACTGCCTAGAGAGCTCAAAAAGAAATATATTGATGTCCAGCACACAAAATTGCCCTTCCTACTCACTGCTGTGTCCCACTCCATCTGCCACATTTCTAAATGCCTGATTTATCCTCCTAGCAGCAAAGGCTGATTTGAAGGTGTCAGTGAAAGGAAGTGCTCAAGTGGCTGGAAACGATGTTTCTAAGCATCTTTTTAGAAACACCACTCTCCAGGGATCTCCAGGTCTCTGCCAAGAACATGCATAGGAGAGCCAGAGAGTGTTCAGGGAGCGCATGCTCAAGTCTGCTGCAGCGAGGAGCAAAGACAGATGGATGGCAAGCAGAGGTGACAACCCATCTGCTTCTGCAGGACCTCTCTGGCATCTCCCGAGGGACTCGAGGAAAACCATGACCAGAGATAACCAGCCAAAGCAGACTCACTGGTTATCCTCCAGCATCGTCTGAGACCAAAGCATTCCACTGAGGAGATGTTCCAAAGAGGGACAAGAAAGGGTGGTAGGACAGCTCCTTGGAGATGAACATGCTTTGGCTGAGCTGAGCATTGCCCTGACCTCTCATCTCTTACAGGGAATATAAGGCAGAAATTTTTCAAGCGAGAAGTGCCCGAGGCTTTGTGTCCCCCTCCTCTAAACTGTGCAACGCTTCAGACGTCTTTTTTCACAAGGCACCGAGCAGAGAATTGGCCTGCACCATTCTGTCCTGTGCTCAAGGCTCCGCAGTCCACTCACCCCATTCTTTGCCAGGAGAAATTGCCTTTGTGCTCTGCACATGCAGACAATACCCAGAACCCTCCTCCAGCAACTGCAGAGAGATGCAGGCTGCTGTCGGAGAGAGCTGTGGGTGGGCATGAATGAATGAGGGAATGAATGAGCCATTCGCTACTATTGGCATGAGAATCTCCATGATTTTGAGACGAGTAATTAGTGGTTGTACGCATGGTTGCAGCGGTAGGTGTTCACTTGCATGGCTGCAAAGAGTGACAGGCAGGTAAAGGTAGCTGGAGCAAAGAACCGCCTCTCCCGGCACAGTCCAGGCTGCAATCTGGAATGCCGAAGCGCGGATGTGCCCACACCGTGACAAAACTTGCTGTGTCAGGACATGAGCAGTCTTGTTGCATTTTTGCCTGGAGCACCAGGCAGAGGGCAGGAGCATTTGCTCAGCTTGCCCAGCAGATCTCGCAGCCCGTGCAGAGCTCCATTCTGTCACAGCCACCACCTCAGCTAGCTTGGCTGAGAAAAGGCAGCGTGAGCCATGGCCACTGCAGTGGGGAGCAGCTCTGGAACGCAGCATCTCCTCTCAGCAATTGGACTCACTGTCTCTCCCACTCCCTGACTTCCACTTTTTCCTTCAGAGCCCAGCTCCACCTTTCTCTTGGAGACTGTAAGAAATGAAAGTCTAAATGTGCCTGGAAAGGGGTGTGTGAGGACTTGGGGAGCGGGGCACATCTTCTCCGAGCCTCCCAGCCTCATATTCTCCCTAACCGGTCACTTTTCAAGCAGACAGATGAAAGCTGCTCTCATGTTCAGGTGGGGACAGCGCTGCCTCACCTTTTCTGTCCCAGTGCCATCGAGGCTGGGTGGATACAAAAGGTTCACGGAGTAACGAGCACCACCACCAGCACTGACAAACTCTTGTTTTCTTCAGCTCCCCTGGAATGTCACGAAAATCCCGCAGCTGAAGCAGCCTTTCTGAGGGTCTCAGCAGGAGGCACCGGGAGACAGGAACACGCCCTGCAAGCTGCAGAGAGAGGTGAGTTGGGAGGAACCGTGGGCATGCCTGGCCCTTCAGAGGGCAGCTCACCAGTGGGTGCCCATGAGCAGAGTCTCGGTGATCCAGAGGGGCTGGGTACTGTGTTCACTGAAAGAGCTGAGAAGTAGGTCAGCAACATTACTGAGGGAATTAGGGAGTTTTAGGGAGAACTCCATGACTAAAATTTGAGTTCCACTGCTTACTGATGCAGTGATTGGATTTCAGTGTGCAGGGTGAAAAGCACCAGCAGGGATTGTGTTTGCTGCAACCATGCCAATTTTTCCTGCTCACACTATCCTTTTGCCAATTTTTCCTGCTCACACTATCCTTTTGTCATGCCAGCTTGTGCAGCGCCTTGCATCCTGCAGCCACTGCCAAACCAAATGCCACTGATACACATCCACTGCTCTGCTGAGCTCCTGAGCTCAGCACAGCACTGTGCATGCTGTACACATTTAGCTGTGCTCATTTCATATCAATGGCCCTGCTGGGAGAATTGAGTGCCATCAAAGTACCACACATGGCCAGATGCAAACCTATCCCTCCTCTAAAGAGTTTTAAATCAAAAGAGTTGAGGCAGAAAATCAGAGTTAGCTATTGGAAACAAAATCATGGGTTTTTTTCTAAACCAAATTCTTATATGGAAATGCCTTTCATTCCATATGTAGGCAATAAGCTCTTAAAGTGAGACCAAAACTAAATAAAAATTATATATATATATAATGTAATAAAATAAAAACTGCTGCAACACTAATTACCAGTAGCTGGTTTGTAGGTTGGTCAGCTCATCACAAAGTGCTTTACAAAGGAGTTTTGTGTCATTGTCCATGTCTTACCCCTCACGCTGAACAGAGAAATTTTGCTTTCCATCTCTGCTGAAGGAGACAGTGGTGCAAAAATCTTCCCAAAAAAAATTTTTTTGAAAGTAAGTAAGAAAAGCACAAATGAAATCCAAAGGTAAAATTCCAGGTACCTGTCTTGACAGTGGCGACCAAAATTACAGGCACACTGACAAGATGAGAGGGAGAGGGTGTAAGAGGGTGCAGGAGCTAAAACAATGTCTCTGCTTCTCCACGGTTCTTGTTGCACCTGAGGATCTGGGCACAGAGGGCTCGTCAAGGTCGCTGGGTACTTGCACACCAGTGTGTGAGTTATTAGCTCTGGTCCTATTTTAAGTTCCTAAAGTCACAGAGTTTTGCCTGGAGGGTGGGACAATGGGTTCATCTGCTCCTTGCTGGAGCCAGCGAAGGGTGGAGGAGTCATTCAGGCATGGTGAAAGGGGAATTGCCCACAGGAAGGACACTTTGGTCAGCCTGAGGTGCAGCAAGTCCTTCTGTGCCAGGCTGCTGCCTTCCTGCAGGACCTCCCAGAGCGCGGTGACCCTCCTGTGGGGACAGGAGGCTCTGTGGGTTCAGGGGCTGACCCAGTTGCCAGATGTGAGGGCAGCTCCCAGGAGGGTCCTAGCTGACCCATACACTCCTTGACTGTCACCCCGTGTCCCCTGCTGACCCCTGCCACAACTTCGAGGATGTGAGAGGGGAGTGAACCTCAACCCAGGTCCCCTTGGGATGCTCCTGACCTCCTGCCTCCCCACAGCTGACACGGGCAACGCTGTGGGGCACGGGGACAGACACAGCAAGGCACTCCTTGTGCGCACACACACCCACACCCACACACATACATGTTTCCCTTCTCTCCAGGGAAAGAAGGGCTCTCTCCTTCCCGGGGCTCACTCCCTCCTGAAGGGTGCAAATGGGTTCAGGATCGCCCTGGCAGGCTGCAGGTCGGCCGGGGGGATGCGGGCAGGAGCTGACCGGCCAGGATGGGGTGGGCCGGGCTGTGCTACGCTGGAGGCAGGCAGGGCATGGATGGGGACTGTCCCGGCCAGGGCAGAGCAGGACAGGGGGCAGGCAGGGCATGGATGGGAACTGTCCCGGGCAGGACGGGCAGGGCTAGGGGCAGGCAGGGCAGGGCTGGGGACTGCCCCAAGCGGGGAGGGCAGGGCTGCTGGGGGTGGGTCCGCGACCAGCCCTGCCTTTCAAAGTCCCTCGATCCGAGGAGGAATTCGGGAAATATTTCCAGCAGCGGGAGGACGAGGAGGAGGAGGGCTGAAGCTGCTCCCCAGGAGGAGGGACGGCGGGTCTCTCGCTGGCCGCGCACCGCGGCGGAGGGATGCGGAGGGAGGGGAGGCTGCCTGCGGGGCGGGCCGGCTGAGCGCATCCCCGGGGCTCGTGTGTGTGTGTGTGTGTGTGTGTGTGTGTGTGTGCG
>VZTA01010583.1:134515-147270 GCA_013398855.1 Mohoua ochrocephala | reverse complement strand
GCTGCTGAGCCGGCCCCGGCGACGCCCGCTCCTGCCCCCCGCCAGGTAGGACCGCGACCGACCGGCCCCCGCCCCGACCCTGCCCAGCCTCACGCTGCTTCCTACACCGCGATCCGAGTGCCGGGGAGACTGCGGGGAGGGGGGGGATCAGCATGGGGGACCCGGAGCCGTGGGGGAGCCGATGGGGAGGCGGCGGTAGGATGCTCACACTCACACACGCACCCGGGAATGCTTTCTACAACCCAGCCACGGCACCCCTAGGCGGGCGAAGGGGCTCGCCGCCCTCCCCCGCCGGCCAATCGCGACATGTCGCGACGGGAGGCGCGGCTGCGGCGGGGGTCGCTTCCCCCCTAGCCCGAGAGCCGGGCATTGCCGGGCAGGTGGGGTCGGGCAGCGGGCTGAGGCGAATCTCCTTCCCCGGCGGGCTTTCGGGCACATCCCCCGTGCGCGGCGGGGTGCGGTGCCTCCGCCTGGCGGGGCTGTGCGTGCCTCCAGGCAGGGCTGCTTTTCCTGCCTTGAAACGCTTCCCGAGGTGAGTGGTCGGAGGCACCTGCAGCCACGCTGAAATTCCCATTTTCGTCTCGAGCAGCGTGCGTTATTAAGGGCTGGCATTAAGCAGCGCTCATCACGTAGGCTTTGTCTAGGTGGAAGCATGGCTGGGGCTCTTCCGTCATCTTGAGTTTAATTCTTTATTCACAGCCTTGTTGCTTCCCTCCCTGCCGAGCCGCGCAAAACAACTCCACACTCTGCTCTGTCTCCAAGGCGAGAGCAAACTGCCAAAATGTTGCAGAAATGCAGCAAGCACTAGGGAGGACTGGAGTCTGAAAATGAAAGCTGTAGTAAAATCACAAGGTCACGGGCGTGTGGGTGCGAGTGTGTGCTTTCAGGGCTCCTTTTCGCTTGTGCTTTGCAGGAACCTGTTCGTCCCTCCAGTCCCAGATGTTGGAAATCCGCAAGTCAGGCAATGGAAGTGAAGGCTGGGAGAGGCTGGGGTTCTCTGTGTGCTCCCCTGGCACCTGCCTAGGAATTCATGTGCTTTTTGTCACCATCACAAAGAGAAGGGGTGCACTTTTACTTAGAAAAGGGAAGCTGGGACGCTTGCATATCGATGTGATGGTGGCATCCAGGGAAAAAAGCGCTGTGCTATATGGCTTTGGCTGGAGACGTGGCTATCATCAAAGAAAGGCATTTGTGATCCCTCGGGAGCATCTCTTAGCTGTTTCCTTCTCCCCTTTTCCTTCTGATTGGTTCTTCAACAGCAGCTTTGCCCCTTGCCCAGCACAGGCATTTGGTCCAAATAGGGACGTAATGTAGCATTTCTAGGACCATCACCTGCCAGCCAAGCCATGAACCCCCACCACCAACTCCCAGGAAAGCTGTCTGACTCCTCTTATGCCCCACCAGCTCTGCTGACATGAACAACTCCTAAGTCAGTGCTGTGGAGCCACGTTGGTCAAAGCTTCCTCTCCCCCCAGGGTTTGCATTCAGGATACCTGAGGAGGTCGGACGTACTCTCTAAGTCCAGCATCCCTGAGTGCCAACGTGGAGCAGCACAGTTCTGACCTGATGAAACTCTGCTTGCTTCTCTCTCCCCCACTTTCACCATGGTTTTTGTAATCTATTGGCTGTGAATGGCTCCTGAAACTTAAATATTCACTGTCCTGTAGCTGCCCAGGCTGCACCTCATCTTCTCTCCTGGCACTGCTGTACGTGACATGGCACAAACTTTGGTTTACGTCCTTGCTCTTGGGAGTCTTTACAGCTACATCTTTAAATGATGTTGTATAGGCACAGCCACTTCTCCGCCTTTTGCAGTGTCCTGATACGCTCAGGGCTTCCAGGGTTGCGATTTTCCGGCGTTGCATCTAGGACAGGATTTAGGTTTCTGTTGTGGCTTTGAGGGGATACAGTCCTGATGGCTCACTGGGGAAAAGCCCCTGTTCTCCAGCCTCCTAATGAAACTTAGATCCTGTCGTAAAGCCCAGTGCCCCGCAAGATCCAAGCATCACTGGACGACCAACCAACAGGTTGGTGGTCATAGACAACACAAGTGATAGTGGCTCTCCTTGAGACTGGCACAGGGAGCTCTGTCCAAGCTCAGGGTGCTGGGATCTGCATGTGCTCCCAGCTCCCGGACATCAGTGCACACAGCTGTGCAAATCCTGGCTGCACCTGGGGCTGCTGCAGGCTGCCGTGCTCTTGGTACTCTGGCGTCCGCTATGGGCTGAGCTCCCTGACTGGGCTTTCCCTTGCCAAGGGTGTGAGTGGTATCTCTCCAGCTGTTTTCAGGAACCTTGGAGGAACTTGGCTTTTGCTGTTATCTCTATCACTCTGGTGATTTTAACTGAAATTGGAAAGAGGGGGGAGCGATGTGAACAGACAGACAGACATGGAAACTGTGATTTCATGTGCCTGGCTTCCTAAGGAAACCTGGCTACAAATAGAAGTGAGATTTGGTGCTGCAAAGAGCTCCTGAGGAGAAAGAGAAGGCGGGGGAGTCTGAGGAGAAGGAAGGGGTGGTTAACCTCGTGTTTGAGATAGGTAAAGAAGGCCTGGCACACGCCAGGGCTTAGAATCCCTTGCCTGGGGTCTGGAGGGTCTAAAAGCTGGCCATCTGCTCGGCACTAGCATCCAGCTCCCTCTAGAGTCAGCCGTGCCAGAGCTGTGCCTCTGGACGTGGCTCTGCCGGGAGGTGCTACCACCCTTCCCCAGCCAGAAGCAGTCACGCAGCTGATGGATGGAGCATGCCAGGGTGAGCCCCCAGCCCAGCCCAACCTGCCCAGCTCCTGCCTAGTACCGTGCCCCGATTGCCCGGGTCAACAACCTGCATTTGCATCAGTCTTTCCCCACACCCATCCCCGTGGACGTCTTCACCTCTTCATCCCTGGATGGTCTCAGGGAGCTGGGGATGGGGATTTCTCTCTTCTCCCCTGAAGCTTTCTGTTCCCACAGGGCCCAGGGGAGCATCCTGCTGCACAGAAGACCCACACGCAGCTACAAACCCAGTGCAAAAAATAGTCCCAGAGGGAAGAGCGGGCACAGGCACAGAGGAAAGCAATAGGCCTGTTAATTCCTCCCTTCTGGCCCCTTTGGGGCACCTCTGGGCAGATACTTCCTCCCCAGGCTGCCCGAGAGCCTCAGGCTTATTAGCAGTGTTTTATTCTCTCAGCACTCACAGGAGATGCTCTTCCCGTTTTACACGGAGACGTGGAGCACAGGGAGATGCAGGGCTGCCCTGAGATCGCACAGGGAGTCTGCCAGCCAGGCAGCCTCGGGGCCAGCTCGTGGAGAACGGGCAGACTGTGCTTAAATCAGCGAGGGAGATGCACAGGCAGAGAGGAAGGCATCAGCAACACGAGAGGAATCACAGGAAAGAGCCTGATGCTGCTTGAGAAAGAAGAGACCAAATGCAGGTGTTAGGGATAAAGAAACGGTCTGATGACAGCAGCAAGTAGGAAGAGAGTTGTTTAGAAAGCAAACAAACAAACAGAAAAACCCAGTCCCGGAGAAATGTAGCATTTCCCCCTTGCTTCTTATTTCCTGGCATATTCCTTGCTGAGATCTTGAGTCGTGGGAGAAAGGGACAACTTGACACTTGGTCTCCATGCGAGAAAAGCGAGACCGTAATCTCCCTGACAAACGGTTCCACGCTCATTCTCTGCAAGCTGCCCCCGAATTCATCCAATGTGGTTGAAATTTTAGATCAGGGATGTTTTAGTTTCTCTATTTATCTGTTTATTTTGGAAAGTTGCTGGGGAATTTGTGGGAGGAGATTGGATGTTTCATTGAAGAGATAGGATACTTGGAAAAATCAGTTGCAGACTGATAATTATTCTTACTTTTTAATGTCCTTTACAGAAACCAGGGTGGCCTGATGTGCGTTTTACTTGATCGGCTTCATGGAGGGCTTGTGCCTCTGACTATATTTGGAAAGGTTTTGATGTTTTTTTGTACTGATGCAATCAGGATGCTGATGGCCTGGAAATCATTTTCCTCATGTGGAGATCTAGAGGGTCATGGGTAGGGGATGCCAACAGGCTGTGCCTGTTTTGGAGTGGCAGAGCTGGGTGAAAGGGAGCAGGAGCCAGGCAGAGCCGGAGCAGGGAAGCGAGCCAAGGGTTTTCCAAGCAGTGTTTAAAGTGCCGTCACGCTTTGCGGCCCTGAGCGGCAACGCAGTCTTTGGACATAGCGGCTTTCCCCCACGGTTTGGATGTACAGCCAGTGTGTTGGAAGGGTCCTTTTCCTGCTCTGATAGGTAAATATCACAGCTGTCAGGAGCTCAGTTTTACCAAAGCCATGCAAAGGGGTCAGCATCGAGATCAGAAGTGAAGCCAGCGGAGCCTGTGGCTGCCCAGACAGATGTCCAAGCACCCTGTACCTCCTCGCAGGGCTGTTGGCATCTGTTTTGTGTCCCTTGGCTGCAAGAAGCCGGGCCTGCGATGGTCAGAGACCAGACAGTTTGTTTGGGTTTTTTTTCCTACAGCCATGTCTTTTCCAAGAACAGGCTTTGCCCAAGCTGCATGCTGTAAAGCAGGCTGCTGATTTCAGTGAGGCACAGGTGTACAGGCTTGGGCACGGCCAGGCAGAGGAGGAGTTTACTATTCCTCCAGAGATGGGGCTATGGCTGTAAGTCCTGTGTGTGGAGGCAAGGTATGCAGTGCTTTCTCCCGGCTGCTCATTGCTTGCAGTGGATTCTTCTTCTCCTGCAAGAGAAACTGGGGAAGGGGTGCTGTAACTTGGGTGCTTCAGGTCTGACTGTGGGGTAGGAAAGAGTCCGCCTTTTTGGGGCTTGCTGTCTTTTCCCCAGGGACGCTGGCAGGGGAAGGAGCAGCTGAGTTGCTTTGAGCCTCTGTTTCTCTGGCTTGCAGGCTGGCTGCGCCTTGCAGTGACCACTAGCTGCTTCTTTGCCCGTTTTTGGCCCCTCTGGCCAAAGGGAGACCATCTTTCTCCGGCCTGTGACACCAGCAAGGGGTGGCTTGAGCTGCCTTCCCTGTCTCTTCCTAGTGCACTCTCACTAGGAAAAGGTCCTCTCTTGTCTAGCTCCGACTGCAGGATGGGAAAACACCCTTTGGGAATCCCCATGGTGTTGCAACAGGCTCCTGGGTGTGTTCCCACATTATGTTGAAAAGCAGCCGCTCTCGCGTGAGGAGCAAACTTTCTACTGGTCCCCAGCAAGCGACCAGGCACCCTGTGGGGAGAGGGTGCTGCTCCAAGCTCCTGCACGGCGGTGACACAGCTGTGGGGACACCTTCTCCCACCCCAGCTGGCGGTAGATTCGCAGGGATGATGTTCATTATGAGGCTGGTGTCGCAGCGGGGCGGGCACCGTTGGGCAGCGCCGGCGGTGGCTGGGATGGTGTGAACACTGCTGCGTTACAGCTGCTCTGTACAGGTTTTCTGTGGGACGCTGGGAAAGAATTTCCACACGGAAAGCCTCTCGGTCTGTCTTTGTGTGGCCACTCATTCCTCGTGAGCCCAGGCCATTTCCTTCCTTGCCCAATCCTTCTGTAATTAAAGTGTCTGGACCAGCAGTGTTTTTTCAGTGCTCTTGAAAAGAATGCTGCTTCTAGTGTGTTGCAAATGGTCATAGAGCTGTGTGTGACACAAAGCTTTAGGAAAATAACAGAGGGAGGGTCTTACAGTGGCTATTTCTAGGCTGAAGTGCCCCGATGGAGATGGGACTTTTGGGAGGCTGCTGCAAAGGGAAAGCTGTGCTTTGTTTAAATGCAGAGCAGCTTTCAGGCTCGCTTTGCATGCAGCAACCAGTCAGCCTGAAGGATCGATGCTGCCAGGGAAAGATCAGAGCAGAGTCTAAAAGGCTGTTTCCTCCCCATCTGGCAGCTCCTGAGCTGGGGGGCAGGAGCATGAGCTGGCAGCAGGAGCTCTCTCCTACCAATTTGTAAAACCTAGAGCTCCCATGTCCAGCAGGGAGGCAAATATCTCTGCAACCCACCCAACCCCGCTGTGGGCAACAATTGCCCTCCTGGTGTTTCACAACACTAAGGGGTGGAATAAAGGCTGGACCGACAACCCTTGGCCAGGAGCTCCATCTAAACTGAGCTTGTCATGCAGCCTCTCGCAGGGTTTCCTCCCTGACTGTGCAAAAACGCCTGCTGGCACCCCTGCGGAGGTTGTCTGAAAAGGGAAAGGGGCTCAGTGCCACTTCAGGAGAAACCAGGCTGGGCTCTGTCTCTCCTGGTTAGTTTTGGCTCTCCCTGAAAGCTCTCCAGCAGCACCAGGACAGTTCCCCTCCTGGAGTGGTAAAAAGGGCTCAGGGTGCTGTCCCTGGGCATCAGGTGGTGCGTACGGGCAGGGCTGTGCTGGCCCAGGACAGCACTTTGGGATTTTTCACCACATGTGTATGGCCAGCACCCAGCCTGAGGGCAGCCTGCGCCCCTGCCCCGTGCTGCCACGATCCCTCTGGCCCCAGAGGCACGGGGGCAGTGCCACCAAGGCCACGAGCACCGTGACAGGCAGGGTTTGCCGAGGCTGCCGGCCTGGCGCTGTGCATCAGCTGCCGCACGCGCTTTTATTGCTGATGGCCAGGATGGGAAATGCAATTGAGACACCTTAATGAAAAGCTAACAAAGTTCCTTGCGGAGGGAGGGCTGCTCTTCAGGTAGCCTTGCTTCTCCTTACAGAATGCTGGAAATGATTTTTCTGGGAATATTCCTACACTATTCCTGCCACAGTGTGCTGACCGTGAGCCGAGACTGTAGGCAAATGCAGAGTCAGAGGGTCTCTGGGGACCAAGCTGTTTATTTTGGATTGTACAAATAAAGAAATGCTGATGATTTAATAGCAGGTGCCTCTCAGAGATGTTTTGAGTGCCAGGCTCCGGCTGCATGTGTGTAACTAGCATGTTGTGGCCAAGCATTTCCTAGCCCTTCGAAATTCCTGAGCCTCCCTGTGAATCGGTTGAAGTAGGAAAGCTGGTCATGGTGTGCGAATCTTGCTTGATGACTACACCACAAAATGCTGGAGAAAGTACAGCAGAGTTGGGAGATGCCGCTGCTGCTCCAAGGAGACACGCTGGCATGGCTGGCGGGTGTCTCTTCCAAAGCTCCAGCCATTTCTTATCCTTCTCCAGAAGAGCTCCACATTTCTTACCTCCTGACATCTGAGGGAAAAATATTGTTTGTACACAGAGTGCTGGTTGGGAATGCCAGAAATATGGATTGCTCAGATGCAAGCCTCTAGGCCTTTTTTCTTCCTGTTTAACGTAGTATGGGGCTTGATTTCAAACAAACCAACAAATAAACAAACCAGAACAAAAAACCAACTTACATTAGAGTGTTCGAAAGGGGAAAAACGTGGTAAATAAAGTTCAAATCACTTATTAATTTGATTTCATGGGTGTCTTTTTTCTGAATGAGACTTCCAGTACCCAAATCCTTTTAAGGCTGGAGAGTTGGTCCAAAGTGTGATGGGACTCTCCTGTTCTTCATGACCTAAATCAGTGACCCAAAGCATAATATTTTTTCTAGAACCATCTGTTTTCTCTTCTTGCCAAGGGGATTTCACAATGCCTGATTGCTCTGAATAATTGTACATGTGCAGGGATATGACTTGCCACAGGGAGAAAAATTAACTAAACAAGGACAGGTGGATGCTCTTGAGTTTTCTGAAGAAACTACTACCCTTTAGAAGGAGAGGGTGAAGAACCATGCAACTGAGTAATATTTTATGCCCACAACGAATTTTTTTTAAACCTACATATTTAAAAAGGAAACAAAACTATACTTAGGAGCTATCTGGGATAAACAGAGTAGGTACCAAGTCAGCCTGTGTTTTGACAGCCCCTTTATCAAATGTGTCCGTGACTTGGTTCGGAGCAGTGTGAAACACAGGAGTACAGATGCTGGGTGACTAATTCATGCTTCAGCTAAATTTCAATGACCGTGAATGCACATCTGTTTCAGCTTAGCCATCCACTGAACGGCCTGCAACAAGGTGCTCCTCTTTACAAACATCATGTTGGCATTTTTTTCACTTTGGGCTTGTAAGTGGTGGCTACAGCTGGCATTTGGGGAAGCAGAAGGTACCCAGGGACTATGATCGGGGGGGGCAATGAGTCTGGTAGTAAGAGCTTTTTTGTAGCATTCGCAGGATTCCCAATGCAAACAACTTTCTTTTAAATCTGTCTTCCTATGAGAGACTTGCTTTTTCTTATTCAATTTATCTGCTCTTATCACCCAGCTCTCTGACTTGATCACTTCCTCCACTATGTATCTTTTTCTTTTCTTAATTACAATACCAGGGAGTGGGGGCGGGGGGGGGAGTTGGAGGCAGACCAACAGTTCCTGGTGAGAAAATGCCATTTAAATAAAACGGTCTTGATAAACTCTCAGTATTATTCTTCCAGACCAATAGTCCTACTACAGCATCCATAAATAAAAGCAAACGGAGGAGAGGGCTTTGATCCACCATTACGAGGTCTCTTTGTGGAGTAGATCCCATAATGTGGGTGAGGGATGGTACCCATTGCTTCCTCCAGCCAGTTGTTCCCTTGCACACAGCCCTGTCCCTGCATGATATGCCCCTGCCCTAGCGAGGAGTTAAAACCTGTCATGGCTGAGCTTTGTTGGTTTTTTTCCTTTCAGGGGTGTGGGGCTTTTATGAGCAAAATCAGCTCAGCTTTTTGTATTTCCCAGCGAAGTCGCGGTATTGACGTGCTCATTTTCCTCTCTTCATAGAGGCATTTTTAAGTGCCATCTGATTAAATTAACTTGGATTAGAGAAGCGTGGTATAGCTCTCCTTGAGGAGAAAATACAGCTTTAATAACTAGGGATCTGGCTTTTATTGGCTAGTAAATTTGAGAATGTAACACTGAGCATGCTCAGGATTTTTTTCACCGAGCATCTCTTTGTACTTAAAGGCATCTGTTCTGTCGGTTTATGCACTGTTAACTAACTGCAAACCTCTTTAACAGCTCCTCCGCATTGCTGGAAAATCCTGAGGCAGGACAAGGGCAAGTTCGGCTGTCACGCCTGATGACTGATGTTGTAAATGGAGTGAGAAAGGCCCTTGAAGGGGAAGCCGTCAAAGCTGACCTAGTGGGAAAAGAGCACAGGGACATGCTTCCTCTAGAAGCATGCCAAGAGAGCCAGGCTTCGATGCATATGGGGCTCCTTCCAGTTTTGGGAAGGTGCAAAGTGATGCACTGTGGAAGGAATGGCTCCAAAATCATTAATTACAGGCTGCCCTTCTGGTGCACCTTATGACCAAGTTACTGCTAAGAGTAAGGTTTTGCCAGGGCTCAGGCTCACTTTGTGAGCAGATTTCTGATGTGGAGTAGATGCTTGGGAGGACTGTGAGCAAGGAAAGGCTGTGAAATACATAGCTTACAGTGATTTAAAATGGCAAGTATAAAAATATTTTTTAAACATGATGAGGGGATAGCAGATTTCCCTGTCCTCTCCTGCTCTTACCCTGAATTCCAGTGAGTGAGCGCGCTGTAATTTTGAAATGGGAAACACTTCTGCCAGCTGTGAAGCAGAACGATGGGCTTTAATTAGATTAGAGGAACAAGAAAATGCAATTGAACAAATAGGTTTTCAGCAAAGAGAAAGAAACCTCATGGTAGCTAAAGGGGGCAGGTGCCAGCTTACTGGTACCATCTGAATCCGTCCTGGTTCAGATGACTGAACGAGAGGATTTTTACATGGAAAACATCACTAATCATAACAAAACGGGCTCACCAGCTGGATCTTCTTGAGTAACAGGATTACTCAATCATGTCTTTGGAGAGGAAAATCTGTTATCTCTGGTTGGCCTCACTTAATGCATCTTTGCTTTTTGCCTCTTCAGGTTGAGGATGTTCGGGACCCGTCTGGTGGAAGCGGCCATGTCGCGAGTAACTCACGCACGCACCTTCCCGGTGAGCTTCCCTCTCCTGAGCGTTGTCCTGGTGCTGCTCTTCCACGCCGGGGGCACGCACGCGGAGAGCCCCAGCGAACTGCCCGCGAATGACACCGAGGAGTGCGCTGGCTCCTACATCTGCAAAAAGGGTGTGATTTTACCAATATGGGAACCCCAGGACCCCTCCTTTGGGGACAAAATCGCCCGGGCAACGGTGTATTTTGTAGCAATGGTGTACATGTTCCTGGGAGTATCCATCATAGCCGACCGCTTCATGTCCTCCATCGAAGTCATCACATCCCAAGAGCGGGAAATAACCATCAAGAAGCCCAATGGCGAGACCAGCAAAACCACTGTGAGGATCTGGAACGAGACTGTTTCCAACCTCACGCTGATGGCCTTGGGCTCGTCTGCTCCGGAGATCCTCCTGTCTGTTATCGAGGTGTGCGGCCATGGCTTCACGGCGGGGGACTTGGGGCCAAGCACGATCGTGGGGAGTGCTGCCTTTAACATGTTTGTCATCATTGCAATCTGTGTGTACGTGGTGCCAGATGGAGAGATAAGGAAGATCAAGCACTTGCGAGTGTTTTTTGTCACAGCGGCCTGGAGCATCTTTGCCTACACTTGGCTTTACATTATTTTATCTGTGTCTTCTCCTGGGATTGTGGAGGTTTGGGAAGGCTTGCTCACCTTCTTCTTCTTCCCCATCTGTGTGGTGTTTGCCTGGATAGCTGACAGGAGGCTTTTATTTTACAAGTACGTCTACAAGAAATACCGAGCCGGCAAGCAGAGAGGGATGATCATCGAGCATGAGGGTGACCGGCCCTCCTCCAAGGCTGACATCGAAATGGATGGAAAGGTTGCTAATTCTCATGTGGAGAACTTTTTGGATGGGACACTGGTGTTGGAGGTGGACGAGAAAGACCAGGATGACGAGGAAGCCAGAAGGGAAATGGCTCGGATCCTGAAGGAGCTGAAACAAAAGCACCCAGACAAAGAAGTTGAACAGCTCATAGAGTTGGCCAACTACCAGGTCCTGAGCCAGCAGCAGAAGAGCAGGGCCTTTTACCGCATCCAGGCCACTCGGCTCATGACCGGCGCCGGCAACATCCTGAAGAGACACGCTGCAGACCAGGCCCGCAAAGCCGTCAGCATGCACGAGGTCAACAGCGAGGTGACCGAAAACGATCCCGTCAGCAAGCTCTACTTTGAGCAGGGCACCTACCAGTGCTTGGAGAACTGTGGCACCGTGGCCTTGACCATCGTCCGCCGGGGAGGAGACCTGACCAACACGGTGTACGTCGACTTCCGGACAGAGGACGGGACGGCCAATGCTGGCTCCGACTACGAGTTCACTGAAGGGACGGTGGTCTTCAAGCCTGGAGAGACCCAGAAGGAAATCCGTGTTGGCATAATCGACGATGACATATTTGAGGAGGATGAGAACTTCCTGGTCCATCTCAGCAACGTCCGTGTGAGCACCGAGGCCTCAGACGAGGGCGTTCTTGAGGCCAGTCGTGTCTCAACACTTGCCTGCTTGGGATCACCATCTACTGCCACCGTCACCATTTTTGACGATGACCATGCCGGCATCTTCACCTTCGAGGAGCCAGTAACACACATCAGTGAAAGCGTAGGAACCATGGAAGTGAAAGTGTTGCGAACCTCTGGAGCACGAGGAAATGTTATTGTGCCCTACAAAACCATTGAAGGCACGGCCAAAGGTGGCGGAGAGGACTTCGAAGACACCTGCGGGGAGCTGGAGTTCCAGAATGATGAGATAGTGTAAGTCAAGGTTTTATTTGTTTCTTACAGTCTCTGTTTCTCCTGAAATGAAATGCAGTTAGCTCCCAGAGCTGCACTGGAGGTCTTTGGGTGCCAGTGCATTGCAGTAAGCCGTGAATGGCCTCAGGTGCTCTGGGGAGTCTGAAACGCCGCGTCCCTGCCTTGCCAGCAGACTGGCGAGCGATGCCCGGTCAGGGGCACTCCAGCCTTCCAGCGGCAGGGAGGTGGAACTGATCTGGGAGCCATACCCGTGCACTGAGCAGATCTCTACAGCCTCAGCTCTGCAGAGGAGCAGAGAACAAAACCGAGGCGGCTGTGACCACACGGGCGTGAGGGCGTGTCCTGCAAAGGGCTTAAACTGAATGTGTGAATTGTGGTACCTGCTTCCTCTTTCCTGCTGGGGCTCAGATCATCCGGTACCGGGCCACAGCCTGTCCTATTGATGCTCTGCTCAGGGCTTTGGTGAAGGTTGCTTCACCTCCTCCTGTTCTAAAGGCTGCAGGCCTGGGTCACTGTCCAATACACATCTTGGAAAAGTGTTGTCATGCAGGGAAGCCTCATAGTTAGGATGTAACTGCAGCCACATTCATTTGCTGCTTGCATGTAAAAAAGGAGGCTGAAAGCTGTTGGAGGCTACTCCTGAGTGTTGCTGTTTGGATGGCGGAGAAATTATTAGTGCTGTAGCCTTATTACATTATGTGGAGAACATAAATTTGCTCAGTGAATCATGGTGGAAAACATCTATCCCTGGGTATGTCATGAAGACATTTCCTTGCCCAGCTGGTGCTCTGGGAGGAGTAAGGGTTGGGAGCTGTGTTGTTCCAGCCTGAGGCTCTTCCTACAGTGACTTCTGTGTTTGCAGCCGACAGGGACTAAGTTCTGTAGCACAAAAACACTGCATAGAACTGAAAGAAGTAACTGATAAAGGGCACTGCTGTGTCAAGGGAGAGCTAAATTTCGGCTTGGGCGTTATATATTGTACTGCTGGTCTCCTAGGAGCTGAGACAAACCACGGCGAGCGCCCAGAGCGGTCCTTGTGTTCTGTCTGTCACCTGTATCTGCTGTGTGTGCACAGGGAGAATGAAACCTCTTCATAAAACTTCTTGAAG
>VZTA01010583.1:29912-134494 GCA_013398855.1 Mohoua ochrocephala | reverse complement strand
GAAGGGTGATTTGTAGTTCTCAGGCAGGATTTATACCAGTTGGGATTTTGACTTCCCAGGAAAAACTGAGCAAAAACTTCACAGCTGTAAAACTGAGCAAAAACTCCACAGCTGTGGCAATCTGGAGGCCACAGCATGCTTGTTGCTCACACAAGGCTCAAGAGCACATGGTTCCTGACTCCTGAATGATAAATGTAGTGGAGAGAGGAATGCAGTTATTTGAAATTTTTTTTATCATTTTGGGAGAAGCAGGGAGTTGTCAGCAGAGGTGCAATGAACTAGGCTATAAGGATATCTCCCAAAGGCTCTTTGCTTTTTTATTCAGGTCACTCAGCACTAGCAAAACTGGGCTAGTGGCAGTTAGACTTTGACGTTTGTTCCCAGCTCCCATGGGATGTGACATGTTTACATGGCAGACCAAACACACGGCCACAGGCTCTGCAACGGCGCTCAGAGGGGCTTGGATTACCCCTTGCCTTGGATCCATCACTGTGGCCAGGATCTCTGTGCTGTCCCTCATCCAAGACCCGTGTCTGTGCTGCCTCTTGGTGCTCAGGCTGTGATGAGGTGAGGTGTTCTTCCTGGCGCTGCTGTGCCTGCTGCCTCTGGTGGTGGCCTTCCCTCCTCCAAGCTGTTCGCTGCTGACTTTTGCCAACAGCCCAGTAACCGAGGGGTGTGCTGGAAGCGAGCTGACCACATCCTGTGGGATCTGTGCTGCTGTGCCCTCACCAGGGCTGCAAGCCTCCTCCTTCCTCTTCTTACCAGCTGCCAGAATGTGCACAGCAAGCAAGAAGCGGGAAAGCAGCTTTATTAGAAACCTGAGAGTGCTTTCTCCGTGTAGATGCCACTGTATCTCTATTGTCTTTAAACTGTCTCTCCCAGGAATCGCAGTGAGTGATGGCACCTCAGAAGTGTCCACAGCCTGGCACAGATGAGGGTCTGGGGAGTGGGTGTAAGGAGGTGGTGACTGCAGGGACAGATGCTGACCAAGGGGCTTTCTCAATTCAGGTGGGAGAGGACATGCACAGAATGAAACCGATGGTACTATTCCAATCTATTCGTGTGCCTGAAAGGCAGTAGGTATTAATCTAAAACTTAGCTGCCACAGACCACGTTCAGGTGCTGGGTGGTACAATCTGACTGGCAGAAGATTTCCTGCGGGTCCGTGTTTAGCCTGGGCACAAGTTTAGGA
This sequence comes from Mohoua ochrocephala, assembly GCA_013398855.1. NCBI lineage: Eukaryota > Metazoa > Chordata > Aves > Passeriformes > Acanthizidae > Mohoua > Mohoua ochrocephala. The sequence goes on along the minus strand of VZTA01010583.1, from coordinate 133,302 downwards.
CAGCCCTGCAGCACAGAAGCAGTGTTCCTGACGCCGAGCTGCTGCTTACAGGCATCCTCCCTTGCACGAATTTGCTCCAATAAAGAAGATATACTGGCACAATGTGTGGATTATGGAGCTCAAGACTTTTTGCTCCGTCATTGCTTGATAGCGCTGTACTTCAGCTAAGCCACGGTTATGTAGAATGGTGCAATTCCCCAGCACACTGGATTCAATAAAGTTCTAAAATTTCAGGTTTTCCCATGCTCTGACGGCCAAGAGATGTCTTTGCTGCCCTTTCTAAAGGTCTTTAGTGCCTCTTCAGTTCTGCCATTCAAGTCTGAATGAATCAGCTTGATAAAAGTGAGTAAGATGTGTTTTTCTGGGGCAGTAATAACAAAGGTAGGGCAGTACAGGGAGACATGAAGATGAAAGAAAAGCATGCACAAGCCTCTATTATTAGAGGGCTGGCTTGCTGGTAAGTCCCAGTAAAATTAGAAAGCGCTGGGAGGGCCCTGATCTTCTGGAGACCTTCCTCTGGTTCCCAAAAGGCCTAATTACGTAACATGTTGTTTGTTTGCAGTGTCCAGAGAGACTTTCCCATTTTGCAATCTGTTGATGTCCCCCCTTCCCAGAGCACACAAAATAGCAGTTTAACTGCTGAAGCCATGCTGCTCCTGTGCATTTAAACAAACGTCTCCTTCTGATGCTACCAAAAAAGATGTGTAATGGAGATGATGTTGGTCCTCCTGTGGAACATTTTATCCCAGCACTGCCTCTTGGAGTGGTGCTTTTCTGCTCCTCGTTCCTGAAGCATTGAACGTTGCATGTTCAACGGATGCATGTTAGCAATTGAAAGGAACAGCTTTTAAATGGGGTTTGCACGACAGATTGTTCTAAGCTGTGTGGGAGAAGTTGTCTGACTGAGGTCTCAGCAAGGTCCGTCTCAGTGATGCTGCACAGGCACCTGGGGCTCTGAGACATCGGGGTAGGTGCTGTGATTTAAAGTGCAAGAGAGCCTTCCCTCTGGGCCCACCCTCAACAGGGCGACTCCAGCCTTGTCTTGCATCTCCATTAATGATTAAAGCTTTCTGCATGAGAACATGGAGAAGATGTGCAGTTGTAGGCTCTTCCTGCCCCCCCGTCCACTACAGCTATTGTGATCATAGAAGAGGTCACTGGTTCATGCAGCCAGTGTATTTTTATCTCCGGGCTGAATGCTAAATAATTCAAAAGAAGTCCAGCTTCCTATATGAGAGGAGGAAGCAATCGTTCCCTCGGCTGATTTCCCATCAGCTCTTCTCCTTTCTGTCTTGAAGCATCAGGAGGAGCAGCTCTTCCAGATGTGACTGCAAAGCTGTATGAAAACAGTGTGTTCTTTCATGTTCAAAAACCATAGTTTTTCTAGGGATAACATTGCAGCTAGAGATCTGTTACAATCTGCGCTCCAGATGTCTGCACACCCACCCCAAAAGAAAAGATTTTACTGCATTAATGTCAGCGAGGGAGATGGTACGTACGGTTACATGGACAACCGATTAAACTCGTATTTTACCTATGCAGTCACACCTGTAAATGCCTGGAAAACCTTATGTCAAATGATCTTGCTGTTCGTAATGTACAGTTTAGTTGCTTTTATAAAACATGTCTGCTGCAGATTTAGGAAATGACACTCTTTGCCCACTGAATTTGACTTGTCCAAGTCAGTTTGGGCATTTCTCTGTAAGCATAAATTTAGGAGCTGAATACTAACAGAGACACGAACATCAGCTACATCCTCTGATTTTTTTGAGGAAAGTGTCCCCAGAAACCACATAGGCTCCCTCCCAAGAGCCCTTTAAAAATGTCAATGTCAGTAAATATAGATTGTAGCAGGAGGGGAACAAAGTGGTACTGCTTTTCTAAGTGCCCCTTTTCTTTTCCAAAAAGAAGTTGGGTCAGGTATTTCTAAAGAAACAGCAAAAATAATATCCTGACTTCAGCCCTGGAACACCTCTATCTCAGGTTTTCATCTGTGGCCTGCAGCTTCAGAGAAAAAAAGTAAAGCCTCCAGCATGAGCAGCCTTGCAGTAGGATGCAGTTGAAGAGGAGGGTGTCTTCTGATGTGGCAGAGAGACTGCTGTAAACCAGGCTGGAAGGGAAGCAAACATTCCCCTTTTCAGGTTTCACTGTTGAGCACATTCTCTTCCTCTTTGTGGTCCCACTTTGTTCAGCTGGGCCAATGCGCATCCCCCGACTCAACAGCCCCGGCTTGCACAGGGTTAATGTCTGGCAGCACAGTGTGAGATATCAAAGTAGACCAAACAAAGATTAAACTCTCCTTTGGCCTGCTTCCAGAGCCCAGAGTGGGGTTTACAGAGTATTCTCCCCTCACCACTGGAAGTCTTGCCCTGGCCCAGTGGGGTTTGCAGGCAGTTACAGACATGGCCAGCTGGATCTAGGGCTGGGATCCTTGGCAGAAGCACCCAGTGCTCCTGGTCCATCCAGTACAGGTCCATCTCACGGGAGGGAGGTGGCCCTGGCCGTGGCCCACAGCAGGGGTCTGAGCAGGTGTGTTGCACCACGCTGGGGCACGGATGGGGCCTGTTTCCCTTTTGAGGAGGAGAAGTTCTCTGGGCCTGAAATGTATCATTTCTTCGGTTCCTGAAGGCCAAAAGCTGGTTGTCCCCTCTTCAGAGGGGAAGATACAGCTCTAACAGGGTCAGCCATCTTTTCTTTTTCTCGTCTTCCTTCAAACAGTGTTTAGTCTTTCCTAAATGCTCTTAAAATATCGGCCTTAATATCGCCCAGGCATGGGCATCTCTCTCAAACTGCTGTGCTCTTGCCTCAGCTGCATGGTCAACCACGTCTCTGTTAGGAGACAGCAAGGGAATAAGGCCCCGTGGTGTCCACAGACCTTCCCCTTCGTGCTGTGCCCAGGACATGGCAGGTACTGAAAAACCCACTCCCAAGTGCCACATCAGGTCTCAAGCCCCTGAAAGGCAAACTCGCAGCTGTGTCTCCAAGTGTCCCCCGGCTTCACCTGCTCCCCAGGGTGAAGCCACTGAGGGTGCTCCTGGCAGGTCATCGTGGTGTTGTGGGACACGTCCTGCCCACGGCTTCCTCGGGGAGGGTGAGCATGGGATGCAGACTGCGCCGTTTGCCCAAATAAGTCAGGAAATCCAGGAACTTGATTGCATGATGTCCCCTGTGGAGGGGATTAGGCAGTGAAGTCGCGTTATTGGACGAAGCGAGTTGTGCCAGCACATCACTGGGGGTGAGTGGCGGGGGGAGAAGGGTGAGGACAAGAGTGAGCTGAAGAACTGACACAGTTTTTGTCCTTGAAAAACCAATGTTTCCTTATTTGTAATGAACTGTTGTTGGCAATTTGCTGCTGCCAGCTGCATCTCTGTGGTTGATTAAGGGAGCTTGGATCTTAAATATGTAATAACTCCCTGAAAGCCATTGAGAGGTAGTTATTAGCTTCATCAGGGCCTGTGTACACATCCGCCGTGCTCCTTTATGAAAAGGCTACCTATTAAATGCATTGTAGCGATTCACAAAATGCAGGATCTAGGCTTGTTTTAAGAAATTAAAACAACAACCCTAGCAAAGCTCGTTGGCATGGGGAAGTTATCACGGAGTGAAGCACTGCTCCGCAGCTCCCTGATGGGGAGACAAGAACAGGGAGCAGGAGAAGTCCTATCCCTGTTTGCAGACCCCTCTTTCCCTGGCATGTGCTTGAGCACTGCCGGGAGCAGCATTGGCACCAGCAGGTTTTTACAACAGAACAGGCATCCATCCCTCTCCCAGCTGTGCACATGGGATCCATGGCTGAGGCGAATCCTTGAGCAGGGAGAGGTAATTCATTAGTAAACGGGATCCCAATGTAATTGGAGTTCAAGTTGTGCATTTGCCTTGGGAGTAGACTCCTTTCCTCTGACACGTTGCCCTTGGGTTTGAACTCCGTGAATGGCGCTCAGTATTCTTCCAGCAGCAGGGCTGAATTCGTGGGCTCAGAATGAGAGTGACAGAACAAAAAGCAGACAGCTGACCACAGCCAGCATCCAAGCATCTGTACAGACAGGCAGAGAAACATCTGCTGCCATCCAAAGCCAAACAGAGAGGAGAAGCTGGACCTGGCAGACTGAGTCAGAAGCAGACCCTCCTCAGAGGGAGAGGCTGAGCCTGGAGGCATCGTTCCGCATGCTGCAGGGAAATGAGTGTGATCAGCCAGCTCTTTGCTCACAGGGGGATGTGATGTTGCCCTGCCCTTGTCAGATGCACAGTCTTCCATGCCTGGATCTGGCTTCCTTGTGTCTCCACTGGCTCTGCTCACACCAGGGACAAAATCATGTGTCCACTAGCAAGGACATTACATCACTGCCATGCAAGGGGAAAGTCACCCATCCCATCCCTTGTCTCTGCTCCTTTCCCTGTTCTCCAGCACCACAGGGTAACTGTTTTAGCTTAACCTTCACAGTCTGGTCTCGCTGAACCACCTGTGTTTTTCCAGTACTCTTAGATGAGGAGCTCTGGTGCACAGCCTTTCACAGCCACAGTGCTTGCCACGGTGTGTGCGTGGCCTCGCTGCGCTGGCACTACTGGGTATGTCCTTCTCTTTGCAGTCTTGAGCGTGGCTGGAGTTAAGGTCAGTCCTCTCCAAGTCATAAATGCCTGTTAGCCTGAGGACATCTTGGGAGATATCAAAAACTCTACTAATAAAGTTTCTGACAATGACATTAGAGGCACTGTGCTGGTTTCCAAGAATGGCAATGCTGGATCCTGGGTGACAACAAATAGTAACAGCATTCTCTGTTTTAAAAATATCTTAGTGTAAGAGAGAAAATATTCCCACTGCTGTGTAAGTAAGAGGGTGACCAGCATGAGCCTCCTCTGCCCAGTCCCTATATGGTTCCATTTCCATAATGTCTGGACTGCTTCCTACACAATCAAAGTAACAATCAAATGTGTCTGGCAGTGAGAAACAAAGCAGTAACAAAGAATGGGGGCATGGCCAAATCCCTGGGAACTGGGTGCTGGAAGGAGAGAGATGGAACTGATGGCATATGCCTGCCCCTTCAGAGCAAAGTCCTTTCCAGGGAAAGGTCCCCTCGGGGCAGATGGCTGGGGACAGGGATAGGGCCCAACTGAGTGGAGCCCAGTGCAAAGATGCCACCTTTGGAGTTTTTCGAGGGATGGTTTAAATTTTATGGCATTGTTATCAGGAAGCTTCTTTGGAGGGTTTGAGCGATTCCTCTGGTTATTTGCTCCCATTAAAACACTGGTGTGTGGTAGTCACACACTGTGCTATTTTGGGGTCATGCAATATGGCTCTAATTCAACCACAGGCCCGGGACACCCCGCAGAGGCCCTTGTCCCAAGGGCCAGATGCACTGTCGCCAGGTGGCAAAGCTGTTGTCTCGCTGGCTGGGACATAAGAAGGACATGAAAACAAAAAAGGATTGATTTGCTCAGAGTTCTCTTCCAAACTCGGTTGCTTGCTTCCTAGTAAGAAACTCATTTTGAGACATGCTTGCATGCTCCTGGATTAATCTGTCAGTACACGTGATCCTAAAGAACGAAATAGTTCTACGCGTGTTTTTGCAAACAATTTGGAATAGAAATCTATGGATCCGTGAGCACACTCAGCAGCCCCCAAAACCGCCCAAGCAGGCTCTCAGCATCCCCCCCTGCCTGCCCTTCTCCCTGGTGCTTGCCCTCCCATCTCTGTGCCGCTCATGTGGCCGTGGCTCTGCCATCCTCTGCCCCAAAACCTCCCTCGTGCATCCTGAGCGCCAGTGTTGTGACAGATGACTTATCCTGGCATGCCTTTGGATAAGGGCAGGCAACACTCCTGTCTGGAGGCTGCGGACATTGTGCTCCGAGGAGCTGTGTGTCCTCGGCCGCAGCCCTCCCTCCGCCCTGGGCAATGCCACTGTTCAGCCCGGGCTCTGCTGTCCTCACACTGCACAGCTCTCACAGAAATTCACGGCCCTGTCACAGCGTATAAGGCAGAAAAAAGCCAGTTCTGCAGGGAGTCTGGAATGAATCGAGCCGCAGCGAGCAGGGGAGGGACGCCCTGGTTTCATTGAGAAGGGGAGGCTTGATCTGAAACAAAACCTGTTACTTTGGCTCAGGCAGGTAGGGAGCAGGTTTTACCTGGCATCAGAGTCTGCACAGGAGCCAAGCATTTGCTTGGTTCAGTAGATTTCCATTCACACTTTAGGTTTGGTTATTGAAATTTATCTTCCTCCTTAGTGACTGGGTATGTGACAGGACCTAGGGGAATAAGGTATCACCCCTACACAGGGTAAAAATAATGTAAACATAGTCAGCATCAATGCCCCAGGCACAAATCATCCTGGGAATAAGGAGGGAAGTGTAGCAGGAGATTTACCTGACTCATGAGCTCTCTGGTGACCTGGAACTCAGAAAGACTCATAGAAAAATCTGAAAATGGGTCAGTTTAGTAGAGAGGATTGTAACAGAGAAGTGTGGGAGGGTTGGATCAGAATGAGGCCGAGCATGAGCTGGACAAGAATTAGATGGGAAGGAGATATTCTGGACATTCACGCCTTAGCAATGCAGAGAAAGAAGGGGAAGGGAGCTGAACAGCAGATTCTACCAAGAAGCAGGTCCCTCTGTGGATGTACAAGAGGCCTGCAGGTGTAGGACAGAGGTGACGCTTGTCCTCGGACCAGAAAGCGTACAGAAATCTATCCTCATGCTGGAAGGGGAGCGCCTGAGGGGCTCTTAGCAGTCCCTCTGGAAGGTTTCCTGGGCAATAGCTGACATGTGCAGGCAAGCTCAGAGGCTGCCTTCAAAAGCAGCTCAGCCAGATTAGGTCTGCTTTTGTACCTAAAAGAGCCTAGAATAAATCAACACATTATTTGTAAGTACCTCAAAGATAACAAGGAGATGAATAACAGCCAGCATATATTTGTCAAGAACAAATCTTATCAAGCCAACCTAATTTCCTTTTATGCCAGCCTTTTGGGTAAGGGAGAAGCAGTGTTGTCATATCACTGAGCTTCAGAAGGGCTTTTAATGTTGTCTTGTTTAGCACTGTCATAAGCAAGCCCTGGCTAAATGGGCCACTGGGGTGATGGGGTCTAATCTGTCTGGAAAGAGAAATGTGTCACTGGATGGGGGTGAAAAGGTGTTCAGTAGGTGCTTCTCCCGAAATGGAGCTTGTTGGGCATAGGAAGGAGAAAATTGGTGTTTTAACTTGCAGACAGAAAGAGAATAGAGTCTGAAAGCATTATCAGAGGTAGGATGGGGATTTACAGAGATGTGAATTAGCCTGAACAGAAGCAAGACTCTGTAAAGTGCTTGTGTAAGAATAGTCATAAACACAGATTCGAGTGGGAGGGGAACAACCAAGTCAGGGGTGTCATTATGACCTGGCAGCCACATCTGAGCTCACAACATCGTGCTCTTGCAATCAGTGAGACAGATGCACTCCTGAAGATATTCACGAGGAGGGTAACCATCCTCGTGCTCTCTCTTGGGGGAGTGGGTGGCCTCTGCCAACAGCAGAAGACAGCTTAGAAGGCACTGCCCAAAAGTTTACTGAAGATATCAGGTGTTTTGTCTCTTTTAATACACCTTGGGTCAGATGAGGCCTTGGGAACTCTTTCTCTCCTCTTGCTGTGTGCTAGCCAAGCGAAAGTGTTCATTGTGTGAGTTGCATTTCAGTCAGGTGACCCCTGTCCTGCAGGGTCTTCTGCTACGAACCTTTGATGGGATAAGAAGCAAAGCAACCTACAGATGGGGCAGAAAGACCAAATGCACACATGGAACCTGCACAGCTTCCCTGTGGCCACCCACTCCGGGCTCCTTGCTCACAAGGGATATCTGGGGCAGGGGCAGTGCTGCCGTCTGTCTCCTTTGCTAATAATTAGATGCAATCCAAGCTTCCCTGCAGGAGAGCCCTGTCCCTGTGGGGGAAGAAGCAAGGCTGCACAGATTAAGGAAGCTAATTAGAGGGGAAGAGAGCATTGGTACTGAAGCCCCAACAGTAAACTCTGAAATCTAGATAAGGGAGCAGTGTTTAATTATATACAATTAAAACACCGTATATCAGTCCCCTGGGAACTGGCAGTCCTGGAAAGCCCTCACAAAGGTGCTAATGAACAGATCTGAAGGCAGCAGTAGGCTAGGGGCTATGCTTATCAAACTTCACCTGGGAAACACACCTGAAGAGAAGAGCTAGGAAAATTCCCTTGGACCTTCACCATTCCTGCAGGATGTCCTCGCTCTCCTAGAGCAGGTAATGGGAACACACATCCTGGGAACAGAAAGGGAGATTGCTCTGCTCTTACCTGCAGCAGGGCAAGACCATTGCAGGCACCTACGCAAGGAACGGCTAACCTGAGAACGTAGGGGAAGTCAGAGAGGGTCGTAAATACTTGGTCTGAGAAACAACCTTTGTGCCCTTCTCTCCCAGTGCACAGGAGAAAAATCTCCTGCCCCCGTGCCTGCCAGCCAGGGGTGTCCTAGTGTCTCCAGGGAGCACCATGCCAGTGTTCCCCTTTGCTCCACAAATCCTGCAAAGTTATCTTGGGTTATTTTCCTACAAGTTCCCTCTAGCCACTAAAGCAGCTGCTCCCCCTCCCTGCTTCTTTGCTGCATCATGTGCACAGTCCCTTTCACCTGTCCTCTACAAGCCAGGAGGGCAGTTTGGTTTCCCTGTAGAGTGCCTGCCTTGTGCTCAAACATTCCCTGTTGCACCGTGCCAGCTGAGCCAGCAAGCTTCATGGACTGCAGCAGCAGCTCTCATCCCATAGCTGCTGCTGGGTGTTAATGCAGAATCACGATGAGGGAAAGCTTGGATGGATTCATATCATCTGACAGATTAGAACTGCAGAACCAGCCTCGAGTTATCCAAAATTCCTCTTCCTCAGCAACTTCAAACCCTTAAGGAAGGCTTTTAATTCTGCCTTGGGTGCCAAAGGAAGTGGTCCCTGTTTTAATTTGTAAATATAAAGTGCCAGAGAGCTTCAACCTCCTGAAGGCAGTAACTTTGAAAAGCACAGGTAAAAGGCTAGGGCTCCTTTTCCTGCATCCTTGTCACCTGTTCTTGTTGAGGAACACACCTCGTGCAGGGTCTCCCGTTGTGCAGCTGCAGTGGGAGCTGCAGGTTGTGCCCGGGGTGGGGGAAGTGGTTGTAACCTCAGGCAAGGGGCCGTGACCTGGCGCTAACCCTTTGTCTGACAAAGGGCAGGGAGACCTTCAGCACTGGCTGAGGGTGGCCAGTCCCCTAGAGACTCTATAGAACCCAAATAAACAAGCAGAAGACCCCCAAACAGATATCAGGTGTAAGGGGCATAAAGAGCACGAGAGGAACGGGTGCACAGACTGTAAGGGTGCAGAAGCCCGGGGATTCCTTCACTGACCCTAGAGGCATCAACTCAGTCTGTTACAGTGTGACTGCACCTCGATTAAATTACTTAAAAGAACCAGACATCTGGGACTCTGCTGCAGGAAACCTGGGACTGAGACAGTGAGGGAATCTTGTCTGACTGTGTGAGTGTGGCGTGTGGTAGGAGTCGAACAGGGCACCTGCGGGTTCACTGGAGCCTCCTGCTACGAAGGGGCTTTGGTCCCAGCAATGAAAGTCTTGGGTGGTGCAGTTGCGACTGCCAGAGAGGCTCCTGAATGGTCAGGCAGCAACGATTCCTTAACAGTCTTTTAGATTTAATCTTTTGCCTGGCCTTTGCCCCCACGTTCTGCTCGCGAGGACCCTTTCTCCTCTCAGTGCGCAAAGCCCATGAGTCACATCTGTGATGTTGTCACAAACAGCTTCCTTCCCTGGTGATACAGCTGCTTCAAATGTTACAGGACCCGAAAGTGATGCCAGTGCCATTGAGGTTCATTTTATTTGTCTGAGCCTTTCTGGTGATGTTTTCCTCTGCTGTGCCAAGAGCTAAAACCCCAGGGCATCCTTCACTCACTGTGTTTTAGGTGGAAATCAAATTTCTCGTTGAATCCCAGGGCTCCAAGAGCTGTGGTCTTAAGAAAGATGCCGACTAATATCTAGCGTGCCCTGTCTGGTCCTTGGTGTGCCAGGGAAGAAGCTGCCATGCTTTGGGAGAAGAATGCTCTCAATTGCCAGTCCTCTAGAGCTGGAAGGAAAGGTGGAAGGCTTAAGTGGCTTCTCAATTCAAGCATTCCTGCATTAGTATGAATGAGCGTGTTGGTGTCTTGCAAATACACAAACAGATTTCTACAAAACACTTGCTAATGAACCAAACCAGCAGTCTGTCCTTTCAGTGATTTGTGGGGAGTCAGTAAAAGACTCAACCTGGGGAGCTCATTACCCTGCTGAAGGAGTGCATTTTTAGGGGAGATGCTGGGAAGCTGTTAGCTGCCAGCTGTGAGGCAGGGCCAGAGGCTTGGCAGTGCTGGGAGGAAGCCTGGGAGAGGAGACGTGTCCATTGCCTTTGTGGGCACGAGCACAGGGCTCGCTCACACTGAGGCTGTGGTTGTGGAGCACGAGAGGGGCCGATTTCCACCCCCAGTCACTGTAATCTCGGGGCCAGGCACGCTGATATTGTGCTGGGGTCTCGGGTTTCTGGTGTGAAATGGAGAAGAGCAGAGTCAGCACCAGTGACAAGGGCGAGCCACAGCAACCTACTTAACCACAAGCATGGTATGAACCAGAGGCCTTCTGGAAAATACAGTCAGACTTCCGGGGCTTAAAAAGACAGGCACTTTATCCTATACATCAAAGGGAGCGTGGCACTGCTCAGCCACTGCTCTGCCTCATGGGCACAGTTCTTTTGTCACGTGCAGCTACTGCACGGCTCGGCCACGAAGCTAATCCACACCGCCGCCCTTTCCTCTGGGTGTGAGCAGATGGGCTCACTCAGGCAGCACCTGCAGCCGCCTCCAAAAGGGATGCAAATACCTCAAGGTGCACCTACACCTGAGGGCTGCACCTGCCTGTGCCTCAGCAATTAAGAGTAGGTGGAAGGATGACCAGGGAAATCCCTGAGTGGGGATGAGGCGGGCTAAGGGAAAATGCGAATAACTGGAAAAGGAGCAGAAGGAAAAAGTGAAGAGGGGCCAAAATCACAATGGTTTGTATGAATGCTTCCTCTTCGCTGCTGCTGAGCACTTGAGAGCTGCAAAGGGCTTAGGTCCTCCTCAGAGCCCCCCTGTCCCATCAAACCTTAGAGCAAGGTTGTGCTGCTCAAGTCTGCAACAGGTACTTCAGAAAAGCTATCAAGTTTCATCTTCAGTGTGTTTGCAGGGAGAACCCTGGCTTGGCACTAGGCATCAAAGGTAAAAGCGATGAGGAAAAGAGAATACTTCTAGCCTTGCCAAGAAAAATCACTTGTCTGGGAAAGGAAGAACTAAATTGATCTGAATTTTCCTGCTATTCATCAGCGTTCTGGTGCCAAGGCAGTGCATGTGAGAGAGGAACAAAAAAGGATAACATGAAGAGCTCCATATTTAATATTGTGTTAATCCCTTCCCTCCCAGCTAGAGCAGAGGTTTAAAATTCCTTTGCTGTACATGAGGGAAAATGTACTGATCTGTGTGAGTGTTATTATTTAGGGAAGAAGGATTTACTTTTCAGGAAATCTGCAACTGAATAAACCAATTTGGAAGTCTAAAGAAATTAATTGAAGTTTGGGGTGGTCAGATTTTTTTTTTTTTTTTTTTTTTTTTTTTTTTTTTTTAGAAAGATTTTTTTTTATTTTGCCCCNTGAATAAACCAATTTGGAAGTCTAAAGAAATTAATTGAAGTTTGGGGTGGTCAGATTTTTTTTTTTTTTTTTTTTAGTTATTTATTTTTTCACAGAAGATTCATTTTGCATTTCGCACCAAACTTTTCTTCGTTGACTCTGGAAACTTAAGCAGGGGGGATGCATTTCAGGCCAAGTGTTTTGAGAAATGAGAAACCCTGCTAACAGCAACTGTGACAGAAGGTGAAGCAACAACACTTCAGCACCTCAACTTCTCCGTGAAAGCCCATGCCTTAGGAAGGTATCTATTGTCAGGCAACTTGTGCAACAGCTCTTTGCAAGTAAGGATCTGCTTCTAGCACCCCAGTTATGTGATGGAAAATCCTGCAAAGGAGCAGGTGGAAGTGGCAAAGCCACGTGCCAGTTTTGGGCCTAGAGCTCAACGTGACGGTGACCTCCCCCAACACCCATGGGGAGCGAGGAGCAGTGCCTGCCCTCCAGCCCAGGGTGGGTACAGCGCCCTTTGATTTGTGGCACGAGTTTTATTCATTTATTTCTTTCTGAGCTTATACTCGTGGACTAATTACAGGAGAACTGGTGAGCTCAGCTAACGCATTTGAACGCGGGTAGCTTTAGGCTTGCATTTGGGTCATTAAAAATGAAGTAAAATGATGTTCTCTTTGCACCAGCTATTGCGAGCAGGGGCCTTGATTTGGCAGCAGTTATCTCCCCAACACCACTGCACTAATGACTTCCAGCACAGAAAGAGCAGCGTGTCATTAACGCAACAGGGTGGTGGGAATCTGCTGTAGGCAAAGCAGGATCCGGGACAGAGCAGTTTATGTCACACCTGTAACAAAGCTGGAATTAAGTGGCTGAGTTTAAACCCTTAGGAGGCTGGAAGGCAGCGTAAGGGGAAGCCCTTCCCTCAGGGAAACGCTCCCGAGGCTGTGGGCATGCTGCAGTGGGAGTGAAGTGGGTCTCCTGGGGACCTCCTCTGCCTGCTGGTGTGTCCAAGCAGCCTGGGTGACCTTGATGTTCGAGCAAGGTTTTTCTTCGTTGTTCTATGGGATGTCACTTCTGGCTGCAGGCAGGTTTTGGTTGAGATGGAGACCACCAGTTTGCAACATAAAAGGCTGTAGAGAAAGGCTTCATCTCAAACTGATCTAAACTACAAATGCAACATAGCTATGTATGCCAAAGCTGCCGGAGATAGCCTATAAGGATAATTTGGCTTACCTCCCTGTGGGACAGAGGTTGTATATGTTTGCTGGTTGTTATTCCCACAACAGCTGATACTGGGGCGGTGTTTGATCGAGGATTTCCCCCGCAAGTACCTTGCCGCATTTTCTCCTCTCAGCGAAAGTGAGGAAAATTGGAAACTCCACAGAAGCATACCTGCTTTTCATTAAAAAAGCTGGAGGAGGAGAAACCATATAGATTTAGAGGTGTTGTTGGCTTGCATTTCAGAGAAAACACTTGGTGCAAAATAAAATGTCACTTTTGCCTACTTCAGTCTCTGATGACAGAAACCTGCATTGCAACACTAACGATGAGTGACCTGCAGAGATTTACAATGCTGGGACGGCCCTGGGCCATCACCCTGCTGTGGGGGTGCAGTCACATTGCTCCAGGTTTCATTGAGAGGGAGGTGGATGTTTGCTTGCATGCTGTGACAGTGGAAATGGCTCACATTTCTCGAGCTGCAGAACAAAATTACCTTCAATTTCTTCCTCAGTCGCTCTGTGCCTTGTAGCGATGCTCTCCAGAGGTGGTTGCAATGCAGGCATAAATAAAATTTGGCATGCACTGGGACTACACATACCTGGAGCCATAACTTAATGAGTTAAATCAGAGCTTTTATTATCTAATTTCTCATTGTCATCCAGTTTCTTGCATCTCTGTAGATAATTGATGTGGAGAATAGTTCTTGCCTTCTGGAAACTGGCTGCCTTTTGAAATGCTCCCATCAGAGCATGCTTTTTTCAGGCTTGTACTTCATTCTTCTCATTATCTTGCTAATAGGCCCGACTCCGCCAAGTGGAGGAAGGAGGATGTATTGGCGGGGTACACGAGGCCGGTGTGCCTTTGCCTTGGACACGTGGGCACTGAGGCCTCGGGAGCAGCTCCTGCCAGGTGAAGGGAGGATAATTCCTCTTTCTGCCAGAAGAGCTGTAAGGGTGGCTGCAGCCCGGTAGAGGGAAGCCAGCCGAGCCACATCCGGGGCTGAAAAGGCCTTGGAGCAGGAGGGCTAATCCCCTGGCCACTGCTCCTGTTGGGAGGCTCTACGGCTGCTCTTCTGGCAAAGGAGCTCTTTTCAAATCTCAAAAATCCCAGCTGCAAAGGCAGTGCATCTTTGAAGTCTAGAGGAGTATAAAAGACTGCAGATAAACCTGAAGAGTTTTCCCCAGTAGCTAAACCCCTGGGTTATAGCTGTTGAGATTGTCGAGAGAAGATCCAACAAATATTTGTAACAGATTTCTACCGAGGATGCTGCATATTCACATGAAAGAGTGGAGATGGCTGCTCCTGCAGCTGGGGAGGGTGAGCCTGCATGCAAATATCGCTGTGCTCTTTTGGGGGTAGCTCCTTTTCCTTTCCAGCCTTGTGCTTGGGCATATCTGGCAGATGTGCCTTTCTTTTCAGATTTGTCCTTCCCCGCTCCCTGTGCAGTGTTTGGAGCACCACGTGTTCGGCTGTGGCACGCAAGGCAGGGAGCAGTGTGCACGGGGGGGGACAGAGGTAGCCAGGCTTCCGAGGCACGTGGAATGAGGGTTGGCAGCAAAGGGGCTCTCACATAAGGCAGCAGGCATCAAGGTCTCTCCTCGCTACACCTAATCCTCCTGTGTGGTTGGAAAACCCCTTCTTCCCACAGAGACCTCTTGTCTTTCGTCGTAGTGCCCCTGTTTCAACCTCAGCCTTCCCTCTGTCCTGCCATTCCAGTTTCCTCTGCTCATCTTCTGTGCCATGATCTCAGGCTCGTGCCCTGCCTCAGACCATCGGTCATCCTGCCTTAAAATGTGCCGTGAGTACCTACACAGGTGAAATGCTGCTCCTGGTTTGGCCTTGCAGGCACCCTGCAGAGAGGACTGGTGCCTGTCAGGCTGAGTCCTCAGATGTCAAAAACGAACAAATGAGCTGTGTTTTGCTGGGATATAAATCAGGATGCCCCGGTGCCCTCTGGGCGTGTGCCCCGGGCTGCAGTGGGATGTGCGTTGGTGCATGTGCGTCCAGCCTGGTGCTGCCTGCAGGATGAGCTCCTGCTGGGAAGGCACCAGCGCTGGTTAGATAAGCCCAATAGTGCCCTCTGATGCAGCCCACACAATAACAACTAGCACAAATAATAACTACCAGCAAAACCCCCTGTTGGGGGGGTTCTGTTTCAAACCGCAGTTCTCAAGCCTGCATATCCTTTCTCGCCATCGTTGCAAAGAGGTTTGCTGTGCCCAGTGGCTGTTTCCACCCTGGGAGCTCACCATTTGCTGTGTCAGAGCTGGCTGGCGTTACTGCTGCTTTGGCACCGAGAGAGACCAAAATTTGGTTGGTCAGGGGTTTCATGACCATGCCCTGTGAGATACAGCATGAGTTACAGAAAGAGAAACAAAGAAGGGTTTGTATCAAAACAGAAGTGGTTCTCATGGTTTGGACACCCCATATGGCAGGGACATATGCAGAAATGAATTTGCTGCTGTTTGCTTAATAACAATAAGCAGGTTGAGACAGTATGTTAGATCTCACAAAAGGAAACGTGACTTTTCGGTTATAATCTCTCTTTTTTTCAATTGAGATGTTCACTGCTGTTCTCTTGAAATTCAGTTGCAAACAGTGGGAAGGCATTCAACTGCAATGAAAAGGAAAGGCTGCCCCAGAGGCACATGCCTGTCAGAATCCTCTATGAGATGTCCTGTGCAGAGGCTGATGTCTTGATGAGGACCAAGCATTGTGAGCTCCAGCTCAAGGCTTATACATGCTGGCAAACTCACTTGACTGGTTTGAGATTAACATTATGGGTGAGCTGTTAGAAGCCCACATGCAGCAGGTTGAGAGCAGGCATGCCAGCTCCTTGCTTTTGAGCACGATGCCATCTCTGTGGTGAACAGCAGCGTCTCGGCGAGAGAAAGCTTTTAATATCACAGGCCCGAAGCTGTTGATTCTTCAGGGGCCATGATCCTGTTCTTCCCCCCATAAGAAAAGCCTGAAGTGTTGTTTCTCGGGCCTGTCTGGTTTCGAACGTGCATCATAGAAACATAGAATCATAGAATGCTTTACTTTGGAAGGGACCTTAGAGATTACTTCACTCCTACCCTCCCGCCATGGTCAGGGACACCTTCCACTAGGCCAGGTTGCTCAGGACCCCATCCAGCCCGGCCTTGAACACTTCCAGGGATGGGGGCAGCCACAGCTTCTCTGGGCAACCTGTTCCTGCTAGCAAATGCTTAGGTAAAAGCAGAGGAGGGCAACAAAGAAGTGCCTCGATGCCAGCCAGGCTCCAGGTTGTGAAGAAGGACCTTGTGCTCTGCACTAGGGGGGACACAGTGCGGAAGCACCTCTGCGAGCAAAGCTCTGCAGTTCATTTCCTGCTGCTGCAGAAGGACATGTGGTGGGAGTTCCTAAAAAAAACCTTAGTGTAAAATGTGGACTTTTGCTACCAGAAGGGCTCCTTAAAAAGGATAAGTCATAGTCACTAGTAGAGTCTGAAGCACTGCATTTCAATGCCTTGTGATTTTCTAGGTCCATTTTCATGCAGGAGTTTTGTTTCGCTCTCATTTTTGCCAGCCCGAATAGCAGAAAACACCGTTCCTCTGTTCACCGGTGAGTGTCTTGTAAAATTCCCTGCCTCTGCCCGGCAGTGCTTCCCTTCAGGAGTGCAGGGGGTCGCCCCATAACTTCACGATAGTTAACAGGGCTTTCTAATTCCCAACTGCTGTCACAGGCACACGGGGCTGGGGGACGTCTCTGAGCATTTAGAGAATGCTGCGTCCTGCCGTACACGTGGCTGTGCGTGTGACACGCAGAGACATCCCTGGGAGAGCAGAGCTCTTAATGCAACAGCGTGACAATCATACTTCAAAGCTAATTGGCGACACGGGCTTGCTAATTTTACAGAGGTTAATGGATCTTCTTGGAGCCGTGTGTATGAGGAGGGCTGGGGACTCAGCATCTTTTTCTCCCCCATGGAGTTCTTTGACCATATATAGCCAAGGTATCAACTTACAGGCCTGGGATTTCAGCTTTCTGTTTAGATTTCAGATGAAAGGCTGCAGTTGGAAGTGATTGTTATAAATATTTCCTGCTATCTGGTAGCAGGCTGACTTCAGTCCCTTCTAAGGAATTCACCATAATTATCCTTTACAAAACTACAATGAAAACCCCGCTCCTGGTGGAGGCCGGTGAATGGAGCGTGTCCTCCGGCTGCCCCGGTGGGATGGAGCTGCACCACGTACCAGAGAGCTCACTGGGGGCTTAAGTCCTGAGCGAGGGACTCACCAGCACTGCTTTTGCAGTCTTGACCCTACCTGGTTGCTTTCTCCTTGCTGGCAGGGTGCTGCTGGCCAAGGCGCTGCTGGAGTGACCAGGGCTGGGCCCGTTTGCAGAAGCTGGGGGTTGAAATGCATCCTGAGGCTTGCAAAGGAGATGGAAGGGGTCAGTGGAAAGGGCAGCCTGCTGCTGTGGCCACACAGGGCACAGGAGATGGGATTGGGCACTCTTCGCTTTGCGAGAGCCAAAGGATTCACCTGGGCTCTGCCCTCTGTTGGCCACCAGCGATGAGTTCCCAGTGGAAGGAAGGGAAGGAAGCGCCAGCCAGCTCATCATCCAGCTGTCCTCGTTTCTTGAAGGAACATCTCCCCTCGAGTGCCGCTGGTGCAGCGCACAGGTTGGACATTCCTGGGAGAAACCTTCTGTGGTTTCCGTTCTTAGGGAAAAGTAATGAGTGCAGTGGGCATTTGGGGCCATCACTGCTCATCTGGAGAAGCCCTGGGACAGGAGCCGGGCCAAGTTCTTCCAGACTCATAGCTGACTGACCAGTTTGTCACCCAAATGCTCAGAGTAATAGGGAGGAAAAGTGCTGTCACCCTGCCCAGGACTCTTCCTTTTTCATTTTTCCCTTCATCTCTCTCTCTCTCGCCTATCTTTTTGAATCAAAACCCCACATCGAACCAGCCAGCGCTGCCACTACATGCAGAAGGGCTAAAAAAAATAAAAATGCAGCCACATCAGTTAGAAATCCTGACTCACGGGGCCTCTGAAAATTTGTGCCACAGAAATGCTGCACAATTGTGCAATTTAGTGCCTCTGAAGAAGAATAAATTTGCTTTAAAAAAAATCCATCAGCATATTGCATATATTTATAGTTAGCTGCAAGCCTTTCCAGTGAGAACTTTTAGAATTTATTTTAAATTAAAGTGACTAGCATGACATACCAGTACTTAGCCTTTTAACAAAAACATTTTAGTCGTATAAATACAGTTGCTATTATTAAACTCCAGGGAAAGCCAGCAAGCTGCTCCAAATAACATCCCTCTGGCCTGCCTGTCCGAGGTCTTCTGTTCATACCCAGAACCAAGACATTTGAACACCTTGTTGGAGATCAGGAGTTCATTTTATTTTCTGTTTCCTTGATGGCTTTTGAAGCTTGTTTTAAACTTTGTTTCCACTTTCTCTTCTTTATTCCCTTCTCCTTTCCATTATGTTACTCCTTATACTCTTTTTTCCTTTTCCTTTAGGCTGTTTTATCTTTTTCCTCCCCCTCTCTCATTACCCAGGGAAGCCCAATTCTCAGTGGTACTTTCTGGCCTTTCTGAAAGCATCCTGAAACCTGTTTGCTAAATCAGTTACTGGGACTGACTTTAAGGGCATCACAAGTTGCCCTCTGGGTTAGCAGAGTGTAAGGGTACTTCTGTGCATTGAAAAAGTGCCTGGAAATGAGATTTCAGAAAATCTCTGTCCACGTATCCCGTCTGTATTTACATCTTTCAAGGGAGAGCAAATTTTGGTGCTCCAGAGTACACACCAGACAGAGTGGTGGACAGATTTTGACCTGTGCCCAGCACAGTGCAGGGAGGACCTCGAGGACCTCCTTTTTGGGGACCCCCCACTGAAGAGCTCTCTATCTTTCAAAAACAGGCAGCCAGTGACTGGGGTTATTCCCATCTCCTCCACATTAGTCTTCACCTAGCTCATTTCCAAACAAAAGCTGAGCAGCTATTCCTCACACAGCTTTTAAGCCTGTGTGGCTGCAAAGAGAGGGAGGATGCAATAAATCATCCAGTCAATTAACGAGGGACTTTCTCCTTATTTGTAACCTCCTTTCAAAGCAAATGAGTATGACTGGTAATGAAAGGAAACATATGCAATAGTTTAAAAATAGGTGTCTGAGGCCAGTGGGGGAAATCTTTGCCCTGCTGCGTGTGGCATGCAGCATCTCCAGTTTGCCTGCATCACCTCTCCACTCGCTCCCTCCCAGCACCCACAGTAGCTTATTCCTTCAGGTGATGGAGCAGCATTTCCACATCCAGTGCCAGGCCAGCACCATCCCACTCACAGGACTCTGTACAAACCTAAAACCCCCATAAATCTTGCCCTTGCAGATGGGAAATGAAGGCACGGGGCTCTGGGAGCAGCCTGCAGCATTGCAGCAATTCCCCTGCCAGCCCGGGGGCTTTGGGGTGAGCTCTCAGAAATTCAGCAACCCACAGGTGGGACTTGAGTCTGCTGGGAGGAGAAAAACAGCAGCTGTGTCCTATTCAGAGCCTCCTCTTGCTGGCTTCAGTCAAGTGTCTCTTGAGGGAAACTAACAGACCTTCCCAGGGTTTCTGATGTGCTTTAGCATTTGCTGGGCTGAAAGGCTGGCTTCAGCTCTACACACTGCATTTCAAACCTGGAATAGAACCTCATGGGTTTGGGACATAGTTTTTTTTTAAAAAATAATTCCTTGAGGTCTTTCATGTTCCTTGGCACCTGCCTCCTAGTTAGTCTGTGTCCCTTAACGTGCATTATCAGGGAAAACCGGGGCAGCTGCTCATGGCTTGGAGGCCCTGATCCGTGTACCTGGGAGACACAGGGCTTTCCAAAAATGTAAGAGCACTGATTTGATGGGCCAAACAAGGGCGCATCTGTGTCAGGCTGGATGGACAGGATACTGGACAGCAGGAACATGATATCATTGTCCAAAACAGTGTGGGTCCATGGTGTTCCCCATGCAAAGCCAGGATTTGCTGTCTGTGACAGAAAGTGAAGTAGGAAAGCTTAAGATGTTAGCATTTATCTTCCTCTCCAGCACGAGACGTTGAGAGGTATCAGGAGTGTTCTCTGAATGTTAATTTCTGTTTGCTTCATCCTAATTCCAGGTTTTCTTTTTACCTCTCCTAATTCTGACAGTTTAAAGGACTCTAAGAGTTATGATTCAGAATTAAAAGCAGACAATCTTAGTTATGCTCTGAAAATAGCTGAAACTTTGCAATTATGGGGCAGTGATTCCCTTTGTCCCTGCTACTTTGGTCCATCTCAGCTGTCTTGCCCTGAATTGCTTTTCCCCAGCTCAGCAGCACCCACCTGCTCAGACTCCTCTGCTCCCCTTCTCACCCCAAAAACCAGGGCCTGGCAGTGCTGCTGCCAGCATGATTAGGGCAGTAATCCATAATAACCAGTAACCAGGAAAAAGGCAAACACTCCAGCAAGTGTGGGGGGGGAAAAATCATTTAATCCCTGTAACAATCACTTTATTGTTGGGTTTGGTTTTTGGTTGGTTTGTTTGTTTTTTTAGCCCGGAGGTTTTCTGATGGTTCAAGAGATAACAAAAGTCTTTCTGCCATGTCTGTAGCTTTAGTAATCACCCAAGTAATTGCACTGTTTGTAAACCGTGTGGTAACGAGCCTGTGTAGGGCTGTGATGCAGCAAGCAGAGCTAAATCTGGCTGAGGGTGCCAGGCAATATGCAGTGCAGAAGTAATGATTATTAATAGTACGTGTTGACTTAGGCTGATAATGCCCCAGAGCTTTCGTGCTCTGTATCTCACCAGCGGGAAGCGGACGCTTGGTGCGGAAGACAAATACCTTGTAACCAGGAAACTGCCTGTGCCTGGGCTTCCCGCGGCTGGATTGTCCTTGGAGACAGCGTTTCCCCAGGACAGAGCCCTTGGGGTGCATCCTGAGCAGACGCCGGGGCAGGGGATGCGACCTGTGTCTCGCACTTTTCTTTTCACAAAGGATTTTGGAACCGCGTTCGGACGCGATGCACGGCGCAGGTTTGTCTGCAGGGAGTTAATTATTCCCATAACCAGAGATAATCAGTGCTGAGCCCTATTTTTGGAGGTGAATGCCAGGTGAGCTGGTGAAATATTAAATAGGAAAAGTTATTTCACAGTCCGAATTACACAGTCCCTCGTTGAAGAGGGAGAAAAGAAATTTAACTGAAAAAATACAAAACCTCGGAGCATTGAAATGAGAAAATGCCAGATTAATCCAGGAAAAATCCCTAAACCAACCCAAACCCTAGAATCATCACCTTTTCTTTGTTTTCTGGCTCTTATTCAGTCTTATAAAACAGGACCATATGTGACTGTCAAGGCCCTGGCAGGGGTGGGGAAGAAATTCTTTATTTCTTCTTTAAACGTCTCTTTTTCTACTCTCCATCTTTCCCAGAATTCCCTGAGTTTATGGCAAATGAAAAGTAAAGCCACGGCTATGGTAACTTGCAGCATTTCAGAATTAAGAAAACTGTTTAGCAAAAAGAAGTAAGAGAGCAGTCATTTTTCCCCTCCATTTTTTGACAGTTTTGAAAAATTAATGAAATGCTGAAAGGAAAGTCAAAGAAATGGGTAGGAATCAGCAACAGTGAGGATGGAAAGTAATGGCAGGGAATTGGATATTTTAATAATAATAGTAATAGTAGGAATTAAAAAGGAACACTGAAAATAATGCTGTAAAAATTAAGGGAAATGTGATATTCAAACATTTCATTTGAAGAATAGAGAGGGCTTGACATTTTCAGAAAATAGTTCCAAGATAAGTTTTGGGTGGGGAAAAAACTTCTAGCATGACATTTTTGGGCAGGTCTGATAGTAAATATTATTCTTCTAAAGAGAATTGTGGACATTCAGAGGAAATAAAGAGGTTTTCCTTAAGCCAGAGCTGCAAGTGGCCTCCACTCAAATGTAGTGATTCATGCTGCCTTGTTTAAGGATCTGAGATCCCTTATATTTAAAAGGAAAACTGGGAAAGGCTCCAACCATAAGGGCAATTAGTACTTCAGATGTGACATTTAGAGCCAAAATTTTCACAAACAACGGTATTTCTCATTGTAGGGCACTGCTTCTCATACCACATGAGCTGGAATTCCAGTTGGTAAAACAAGCAGCTAAAATGTCACCTATGATATTTAGAAAAATGATCTTATTGCACAAGTCGGTGATTTTAAGGGGTCGTGCCAAACACCACTGTGCAACTTAACATCATCAGAGCTCAGGAAATATCACCAACGATCCAGGGCCATTGGCATCTTGTTTAGTGAAAGCTTTCCTAAGGATTTCTCCAGCTATCCCTGTAGGCCTGGATAAGGCCTCTGAGAGGCACTTTTTGGCAGCAGAGAGCTGTTTCTTCTGTTTTCATTGCAGGACTAGGAGGGAACAGGAGCCTTGGCAGTTGACATCTCCCAAACCTGGTCTGTAAGAGATTACCACAGATGCAGCACAAATGCCTCTTCCCTTCTGGATATATAACAAGAAGTGACTAAAAACCTGTGCTTGGGAGTGGGGCACTAAATAGCTGAGAATTGCAGTAGTAATGGTGGGAGGAATCGATTTTTTTTTTTTTGTTACTTAGACTCGTGAGCAAGTTTCTTTAGTGCCCATGGAACTAAAGGATCATTTGGGGACTTAGGGTTTCTTCTAAGAAACATGGCATTTGAGGATAGGCGATTGGTCAGGCATCCATGGACTTCTGTCATGGCAGGCCTTAGGAAGTGGTATCCTTGGTTTTCTCGAGTTGAAAACAACCAAAATTGCTTTTGTTGCCGAGTAAGTGGTTTGGATCCTATTTTCCCACTGCATATTGTACTTTGCAGACTAAAAAAGACATGAGAAATAGAAGTGACTGATTTTTCCATTCCTTAAGCTGCCTCCATGTGGGTTGATTGCTCAGGGGATTTCAAGGCAGACTGAAACACAGACAAACGCTGGCTTCGTGTACCCTCTTAAATATTGCTGTGTTTTGAATTTTATTAGAAACTTGGCAGGCTTTTTGCTTGAGCTCTAACTGCCTTTTCTGCCTTCAGTTTATCAGCCACCATAATTTTAGATGCACAATCACAGTGTGCAACCGTGTAGCCCGGCACTCATGAGCAAGGGAAGCACTCTAAAAACATGTCTGGTTAAAGTACTTGTCAAATTAGTAGCTGTCAGCCAGGGTGAATTAGACCCAAAATGGTACATGCACAAGTGAGGAAACACGTTCTCCGGCATGCCTCGTGCTATCAGTCCTGCTGTGCTTGGACAGGGAGCCTAACCCAGGAAAAAGCCAGGATCTTCTCTCGCTCACATTCTCGGAGTTTTGCCCGAAGACACCTTGGGTATATGTACTCGAGGGGATATGTATTCAAAGGAGAGGATGTGATAAACCCATACATCTGTCAGAAAGTAAACACAGCCTCGTGATCTTTCTGAGCTGACTGCAGCTCTAAATCTTGCCAATGAGGCAGCCATAATTCCTTGTGCGAGATGCTGAAGGCAGATGTACAAATCCTGGTTTAACAGGGGAAGTAGGTGTTTTTCCATTGCTCCAAAGAAGCATTTGAGTTGTGCAATCAGTGCCCTTTATTTAGTTTTGCTGCAGTTTGTCCTGTCCAGGGTCCAAAATGCAGGATGGCAGGTGCTCCTGGATCTGGCTGATTAGGTCTCACAAACCCACGGGGATGTGGAAGACACGAGCAATTTGGGGAGAAGAGATGGGTGCAAAACTCTTGCAGAAGGAACTCAATTCTTTGGAGCAGCACCAGCCCTCAACACTTTGATGGCCAAAAGGCAGGAGAGGAAAAAAGCTGATTAATAACTGATAATGCTATTAACATGACGAGATGCTTTCTTGAGCATGGTCCAGGCCACAGCACGTTTGGGAGTCACTGGCAGCTTGCCACCTGCAAGGGAGATGTTTGTGGTCTCTATCAGCGCGCGAGGAGGAAAGTCCCTGCTTGATTTTGCTTCCCACACAAAGAGATCCTGTGCTGGCTGGTGTGCAGACTCTCCACCTGTGAGGAATTGAGATGCGCCTCAGAGGTGGGGACGCAGTTGTTCTTTGGGGCACTGCAACACAGGCCTGCCTCGGGGACAGCAAGGGCTTTGCCTGGCGTGGCTGGCACGGCTCTCCAAAGCAGAGGTTTCATCACACCACGGGGAAACACCAGGGAAATAAACCAGGCTTCCAGGTAGTCTATCAAACGCCCACGTCACCCAGTCTCAAGGTGGAGTGATAATAAAGACGATGTGGGGAAAGGCAATCTGTACCCAGGGAGGTTTTCATAAGTGAAATTGAAAATAAATCACCGCAGACGTGATGGCTCATGCCAGCTCTCCTCCATGCTCATCCCCTCGCTCTGCTTTCCTTTCCGTTTGCTAATTCCTCTGCTGCAATGTACTGTTATCCTGGTTTACTACCCAGCTGGGATAGTGTCTGAATCTGCCTTGGAGAGGAGCTACACAGGCACAAACCAACCGTCTCAGCCTGGGAGAATAAATTAGGAAACGAGGACTGGAGAGCCTGACACATTTGATGCTGCAGAATTAGGTGTACTGAACTGATGAACAGCACGGCCCACAGCACTTTGGCGTATTTCTGTGCCCCCTTGAAACTGAAAGCCCACTGTCACGGTGCCAAAAGGCAGCCCCCCAGGAAGGCGGGCTCCGTGGCCTGCCCCTCCCCTCCCATCATTCCAGAGATGTTAAAGCGAGGTCTGGGAAAGCAGCCGTGTGCTGGAGACCTTATGAGATGTGGCTCAGAATAGAAACGCTCTGCCTCACCACAGCCCGCTTGGAAGCCGTCTTGCAGCCAGAAGGGGTTTGTTCCTATCTCCTTACTGACAATCCACCAGCTGTAGAGCAGGAGAAGCCAGGGTTTGCACACTTCCCTGGGTAGTTTTTGGGTTCCTGGGTGAAGGGCAGCTGTTTGTGCCGTGTGTTTTGCCATCAGAGATGTGGGTCATTGTTTTGGAGCAGATGGACAAAGGCAGCAAAGCGCAGATGTCTCATGGTCATGAATTTGGAGGGAAGGCTGCACTGTGCTGTTATCTTGGGAAGCCATCCTGCTCCCTAAGCCCAGCTTGGTGTGCTCCTGGCCTCACATCCAGCTAGCCTGGCTTGCACAGCTGTGCCTTGGACATGTCAGCCACGGCACAAGAGTTGCTGAGTCCACTCCCACACCCCACACTCCCAACAGGGCCAGGCAGCGACTGCTGCAGGGACTCCCACCTGCCACCAGCCAGGAGCAATGGCAGCCCAGAGTTTAATGAAAAACAGCATTGGCAATTTGATTGCTCCAAGTTATTTTTTAACTAGACCATCCCAGCTACTTCTGTCCTCTTTCATAACAAAACTCTTCTCCTCTAAACACCAGGTGATTCTCGGGGTGCTGTTACACGGCTCTTTGTGGCACGGTGAAAACCAACTCTTTAAGGCTTAAAATCGGCTCTGGGTAGTGCTGAACCATACAGAGCAAGAGGTGCTGGAACAGCAGGGCTGCCTGGAAATGTCATAGAATGGAGAGTTCCACTTTAGGGTTGCTGGTGAAATCTGCAGCCAAAAGCCTGCCTGCTGCTGCCAAGCAGGAGGCAGATGAGCTTGTGGGGGCTGGAGGATGTTGTCTGCGCTGCCTCAAGCAGCAGAGAGCTGTGTGAGAGATGGATGAGTTTCAGGAAATGGCTGTCCTTGGAGTAAGCCAGGACCCACTGTCCCCGTGCCTGAGGCACATCAGCCACGCCAAAGTCCAGCCAGGGGTTTTCTCAGGTGGTGGCAGTGGTGCCACTGCACACGGGGATGCAAAAGGGAGGGGGGCTGGGGCAGCTCTGCCTCGGCGCAGTGGGCTGAAGTGCAAGGCAGCGATCCGAAGCATTTTGAAGATGTTTTCTGCTGATGTCTTTCCATTTGACATGAACCCAAATCCCCTGGCAAGAGCCCAGGAGTGCATTGTTGCTTAGAATCACAGAATCATGAAGATTGGAAAAGAGCTCCGATATCATCGAGTCCAGCCCTTGACCAAACCACCACCATGTCAACTCAACCACACCATTGAGTGCCACATTCAGTCATTTCTTGAACACTTCCAGGGGTGGTGACTCCACCACTTCCCTGGGCAGCCTGTTCCAATCCCTTACTACTCTTTCAGTGAAGAAATTCTTCCTGATGTCCGATCTGAACATCTTGAGGCCATTTCCTCTTGTCCTGTCACTAGTTGCCTGGGAGAAGAGGCCGACCCCCACTTTGGGTCGAATCTCCTGTCAGGGATTTGTAGAGAATGATAAGGTCTCCCCTGAGCCTCCTTTCTCCAGGCTAAACACCCCCAGCTCCCTCAGCTGCTCCTCACAGGACTTGTGCTCCAGACCCTTCACCTCGGTGTCCTTCCCGAATTGAGGGGCCCGGAACTGGACACAGCACTCGAGGTGTGGCCTCACCACTGCCGAGTACAGGGGGACAATCCCTGCCCTGCTGGCCACACTATTCCTGATACAGGCCGGGCTGCCATTGGCTTTCTTGGCCACCTGGGCACACGCTGGCTTATGTTCAGGTGTTAACATCCAGCACCCACAGGTCCTTTTCTCCTGGGCAGTTTTGCAGCCACTCTTCCCCCAGCCTGCAGTGCTGCAGGGGGTTTTGAGCCTTCTACCATTGGCCTCAGCCCCTCAGCCTGTCCAGATCCCTCTGCAGAGCCTTCCTGCTCTCCAGCAGAAGCTCGCTGACAGCAAGCAGGACTCACCTCGCAAGGAGCTGAGTCCTGGGGATGAGCTGGCTCATGCTCGGCTGCCCGCCCCATCCCACACTGTCTCTGTGCAAGCAGAGAAGTATCAGGGCTGAAGTCCTGTCAGTCCTGGGTGAATGCTCATTATCAGTCAGACTCCACGAGTGCTCTGCAAGGAGCCAAGGGCCTTTTGGCCACATCAGCCTTGCTGTGCATTTCCAGGCAAACCTGCAAGGAAGCACGTGCCTAGGATGTAACACACATGCTGCATGTGCAGCAGCTTTCCTTGTTGCAGGTAGATGCAAAGATGCTGACTAAAATCCCTCAGGAGAGTCAGGCAAGTTCTTTGTTGGCTTCTCCATGTCCCTGAATTATTCAAGCAATTCAAAGTAGAGAGTAGGTTACTCAGGGACCCTCTGTGAGAAGCCGGAATGGAGACAGTCTGGTGAAAAATGCAGGGAGATTAGGAAAGCTGAAGCAGTAGGATCCCCTGGGCAGATAGCCAGGGAGGCTCTGCTGAGGAAGCAGGACTGCTAACGTTGGAGGTGGTGATTGGATCAGAGAAGTGGGTGCTTGTAGCTCCTGCACCTGACAGTGTGCAGGTTCGCTCTGGGTCCCCCTTGCAGGTACTTTGTCCCCTGAATTTCAGCAGTATTGCACAGAGCAGAAATCAGTGCAGTTTTATAGGATGTAAGTCAGTGCCTTCGGCCAAATCTGGTTTTGAATTCGGGAGCAGCAATCAACCGGCGTGGCCCCCTTCTTGAACTTTTCACAGTTGTGTGTCCACTTCAGGCTTTGCACATCTGTGCATATCAAGCGCTCCCCAATTACAGAAATCTGGCATGCAGAATCACTCGTCTCCTTCAGGAGCAAGTGAAAAATTTGCCTTGTGTTTCCTGGTTTTGGCAGCGAGATTCTCAGCCTTTTATCGGAAGCCCTTGAGATGTGAGAAGCAGGGATGGTTCCTTGCACACTGCAGATGGGCTGCTGCATGACAGAAATGAAATGATTCGTCTTGTATGTAATCCAGAGGCTCAGCTGAGTTACTCATCAAGCCCTTTATAAACCACTTTGTAGACTGCCACTGCTGCTTATTACTTATGATATCTTACATTGTCTGATGAGTTACAGGATTTTGCCTGCTGCTTCTTCCATCACATTGAACTCTGAGCAGCTTTGGTGTCTCAGGCAGCTTCTGCTGACTCAGAGCAACGCGGCCTTGCCAATGAGCAGTGAGTGGTTTGGAAGTGTGCCGTGCAAACCACCGGGCACCTGGAAGCTGAAGGGTGTGGGCTTCCGTCAGGTACACTTGGAAATATTCAGCATTGGTGGCATTTGGGTAAGGAACTTCCTCCAGCTCTCAGTGTTTTGCTGCTAAGCACATGGGCATTGGTCACGAGGAGGCCCATTCTCGGTCTGATCTGCATGGAGTTTGGGTGCAATAGGATTTTACATCGCATTTTCTGGAGTTTTGCATTTCATTTCCTCACCGACAAATACGAGTCCGTGCAGGAATGGAAAGCGCTGAAGTGCTGGAGAAGGTTCTGGTGGAAGCTCTATGGGAGAAGCACTGATACGAAAGTGTCCAACTTTGTCTCATCACGGTGTGGTGGGGATAAAAGGATCAGCTGAAAGTCTCTTGCACTGTGTGCTGCTGGCTCTTGCCGCAAACTTTTTCCCTTTTTTTTTCCTCCCCTTGCTCTGTGCAAGGGGAAAATACCACAGCTGCTTTCTCTGAAAAGTCATGTCTCCTAAACAGCTCCCGTGTCTGGGAGGCAGGCAATGAGGTACTCTGAATGCATCAACACGAAACCCCCTGGAAAACATTGTTTATATCACAGCCATCCCGGTGGCGTGCTGGGAGACAAGCCTGGCTGGTGGCATAATTCAGGAGCTCACTTTCTGCTTCAGAAAATGATTCTTGCTATCAATATTTCCGAAATAAAACAGTCAGGACTTCCAGAGATGTAGGGAGGGCAGCCTGCCTGCCTAGCCCTGAGCCACAAGGGTGGTTTTGGGCATGGCATGGTTGGATTTGGGGCAGCCTGGCACAACCCCAAGAGAAAGCTGCAGGAGGCAGGGTCCATCCGTGCTCCCAGCAGCAGCACAAGGATAATGGGCAGACATTAGCGATGTGAGCTGATCCTCGGGTTCTCTGTAGGCTCCTACAAATTCGGCCAGAGTCTGAGCTATTAACCAGTTGAGAGAAAAATGCTTTTTTCTTTCAAAGACTGCCTGGGGTCGGATCTAAGGCTTTGGTAGGTACCTTTAGCTTTAACTCTCTTGTATTTGTTTGGCAACACAGCTCTGTTTTGTAACCATGTGAAATGAGAGGGATTTCCAAAGAGGTCTGGAGTTTTCTCCAGCATCTCTAGCAAGAATTCCTCCCTGCAGCCTCACAGTCCTGTTCCCTCACACTTATGTCCAGACTCCGGAGTTCCTCTGTGCTCACAACCTGAGTTGCTGAGCTCCCTGTCCAGCCTCTCTCGTCCCTTTTCTGTGTTGATGCCATTGTCCTCTTTTGAAATTGTTGATTTCCCCCCTTGCTGCCTTCACCTTGTCAGAAATCAGAAAAGACCACGGGCAGGACATGTTCCCCATGGTCTAGCTCAGGAGGGAGGGCCCAGAGGGGCACCATGCCTTGGGCAGAGCTGGTTGGCAGGAGGAGGTTGGGGAAAGAGTCCCAGCCACAGCACTGGCCCCAGGCAGCGTTGGCCAGCCTGGCCCCAGCCCCAGGCTCCGCTGCATCACCATGACCTACATACACCCCTGCTGCTGGTGGATGCATTCCCAGACTTTTAAAGAGTTTGTTCCCCTTGGCCTTGCTGGGAGGAGCCAGGGAGGTTTTTTGGGGCCAGGCTCAGCACATTGCTCGCCTTGGAAGAGCTCCTTAGCATGCACTTTTTGCGGTGTAAATAATGAATCGGACATTTAATATTAAACATCCTGTGCACTTACCAGACCTTGTTGCACACGTGAAACTTGGCAGATGAAGTGCACGAAGGTGGTTTGTCTTTACAGCCATGCGGGATTTCTAATGTGCCCCATTCTTTTTTTGGGGGGGGAGCAATGTTTGATCCTTTGCTCTTCCCTCTGCTGCTCCCATCACACCTCCGTGCATCTTGTACCGTGCTGAGCACAGTCCTCAGAGTTGCTCTCCCTTGGCCATCCAGCCCTTTCAACCACGACTACCCGCATCTCCTCATCCTTCTGCACTAAAACCTCAGCTGCCTACATGGGCATGGTTCAGTGCACAGCCCAGGAGGGCCACAGACACGGGCAGAGAAAGCCTGAGGGATTTGCTTACAGTGAAACAGCAGAAATGTGTGTGCAGAGCTTGGTGGAACCGAGACAAGACTGTTTACTGGCAGGGAATTCAGCAGGATGCTGGAGCTCAGCAAGGATGATGGAGCAAGAGAAAATTAGTCATTTGGGAAGGAAGGACTGTCAGTACAGTGGGTGACGTCTGCGTGGTTAGCTCACAGACTTCCAGGGACACGCCGGGAACCCCACCGCTGGAGTAACTTAAAATCCAAATGTACTCAACCCTAGGGAGGGATCCTGCATGGGCAGCAGGAAGCTTGTGTGTATAGGCATGGATGCCTCCATAGGTGAGGTGGTGGACAGCAGCGTGATGCAGTTGGTTTTTCCATCTCTGATTTCTGTGACTCACCGACCATCGATCATTTTGGAAAGCTAACCACATTACTCCACAGCTTCAGGTGAACAAGGAAGCAGGCAGACTCCCCGGGGATCTGACACACTGTGAAGCAGGCATCCATCTGGGAGAGCATTATTGCATTAGCTCAGCATTCCTGTTGGTATTGATGCATGTTCTGCTCTTGTATTGCTCCTCACGGGGAAAGGCTGCGTGGGGTAACGCACAGCGGGCGAGGAGACAAGGCTGGGCACCCTGCTTAGGTGCTATTATTTGTTTGTATAAAATTCATGGGAAGCAGAGGGAGGGAAAAAACCTGGATGAGGATGAAAAATGATGCTGCACATCATTTTGCTAGCTAAAGCTAGCTCTGAATCTATAGAGCTGGCCTTTAATTCAGTCGTCATAGTCTGAAAGCAACACACACACACACGTGCAAAACCCAGGCTGCAGATAATGAATTTTGAGAAAATGAGCCCTCGGCTCCCTCCTCCCGAGCTTTACTTTTTAGAGAATGCCCTTCCTTAATTTTGGAAATGATTGCATTATCTCAAACTGCTTGTAAATCTTGTTAGCCAAGTAATATAGTTTGGACTAAATGTCTGTTCCTACATGAGCCTCAGGGGAGTATGGAAAATAACCAATGCAGCCCTGTTGCAACCTCCCACCAGCTCTACGAAAGAGACTCCTTTTTTCTGATTAACCTCAGTTCCTTTCAGCAGTGAGGCAGAGAGAGGCAACAAGATTAATGAAAATTAGGTCTATTAAAGCCAGCCTTGTTTTCTAGTCTTGTGCACAGCCTTGCCACAAGCTGAACTCGTCACCAAATGCACAATTAATCAAAGTGGAGTGCAGGCACTTGGTGTCTCCGTGTGCATGTGTGTGTGCGTGTGTTTGTGTGAGCATGCACTGAGGTGACTGCACCAGATGCATTTGCAATTGAAAGGAGCAGAGGAACAGAAGCAAGATGTTAGTTTTCCTATTTATTATTTATGTAGTTGAGAGTCTGCACCCAGCAAAGCTCGTGGAGCTGTGACTGATGAGTTAATTGGATACCACACTGGCGTCTCTGGAAGAAGCTGTGGAAACCCAGGGACAGAAATAGTAGCTGGGACTGCAGGAGAGCATGTCCAATGTGTGTTGACGTGCTTAGCGATGCAAAGCCATAGCTCCTGCTCCTGCTCCAAAGGGAGTCATCGTTGGTTTTATTTCCCAAAGGACTCCAGTGTAGGATTGGCGCTTCTATAAGGATCAAGATTCCTTATATTTAAAGCTGTCTGATCCTCAGCTTTGGGGGAATTGCTGGGGATGTGCCAGAGACAGGCCCAGCTGCATTTCTGTACATCCCAGATGAGTCTTAGACTCTTGGTGCTGGCACTTTCCTCCTACCAGCTGCTGCCCTCCACCCCCTTTCCCTGCTTTTCTGTCAGGGTTTGATGGGGTGGGGAGGACTCTGAAGCCACTGGTGGCAGTGATTTCTCTGGCCATTCCTAGATGTGTGATTGCCCAGCTCACCTCCCTGGATCTGGCTGTGCACCTCCTCTCTGCCCATGCAAAACCTTCGTTCTGTCTCAGTGGCGGTCCAGCTCTGAGTTTCCTTTTACCATGAACCGAGTCCGATTTCTCTCCATGGATCCTCCAGGGACCAGGGGACCTCCCCAGGCGCCATTAATTTGCATGGGGCCATGTTGCATCCATTCTCCTGGCCCCAGGGCCGTGGTGGAACTGGGTCTGGCCAGACATGATTCCCTTTGCGTGGCCAGTGGTGAAGCTGGTCCCATGCCAAGGGGTTGTTTGTCTCACAGGGACAATGCAAGGGGAGTGAAGGGACTTGGAGACTTTCCCACTGCCCCTTGGTGAAACAGCCCTGATGACGGGCAAGAAGGAAACCCCTCCCAGCCCCTCTGTATTACTGTTTGAAAAATGCTTTGGGGCCAAACACTTCCAAACATTTTTCATGTGATGCCTTTGGAAGAGAATCACAAACTTACGTTGTCTGAAAGCCAGTCTGACAGGGTTTTATGGGGTGGGGAGGACCCTGAAGCCACTGGTGGCAAGGATTTCTCTGGCCATTCCTAGATGTGTGATTGCCCAGCTGACCTCCTTGGATGTGTGTCTGTGCACCTCCTCTCTGCCCATGCAAAACCCTGATGGCAAACAGGATGAAGAGAGTCCAACAAGTCCTCAACACTTTGCAGAGAACCTGGGCAAACACAGATCTCCTCATTGTGGTAGACCATGCTGCCTTTGGGAGCAATGCAGCAGCTGAAAGCATGGCTCTTACCTTTCCAGTCTCTGAAGAGATTGTAGGGAGATCTGCAGTGGAGATTTCCTGTGGGCATGTGTGCTCAAGCAGTCCCAGAAGGCTGGCTTGTACGTGTCACCCATCTTCATCACCCTGTAGCACGCAGGACAACAGATGGTGGCCCACTGGGCTTACCAAGGTCACAGCAGGGGCTGGGAATAGCATTCGGGTCCTTTTTCCCCTTGGTGGGACCATTGAAATGGAGGTAATAACCAGCTGCAGTGACCAGCAGGCCTCTGTGCACCCCTGCTTTTGCTGCAGGCATCACCATGCCCAGGCCCTGGCTGCACCTGCTCAGAACCAGGTACAGCTCCGTGTTTTCCTGTGGCTGGCAAGCCCTGAGCCAGAAGCAGTCGCTGTTGGAGAGCACACTTAGTGGGGGCCAGATGGGCAGAGCCCTCCAGCAAACTCGGTCCTGTGCCCAGTCCAGGTGCTGAGCTACTGCAGGACCTTGGCAGAGTCACTTTGTTCCTGTGCTGCTGCTCCTCCCTATCCATCATCCCGGAGCAGTTCCATATGAAAGATGTCAGTGCTTCCATGGCACAAGGAGAAAATATCAGTGTGTCCAAGGGTACACAAAGCTCAGCAATTAAGCTGTTTCACTCTGCAAACATCCCCTTACCATGGTGAGCAGTTTGACCGGGCTTAGTTTGTGGATCTTGCCAGGAGCTGGAGTTTCATTCCCACCACAAAGCTGAGCCCACCGTGGGAAAATCTTGTCCCTTTCTGTACCCCCACCACTGATAAGGAGCAGCTCCTTTGCTCACTGTTTCTCAGGGAGAGTCACTTTCTGACTTTGGGCGACACCGTCGGGGTCCCAGCAAAGACAGGGAGAGGAAAAAGCAGCCCTGCCCAGGGTACCCCAGCTGGAGAAAGGCATCACAGGCAGGTGACTGGGTGGTCAGCTTTGGGCTCTGAAACTGTTGGAGAAGGGTGTGAGCAGATCTAGAGAGCACTTTCCCGTAGGAAAGGACAGGAGGATGTGACCTCTGGAACTGCACCCTGGGCTGCCTGTTTGCCCTCTGCGTCTTGCAATGATTTCATTTCCAACCCCATCTCTTCCAACCCAGGCACTCAGCCGTGAAGCACAAGGTTGAAAGGAGTCAAGCCAGGGAGGGAGCATGGGGAAATAAGGTTGCTGTAGCATAAAAACAGCTGATGGCTGAAATCCTATCCACTGAGAGCCAGGGTAAACCCTCCTCCATGGGTTATGCTGAGTCTTACATGGTCCAGAGAAAAGGGAGTTAAATTACTCCCCTTATCCAGTAAAGTCAACCCTTTTTGCTGTCTACAGACTTGGCAATTTTTTTTTTGTTGTTCCTCTTACTGCATGCAGTTACACGTTTCAATAATCATCTGCATTCCTTAGGGTCCCCTTATTACTGTGCTGTTGGCCATGCAGGTTAGGTCAGACTCTTCCCAAAGGAGCAGAAGGCTCCCTGTTCTGGGTCCACACTTGCCAGGTGAGCTTTCCAGACTTCAGCTGGTCTTCAGCCTTTACCAGGCCCTTGAACAACCACACTGAGAGGTGACCATGGGAGTTAAAGACCTTTTGGTGGTCTCACTGGTGCTGGGCTGTCGTGTCCCCGACTCCCTGCCCATCATCATCTCCCTTTTTTGGGACACAGGACACGGAGCATGGTGGTGGGAGAGCTGCACCATTTCCAGAATCACTGTTTTGAGGCTACCTTCCAGCATCTTTGGACCAATTCTTTGTTCCTAGTTGTTTGGCCTGGACTGAGTGAGAAAGATATTGTTAATACTTCCTCGTGAAAGCACAGAGGCTTGCATGTTTTTTTCTAAACTTTCATTTAAAGTAACTGTATTTTCCTCCTAAACACCTGATTCTGTCTTTAATCATGCTAATCTCCTGATTTCAACAATGTGTCAGTGTCACAATTTGGTGCACTTTAGGTAAGAATATAAAAAACCTTTTGTTTCTTTGAAATCCATTGCTTTTTCATTTCACGGAGATCATTTATTCTTGTGTCAAGGAAGAATAAATGAGAAGTGTCAGGCAGACCTTTTATATATTGCTTTATCTTTAAGCTAAACAAATCCTCTGTGTGCAGCCTGGCTTAGTATGGAAATCTCTGCACTCCTTTATCAGTTGTCACCCTGTTACTTGATGTTCTCCCTTTCTGAAGTGGAATGACAGAAACCTCATATGTGCCCTTGCAGCCGCTTTACCGAATGTTATTGCGCTGGTTCGATGCTATTTTTTTCAATCTCCTGTTTGCACAGCAAAAGGTTGTATTTTGTTTTCATGATGTCAGAGTTCTCCGCTGGGCTGACTGCTGGGAAGTCGTTTTCAGGAGCAGCTTCAGCTGATTTACAATGTAGGGCACGTAGGAGTAGTTTGGGTCTTTTGCCATTGGTATGTGTGCTGCTTTGCATTAGTTTCTTCAGACTTCATCTTCCCACTCCCTTGTCCTCCTTGGGTGCTTGTGAAGGTTCTCACCGTTCTCTCTGAGCTTGAGTTAAATATGCATGTACGTGTGTATTAGTCCATCTGGATGTGTATACATCCATGGACACATCCATACGTTTTTCTCAGCCCGTTAAAAAACTTCTGCGGCCCTGTATATCCTCCCACGCACCCCGCAGGTGAGCTCGTTCCTTTGAAAACTGACCGCTTATTCTTCCTCCTTGTTTTCCACTTCTGAGATATTTTCAAAGCCTCAGCCTCTCTCAGATCCCTTAACTATTGTCCCTGGCTTTCACTGCCGTCCTTTCATGGGAGCTGGACCAGGCTGAAGCCATCTGAACTACGCACGAGATACGCACAGAGTGCTCTCAGATGCTTATCCTCAAATTTCCTGCTCTGATACCGGACACCTCTGGTTGATGGCTCACTTTCTCTTCAAATTTAATTCAGTTACTGCACAAAGCCACTTTGTACCCTGAAAAAAAGGTTGGAAACTTTTTGTGCCACACGTGAGCTGGGGGCAGGAGAGGAAGACGACACGTCAAAGGCCTTTTCTTTGTTCTGCCAGCAAACCGGCGAGGCTGAGCAGATCCATTGCTACTGGCCACGCACCCCACACAGCAGCTGCCCCACTTGGTGCACTGAAACCCAAATAAGCGAGCACATAACCAAATCTAATTCCCATCCAGCATCCCACCCAGAAGCACACAGCCAGCTCCGTGCAGAATGTAAATCACCACAGCCTGCCGAAGCCAGTGAAACGGTCCATGCAGGACCTGGGCCAGGCTCTTTGTTTTCCAGGTGGGCCATGAAGTGATATCGCTGCTGCAGATCCAGACAGCCTCCCTCAGCAGAGGAGGATGGACAGCTTCTTTGGGAATCCTTAAGGAGGCCAGGAACAACATGAGCAAGTTTTACATAAGGCAGTGAGGCTGTCTGGCCCCTCTACATCCTGAAATAAGATGAGTGGTGCATCCTCTTGGGTGAACATGAGGAGAGCTACTGCACTGCTTGCTTTAGCTGGAGCCTTTCAGCTTTAGACCCGCCTTAGGAGGAGCCAGATTCCTTCATTGTATGAAGGGGTTTTTTTTATTTCAAATTTTAGCTAACCTCATGTTCACTGAGTCCCTTTGTGGCAAATTTCCCAGTGACAAGTCAAGGGGGGAGTGTTTTAATCTGCTGAGGTCTGGTGTCTCATTCAGCATGAGGAGCCGCTCTCTGATACATAAAATTTGGGTTCACCATGCCAGGAGAAACGGAGCGTATCACGCACGCTGTTATTGAGTCGCCGTGAAACAATGTTAAATAGTATAGAGGAGAAAGAGAACGTAAAAACAGACTATGAGCTTTTTTTATCCCCAAGCAGCACTGCAATGTGCGTGGTGGGGGCAGAATTCAGAACTCTCGCATTTCGGTAAAGTCACATTTCCCTTCAGACCGGGAAACCAGTCCCAACAGAAAAGCACTTGGTGCCCCGTGAACTTTGCGAGCAGAAATGCCAGCGGAGGCCTAGAGTTGGCAGTTCTAGTTGAGCTGTGCACTGAAACAGTTCAGGAGATGGGCTGGTGGTGCAGGCTGCACGCAAAGGAAGCCTGGGGACAGCTCTGCACATAAACCTGATCGTCCTGCCAGAGCGGTGTTCGCTTTCTCCACTGGGTGCAGGTGGCTTTCCAGTACTCCCACAGGTCCCTGTCTCAGCCAGGCTGAAAAGAAGGCAAAAACCCCCCTGTGACTCCCATCCTACATTTCTTTCATGGGTACAAGTGCCATGCTGCTTTGCAGGGCCACGACGATTTCTACTACCTTTCAGAGGGGACTAAGGACTCCTGGATTAGATCCAAAGTGTACATAAACCTTCTCTAGCAGGGCAAAGCCTTAAGGCCGTTTCTCTTGCTGATTTGGGAACTGAACCAACCCAAGGGTTTAAGTGGCTTTGAAGCCCATCTTCCTGTGACTCGCCATCACAACCTCAAATGAGACATGGAACAGGTTGCCCAGAGAAGTTATGGATGCCCCATCTCTGAAATTGTGGAAGGCCGGGTTGGCTGTGGCCCTGGGCAACATGATCTAGTGGGTGGCATCCTTGCCCAAGGCAGCAGGGTTGGAATTAGATACTCTTCCAACACAGAACATCCAATGATTCTATGATTCTATGAAAATACGCATGCGTGCATGGATGTGCGTGGTTCCAATGGCTCCACTGAGTGATTAGGTTGTGTCAGTGTCCTGGGCAGGGGGGACTCAATCACATTTGGCCAACATCACTGACCGAATTTACTGAGGCTCTTTCATTTTCTCATCATCCTGCCAATCTACCCAGCTGGGAAAGTGATGAAAGGCCACATCTGCCACCACAGGAAAAGGAGAATAAGGAGAAATATGGTTGTTGCTGGCGGGATGTGTCCCAAGGCTGCTGCATGAGGTTTAGGCAAAAGTGAGTCCTGGCAGAGGGTGTGATAGCCCTGATCTGTCATGTGAAAATGAGGGTCCAAAATCCAGCTTAAAGAGTTCTTGTCCTGCACGGTGCTGTGCTTCCCGCATGTCTGCACTCCTTCGGGAGAGTAACACTCTCACCTCTTTGCTCTGTAAATAGCACCCCAAAACTGTGCAGGAATTCTTGAGCTGTCCTCAGGAGTCCTGGCCTGACATCAGGAAGCAGGACCCCGTCTCTGACTTTTAGTGTCAGTGGGGCAGTGGGATTGCTGATACCAACATTAACGCTTGAAGTTTCCTGTGGTTTAAGAGCTGAGCCCTCTGGTCTCAATGGCACTGAAATGAAGGGCAGATCAAAGGGAAGAATTGGGCCAAGATTCTGATGTGCCTCTGTGTTTATGTATGTGCACATGCACAAAACAAGTTAAAAAAACCCCACTTGGGTATGATTCACCCAAATATTGTGTGGGGGAATCATTTTCCACCAGGGAGCTAATTGCTAATTACATGAGTGTGAAGCAAATTCATTTGCAAAGTTTTGTTCTTTGCAGCCAAAGAAACCAAATTTTGCAGAAGCTGAGCTCATGGGTATTTAGGCAACAGAGGTATTGTTATTTCTGTCAGAGCCCTGAGCTGAAGTTTTTAGGAAAGCTATTGCTCTTTAAAATAACTTCCCTTTATTTGTTAGCTCAGAACTTTCCCAGAGTGAATGACAAATAAAGTCTATGTTATTTTTCCAGGGCTTATTTTGAGATAAAAGCTATCTGATATAAGGGGTTCCTCTGGCAGCTGGACGAGGAGACCATACATCAGCATCAAGGAGCAGGGAGAGCTGCCTGATGGATGTGAGATGTGCTGGGGAGTTTCTCTGCCCTGGTTGAGAGCCGCTCAGGCCGCTTGACACGGAGGTGTAGGGCATGGAAATGGAGACATGAAAATGGTGCAGTGTGGGGAAAAAACATCCTCCCTCTGCTCCCTTGTCCCCTCCATGGCGGCCACCTCCTCAGCAGAGTGTTGGCGTGGTCATGGGGCCACAGCAGAGTGACAGAACAGGGCTGGGGGCTGCCAAGGATGATGCCATCAGGAAGAGCAGTGTGGCTGATGTGGTGGCAGCAGGAGTATCATGGTTATGTGTCTGTGGAGCCGCTAATCAGGGATAATAAGCTCAAGCAAATGTGGCTTATTTCTGTGTGCCTCTACAGAGAACTCATCCTCCCCTTATGAGCCCTTTAGTCCTCACAGCCCAAGTCCATTTAATTTATCCAGACAGTGCTGGGGTGGCTCCCGGCAGGTTTTGATCAGGAAGAATGGAGAGGGCTTGGGTTGCGAGAGCCAAGGGAAGCTGAATGAATCATTAAAAGCAAGATAAGAACCTAAAAGCCTCCACCAAATGCCCTTATTAATGTTGATTTGATTGTTTATGCCACTTGACAGGGATGAAACCAGAGGCAGATGCAACAACTAAATCCTGGGTCACTGCAGCGCCCTGCCCGTGGTGCCTGGCCTTTGCCGGAGACCTCCCTTGTGCATCCAGGCACAAGGTTATGTGTTTGGGGGAGCAATTCGCCTCTCTCCTCAGGGGCTGGCTGCTGCAGGCCAGGCAGGGCGTGTGGCTGCCCAAACATCTGTGGCCAGATGCCGTGCAGGATTTCTCACAGAAATGGAGAGCGGCGGTGGCACAGCTCGGGGCGGCCGCGCTCAGCGGAGGCAGTGGCAAGCTTGGTCACTGTCACCCAGCGGGCTGGGAGCGTTGCTGGTGTCCCCCAAGGGCTACTAATGGGTGCCTTGGGGTGCCTGCTGTCCTTCCTGTGCCCTGCAGGCTTTTTGCTTGCAGCCAAGAAAAGGAGGCTGAAGCGGGAGCTTTTAAAGGCGTTTTTAATCTAGGTTAAAAGAGGAGCAGAAATCAAGCTCCTGGTCTTCGCTGCTTACCCCAGCGTAAGGCAGATGCTCATTCACTGCAGGCAAGGGGAGCAAGCTTTGGGCAGCCTGGCAGAGAGGGGCTGAGGGGGGACGTCTCCCATCCCCAGGACTCACGCACGCAATCCCCACCAGTTCCCCACCCGCTCCCAGCAGGCAGCAGCAGCTCCCCGTATTGCAGAGAGCTGGTAAAGCTTGCAAGGTGCTCAAACACCATGGCAAAAGTGATAAATGCAGACAATTTCAGGCAGATTATGTGTGCTAGATAAGCTGCCGGTGCCAGGAAGAGGCATTGCAAGACAGCTGCCCTGCAGCAGTAGACCTTTCCTTTTCCTGCTGCTCCCGGGTAAGCAGTTGGGTTTAGGTGCATTTTGAGCATTCTGAACGCTGTTTTCCAGTGCATGCTAGAGACGCTCCACTACAGAGCAACACTCTGCCTTGCTTTGGTGTTCTGCAGCTGAAAGCAGAGAACTGAAAGGCAGGCCACCAGCTCCACCAGGAGCAGGTCACCAGAGGGATGACTCTGAGCACGTGCCAGGACAGAGCTCTGAGGGTGTTGAGGTCTGTCCTGACCCCGGCAGAAGACAATTGCTGGCAGTGTTTCATGTCTCCTCTCTGTTTAACAGCATTTCCCCAACTCACAGCAGTGTGCAATAAAGAGCATGGAGGGTTTTGAGAGGAGGGCCTGAGTATGCACCAAGGAGCAGCGTGCCAGGCTCTTTGCAGCTGCACACAGGCTTTGCCTGGTGCTTGTGCTGCTCTGAAACCTTGCCAGTGCCCAGCGCAGCACCGCAGAAGGCCAGAGGGGATCGGGTGCTGGAAGCTGGAGAGGTCTCAGAGGCGCAAAGCAGACCTTTTTTGGTCCAGGTCCTCAGCATGTCCTGCATCTGGCTGTTAGTGGCAGATTGTCATTGGCAAACCTTTAGCACCGTCCAAGCCAAATCCCAAATCCACCCCTGGTAGCGCTGGGAGAGAGTTGCTGTTATTTCTGTGGGGTCTCTCCATGTCTTGGCTGCCTTGGATGGCTGGGCTGGCTGCTGAGTGAGCTACTTGCTTGCGGTGTCTCAGGATAGCTGCGGCTGGCTGCACGTGGGTTTCACCCCCTGCAGCATGTGCCTGCTTTTCTGGCTCCAAGGGCTGAATTCCCGGTGCTTTTCATAGCATTGTGCTCTTCCGTGTGCTTCCTCCGATCTTCAGAGCGAGACATGTTTCCCAAGGATAAAAGACCAGAGCTAAACCAGGCTGAATTCAGAGCTGCTGCGTTTGTGAAGCGGAGCTGATCTGGATTTAGATCAGCAGAGCTCAGCTCACGGCACAAAAATAGACAAAATTCTTCAAGGCATACTGGAAATGTTAGCAGCTCTTTGAACAGCAGCTCTTTCAGCCTATCTTCCTAACTTTCTCCCTAAAATGCTGCTTGTTGCACAGAATGGGCCCTGTTTTCTTCTCAGTCCTGCAGCTGTCTGCAGCTTCGCTGGCATTCGGAGCTGCCTCTGTGGTAGGGTCTCTTGGGGTTGTGTCACCCTCCAGCTCAGGTGCAATGGTCTCCCTGGGAGTGCCGAGCCAGGGACGTTTCTTCAGTCAGTTTGAGAAGAGGAACCCTCTGATCGGGTAGATCCTTGGCTCTGGTGAGGCAGGGGGGTTGCTTTCTGCTCTTCAAATGCATCAGACTTCAGTCTCATTGCTTCCCACAGCAAATATCTTACTGGGAGCTGTGTGTAGCGCCCGTGTAGCTACAGCCCCCCATGGCAGGAGACAGAAGCTTTCCAGGGGGAAGTTTGCACAGCTCGGTACAGGAATATCAGTTCAGGCAGCCCCGGTGCTGCAAGAACACCCAGTGTCAGAGCAGCCCTGGTTGAGACATCTGGTTTAGGAGGGCTCTTGTGTACCTCATGAGAGCTGCCACGTTGTACCCAGTCCACAGCTCCAGCTTTTCCTCTGCGAGTGTAGGTGCTGAAACTTGGTTACATTTGCAAAAAAAAAAAAGAAAGTAGCTTTGTTCATGTTGGCCATCCCCTGATGCAAGTCAGATGCCTCGATGGTAATGCCCCTGATCAGTAAATGCCTGGCTGTTGATGGCAAGAGGGGATTGCCCCGAACAGGCAGCAGTCGGTGTTTAAAGATCCCTCTCTGCCCAGCCTCGGCTGGCCCCTGGCACACTTGGAATCGGGGGGGGGTGAGGGGCTCAAGGCTCAGTGCCTGCTCTATTTTTCCTGATCTCCATTTTTTTTGTGTGTGTTTTTTTCTCACATCTGCCCTGTGCATTTTAAATCAGATCTCAGGGCAGCTGCAGCATCCTGCCTTATTGCAGTGGCATGTCTGTGTATCGTCCACACTTGCTCTCTTCACAGCTGAAGAAGCTTTTCAAAATAAAAAATCCCTCACTCACAAGCACCACGCAGATGAAATATGCTTTCCTTAGTAAAATATTAAAACAAACCTCTTCCACACAGGCACAGCCCATGAAGATGTCTTTAAAACACACAGGGAGGCATGGATGCAATATTTACAATCTTGAGCAAGGCAATTTATAATCTGCCTGAGCTCCCTGATGCTATTTGAGCGGGTTTTTTTTCTGGAGTGTATCAGAACAAATTAATCAACATTTTCCTAACTATATGCATATGGACTTCTAAAATTTTTGGCTGTAGGTTGTAGCACTAATTGCTCACAGGGTTTATCCAAGCGTTTTGGATTTGATAAGCAGGAGAATGCACCAGCCACTCCAGTGAATTTCTAATGCAAACTGACCAGCCCATTTTCCCTTCTGCAATTATTAAAGGTCAGCTCAAAATGAACCGAGGGAGGGGAGGGATCTGGTCACTTTTTGCTTTGATACTGGGCT
The DNA here is from genome assembly GCA_013398855.1 of Mohoua ochrocephala. Classification (NCBI taxonomy): domain Eukaryota; kingdom Metazoa; phylum Chordata; class Aves; order Passeriformes; family Acanthizidae; genus Mohoua; species Mohoua ochrocephala. The sequence goes on along the minus strand of VZTA01010583.1, from coordinate 91,120 downwards.
CTTATTTCTCTTCCTTGGACTTGGGGTGGGGGGAGGAATAGAAGCAAAGTGCCCTTCTCCCCTTGTGCTCCCGTGTCCTCATTCTGGGCACAGAGCTGGCCAGAGCCCTGGACCCTGTCAGTGCTGGGAGCCCTGTCCCCGGGGGCTGCCAAAGGGTCTCTTGCACCACTACCTTTTGCTTTCTGCTCATTTGCCCCTCTGTGAATTCTCCCCTTAAAAGAAGTGTATTAAAGACAACGTCCCACGGCTCTTCCAAGCTCTTCAAAGCCCGTGAACTCAGCTATCGCCTGGGCTGAACCATTTCTCATATGGCAAAACAAAGGTCCGGGCACCTGCCAAAAGACTGACTTTTATTGTTGCTATTAAAAAAAAAAAAAGTAATAAAAACTGTCTCCCCCCCAAATGTCAAATTTTATTGCCAGGCTTTGCCAGAGCTTGAGAGATCCCAGTGCTGACCTCTTGGGTATTTCACCTCTGTGCCCCTGCAAGCACTGGTGCTGAAACTGCAGGGGCACAGCAGGGACTGGAGCGAGGTGGAGCCTTTTTCTGGTGAGGTGGTTTGGAAAGGCTTCCTCCGACCCCCTGCCGCTGCCTGGATGCACATGGCTTGCCAGGGATTTCCTCCATGTGTTTCCTGCTGAGGCTGAGCAACACTTTTACTGCCTCAACGAGTGTTCTTGCACGGCTGTGTGACAGCTGCAGTTGGGAGAAATACAGGAGAAGAGGACTGAGGAGAGGAGTAGAAAGCTCCCTGAGGAAGCCAGAAGCACTTCTGTGCGTCCCTTTGCTGCCTCATGTCACAGGGTACTCGTGACCCGTGGTTGTACATAGGCTTTGTGTGTCGGTGGTCTGAAAATGCTTTTTAGCCAGCCCCAGCCAAGCATTCCTGGGGATGGGCTGAAGTGGGTGAGCACTGGGAAATGACTGTTTACTGCAACCATGCTGCAGGAAAACCAAAACTGTTTTCCACCTTTCAGGATCCATGTTTTAGGAATCTGGTTGCTAAACTTTAGGACATGCCATGTATCCATGAATACTGGCTTGCTCTAACATCTCGTGTGGACACCCAGAAATGCACAGAGCTATGAGGAGGCAGCTCTCTCACAAACCAGGTCTGAAACCAGAGCAGACCTGGATCATGTCACGTCAGATCAGGACATCTGCAGGCAGAGAGGGGCTGAGATTGCTCTGGAACGGGTGACACTGCCTGCACACCCCTCTGGGACCAGGGCTTGCAGAAGTCCTGGTGCATCTGTAAGGCTTTCAGCACAAAGCAAACTGCTCTGCAGAGGTTCTGAGCCTGCCGATTGCCACTGGAGAGAATCCACTCCAGCATCTTCCAGCAGGAACTGCCAAGCCTTTTGTACCAAACATGTGGAGATGATTTTCTGTTTGCCACCATAAATTAAGACATGTTGTTTCCTAAGTTTGTCCCAAGCAGCTCAGTTGTGTCTGGTAGCCAGAAGGAGAAGCTGACCAAGGCAGCTTTGCAGCACTGCTGACAGGGTTCCTCTCCCTCAGTGTCCTGAGGGATTCTCCCAGCAGAGCTGAGTTTCTCTGGTGGTGTGCTGGGGAAGGCTGACCAGTCTAAGTCTAAAACCTCAAAAGAGAGTTGCAGCCAGAGCTGGGCTGCTGCTTTGGCCACGCCATCATCGCAAAGGGTCAGTGCTGGGGCGGTGTCCCTCCTGTGGGAATGGCAACACCCAGCAAACAGGAGCCTGCAAGGTGGAGCCTTTCCAGCCATGGCATCAGGGTTCTGGGCATTTCACAGCTCCGCTTTTGGCCACCAGCAGCTTGTGGGGCCTGTTGGGTAGCCCAGCCCTGATTGCTCATCCCCAGAGACCACAATGCCCCGGTCCCGTGGCAGGAGAGCTGTGGGCAGCTGAGCACTGAGAGGTTATTGCTGAGACCGAGTGGAAGCAGATGAAGGTCTGTTGGGTGGTGCCGGTGTGACTCGTGGGGCAGCTGAGGATCAATGTCTGGTCCCTGAAGAAGCTTGGCAGAAGAGTTATATGTGGTAAATCCCTGCTCCACAGCCCCTCCCATGCCTATCACCATCCAGCTACGCCTTTGTCAGCATTTCTTGCAGAAAAGGCTTCTGGGTGCTCCAGAAAATGATCCTGCAATATTTGGACCAGGCGTACATGTCCTGCAGACCTCGATGCTTTTTCTGGAAAGTGAAGGGGCAGCAGAGAGCTGCTGACCAAGGTTTGGCAGGTCCCTTCTGCTCCAATGCAGCTCTCTGCTCGCCTGTACTTACACGGAAGGGACAGGAGGAATAAATGTGGAGCGGGGTGCAGCCAGCCTGTAGCCTCAGAAGAATGTGGGGAAGGCTTCCTGAAATTGTTGCATCCTTGCTTTCACTGCCTTTTCTAGAGCAGACACTGGCATCATTGTCCCTTTTCCCCTCAACTAAAGTGCCACTTTTAAAGGTGCTGCTGAGAGCTGTGACGTGCAGTGTCCAAGTGCTTGTGCCAAACAGCCCTGTGGGGTGACAAAAGCCTGTCCTCCCTATTTGGCGATGGCAGCAGAGGCTGGAGTTTCTTTTTGCCTCACCAACAGAGTTTCAGCACAAGTTTCAGGAGGACCAGGATTTCTGTGGCTGCCCTTGGAGCACTAAGATGGGACAGCAGGAGATCCTGGGCACTTTGCCCATGGTGCTGCTGGCACCCTTGCAGCACACTGGGAATAGCAGGGATGGGGGTCCAGCACCCACTGCATGGGCAGAGTCAACAAAGATATGGTTCTGGGGCTGCTGAGACTCCATTGAGCTCCTGAGAAGTTTTGGGAGACAGAAGGCTTTGATGTATCTTTATAAAGCCAGCTGGGCAGCTGTGGGGCCACGGCTGTTGGCAGAGGGACTCCAGAAGTGCTGAATAATGTATCACCGTGGTACTACCCCCCAAAACCACCTCCCTGCGCTTGGTACTTCCAGGATCCCTATGCCAGGCACCCAAGCTCTGTGATGGGTGGGAGAACCGAGAGGGCGAGCCATTTGGTGAATTATTTATCCATTATTCATTTACTCGATGTGCGTATAATGCCGTGCAGCGAGTGAGCAGGCGCAAAATTAAAAACCAAAATGATGGATGCTGCCTTATCAAGCGCTCTTCATCCCACTCTTGAGACTCATTCAGCTTTAAATATTGATGGCGGATCGCCTGTTGGCAAACAAAGGTCGTGTAAATCCATCCATCTCCACTCGCTGCCACGGTTTGGAGGCAGAGACTTTGTGCAGCTGCAGCCGTGGCCGAGACGTGCGGTCTGTGCTGCCTGGGATGGAGAGGGGGCTCAGAGTCCCTTTAATTACCTCCTGAAGATGGCAATTAATCTGTGCCTGAGTGCTCACCTACATGGCAATACGGCAGCAGCGAGCTGCAGTGTTTAATATGCTGATCCTCAGAACATCCCTCAGAAGCCCGGGCCATCTCAGCAGGGACTGCAGCACGGCTCTAATCGCAGGGCTGCTGTTCCGTCTGCCGAGCTGCTCGAATAGCTGGTGCCTTCGGCTGCTATTCTTCTACTTCAAAACCTGCCAGGCACACATTAGCATGGAGGATTAGTAAAAAAAAAATAAAAATAAAAAAAAAATTAAAAAGCAGATCCCTGCTGAGAAAGGTGGTGTGATGCCTGAGGAGCTTTGGGAGCCGCTGTGTTGAGGGACTAGCGCAGTGAGGAGCAGGTTCCCAAGTCCAGGTGGGGCTGCGTTACTACCCAGGCCAGACACACTCAGTCTTTCCAAACACACAGACCCGTAGGACCCTGAATTTCCCGAGTGGATCCTGCCCCTGCCACTCCCGGGCCTTCTCACACCTTTAACAGAAGGTGGATTCCCAAGAGCAGCCACGAGCCCAGCAGACCAAGAGGGGCTGCCTGCACAAGGATGAATTCAGGGCTGTCCCTGGTGAATCCTGAAGCTGGGGATCTGCTTTTTTCCTCTCTCACAGCCTTTTGCTGGGCCCGTCCGTGTGGCAGGAGCTCCTCACAAGGGTCGTTTCTGAGACGAGACCGATGGGTGCTCAGCTCAGAAGGCAGCAGGGCCCATCGCATTCATCCACAGCACGGAGCGGGGGAGCAGACACCTTTCCAAGCTGGCTTCTCCCTGTGCTGGCAGTGTGAGAGCACAGGGGAGATCTCCGGCCACAGTCTCCTCTACCCTGCCACCGTTCCCACTGCGTTTCACACCACCTCCTTCCCTCCCTTTCCCAGCTGTCCGGAATGTGGGGAGGGATGGGGGCCGTGCACAAAGGCCGGGGATTTGCCTGCTCCTCGGCAGTCTGGAGGCACCCTTGGGACCGAGGTCGCAGATGGATGGCCTGGGGGAGGTGCCAGCAAAAAGCATACTGGAAACATCTCTGCTGGCTCTGCTGAGCCGGAGGCATGTGGCGAGGTGCCTCTCTAGAGACGCTGTCCTTGCACGACTCCGGGACTAAATTCACCATGTGCTGCAGCGTGACTCCCACGTGGCGCGCTCCCACGTGGGCACGCTCCTGCCTGCTCCTGCCTGCTCTGGCAGCACCGTGCAGGCGGCTCCGTGCGTCGCAGGCCTTTCTGGACAGCAATGAAGAGCAGGTTTTCACGCTGGCAGCGGTTCAAGGGACAAAGCAGCGTGACTTCGGGGTAAAGGCCTAGAGGATATGCAAGCTGAAGAAACGAATGCCATCAACCCCTCTCATCCTTGCTCTCTGGAAGAAAGAAGTGATATTCTTTGCACATTTGAAAAGCCCAAGACAAGTATCTTAAACATGGAGCATGGCCAGTCCAATTACTTCTCTTGGTCTCGTGCCCAGGCTTTATTCCGTGAAACATCTCAGTGACAAATGTTCCCACTGCAAGAAACTTTCTAGTACTTCTTTTTTTTCCATTTCGTGACACTGTAAACTTATGCCAGAGGCTGCTCAGAACCAAGGTGTAATTCAGATCCATCCAGACCTCTGCAAAGTGCAGCTGGAAAATATCTCAGGAAGGAGATAATCGCTGCAGCTTTGAGAAACAGCTTTGTATAAACGAACCCAGAGATTTCTTTTGTGGGAATAAACCTCTCTTGGAGATATGTCCTTTCTCTCCTTTAATCTTTTCACTGGGATTTCCATATCAGCAACCTAAGACCCAACCAGGCTGTACTGCTCATTTTCAGTGTGGTTTAAGCACAGATTAATTGCAGATACCCAGCCGTCCTGCTCTAACTAGCCATCTCACACCATTAAACTAAACAACTGCCAACCCAAGCACCCGAAAGCATGGATAAATAACATCTCCAACTGCCATTCTTCATCTTCTAAAAAGAAAAAGTCCTGGTGGCAATTCAGGTTCAGGCCTTTGCCTTGGAAAAATCAGTGCCTCTCCGTTGAGCACACTTGGCCATCTTGTGCTGGCAGAGAGCTGCTGTGTGTGTTGCTGCTTGAATGCTTATTGTTTACATAAATGTTGCAAGAGGATCAGAGAGCGATGGGAGCTGCCATCTCCAGAGGTTAAACTCTGGTCTGGCTTCTAGGCTGGATCACAGCTTGTAAATGGGGAAGGAACTGGGAGGCAGCGGTGCATTTTGGAGGGGCGAGAAGTGTGCTAGTGACAGACCCACAGGCATGGAGGGCAGTGCCAGGCCGAGAGGAGCAGGTCACTGCTCCATCCTGGCCCTAAATTGTGTCTCAGCGTTGGGGCTTTTTATTCAGTGCAGGACTCTGTGCAAATGTGTTGCCAGCTCTGGCTGCTTAGCCAAATTAATAGTGCCAAGCAGGAACAAGATGTACTGGCGAGTGTCCCTGGGACCAGGTGGATCCTGGCTGTCCCCCCAGGGGTGCCAGGGAAGGGAAAGGCTCCTCTCTCCCAGGCAGAGTTCAGCCCTGATGGCCTTGCTCTCTCACAGCTCCAGGAGCCCCAGCATCCCTTAGGCTCCGCTTCAGAGTCATGTTGATTGGTCCTATTGGGAGTTAGGGAAAGGCAGGTTGCAGAGACGTGCACCTTCTCCATTCCCCCACCACCAGCACTGGGTGGCACAAGCCCTGCTGACCACAGCTGTCCCTTGCATGTGGCTCATCTCCATCAGTGCCCTCCAGGTACTTCCAAGCACTCGTGGCATAACAAGCAGCAAAGTGCCTTTTTTTTAGTTACTCTTGCAGCAATCCAGCACAAGCCCCGAGTCTGCAGCCAGCGGCTCAACTGCAAACTGCTTCCCTTAGGAAAGCACAGGAACAAATGGACTCTGGGGCCTGGGGCGCACTGTGTGCAGAAAATCAGCATTACCTGGGACAAAGCAGTCACTTGCAGCTCGCAGAGCAGCTGCTGTGTGATGATGTTACAGACCAGCAGGCTGTTTGTCACTGCCTTCCCTTTTATCTCCCCAGTGAAACCTCATGCGCTGTGTGCGCAGTTTTTCCTGATGGCGCTGCTGGATCTTCACAAACCCATCCCTCCCCATGCCTCTCTCGAGATCTCACTAGAAAGTCTGGAGTCTTGGCCATCCGAAGGTGGAGACAAAATGGGAATTTCCATTTTGGAGCAGCCTGAAAGCCCCAGGCTTTGCACACAGACAAGGGCTCCCCAGCCCCAATGCTGCCATGCACCGCTCACAGTGCTGGCAGGTACCAAACCATGTTTGGGGTTTTTTTACAAGCCATGGACTTACAGTTACTTCTCTGCTTGCTGGAGGGAAGGCTGCCTATGATTCTGGTCCCCAGCATTTCACAAAAGCTTAATTCACACTTCAATTTGGGGTCCAACAAAGCTTCAGATTTGTGGGAGACTGCTGGGAGCTCCGGTTGGTTATTAAAATATTCCTGGTATTGCTTCCACTATCCTCGCCCTACCAAAAGGCGTTGGGGAATGTGAACAGTATCCTCTACAGCCTGCGGAGGAATGGAAACCTCCTCAAACCAAACTCGGTGACTGAAATTCAAAGCATGGCACTGAATTTTTTTAACAAAATGCTGTCATTATCCTAAATATAAAAATGTTTGATTCCAAACCATTTTTCATAGTAATATTAGACAAAAGCAGCTTGTTCTAAACATGTCACTTTTGACAAAACCAGCATCTTTGTGGCTGAAAATAAATACTCTGTGAATAAATCTCTATGCCAGTACTAGTGATAAGTCTTTCATTTCATGCTCTAATTGAACATTGGCTTTACAACTTAAAAGCAATCATCCTAAATTGCCTTCTGCTAATATTAATGCTTCAGACAAAGGGTAACAGCCAGATTATAGGTTCGTATATTATTCAGGCAAATCTGGGTTCTTCATACATCACTTTTTAAAAGAAAATTAATTTTTCCATGTGTCAAGAATGAAAATAGTAATAATGGATGATACACTTACATCACCCTGTATTGCTGAGATTGGCAAGAACATTGCCTCTGAACAAAGTGAGTGCAGATAGCATGCGTGCCTTCATGCCAACCCAAGCAGGCGGGCGGCCAACCTCAAAAGTGCCACTGCCTGTGACTTAAACCTGTACTTCTTCAAGTGACAAACTAGATCTCACGTGCTGCACTGACAAGCAACACCCTCTTCCCCTGTTTAATGCACATAATCTATTTAAATCCCTCACCTGGCAGGTGGCTATGTGAATTGGCAAGGAGTCACCCCCTCCAACAGAGCTGAGAGCAGAGCTACAGAGGGGGTGTTCTGTCACAGCAGCAGCGGTGCCATGGGTCTGTTTTTGGGGGAGGGCTGGTGCACTGTTCCAGCCAAGTGACCAGCAGGGTCCATGCAGGGCTGACACTGGGCCTGGACACCAGCAGGGTCCATGCAGGGCTGACACTGGGCCTGGATACGTCAGCCACGGTAGTAAAAGTTTAGCAACAGTCAGGGTCTTCCAGTGGGAAATAAACAAAAGCTCAAACCTTAGCCATCACCTGAAGCTGTGGTGTCAGGGCTAGACCTGCCTTTGAAGCATCTGGATTGTCCATTGGATGGGAGTCACTAATCGTTTGCACATTTTCGTCCTGCTTTATCCGTTTCCCAGCCCAGCTCCCTCACAGGGATGGCAGTGGGTTTGCACAGCAGCCCTAGTACCACTGTGCCACCCTGCATGCCCTCTGCTTTTTTGGCTGTGCCATGGGAAACCCACTCTTTCCCAGGCATCTGCTGGGAGTGGTGTATTTTTAGCTCTTGGTGCCGGGAGCCAGGTGTCTACATGGCAGAGGAGTCCATGGATCCCTGGGAACTGCCCGTTCCCACTGCAGCTGCTGCCCTCCATTCGCAGGCACAACCACCACCATCCCCTCCTCACTCAGCAGCTTCATTCGCTCACCCCTCGTTTCCTCCTGCAGGAGCAGTCTTCCCTCTGTCAGCTTTCGAGAGCCGCTTGTGCTCGCCCTGCAGTTTGAGATCCTGCCTGCCTTCTGACCCAGCCTAGCACGTTGAGGGATTCACTGCCGCCTAAATTGTTGGAGGATGTCTTTTGCATCAGCCGGAGCAAGTCTGTGCTTGTTCTGAGCTTGGATGATGAGGTGGGATCACACCTGGATCCAGCCATCACATCAGCAGTGCCAAATCACCCCTTTGCTCTCCTCGGGTGCTCTGGACCTCATGCAGGAGGTTTGTGACCCTGGTAATGATGGCGAGAACTGAAGGGCCCCCAAGCTGCTGGGGGAATGGAGGTAGCAGGTGATAAAGTGCCACATTCAAACTGTGCTGCCCTAGCACTGTTACAGCCCAAGCCTTCCTTCCTTCCTTCCTTCCTTCCTTCCTTCCTTCCTTCCTTCCTTCCTTCCTTCCTTCCTTCCTTCCCACATGCGGAATCAACTGCCCAGCAGATCGATGGTTCCTTGAGCAGAGACAGAGTGGAAGGTTGTGTGACCTGCAGAAGCAGTAAGAAAAAAATAGCCATAGCTGGGAGCTGTGCCTGGCATTGGGGAGCATGGCCTCCACAGGGGACACATCCCTGCGGGCAGGGGCTGGGATGTCATGAGCAGACACTTGCAGGATGGAGCCGTCCTTGCCCTTGTTGGAGCAAAGGGCACTTGCAGCTCTCCTGCTCTTTCCTTTCGGGAGCTGGGGCTCCAGAGAGAGCTGGGAGGGAATGTGTCACAGCTCAGGGCTTTCTTCTTGAGGTCAAGATGCTTGGACAAGCAGAGAGTGAAGAGCAGCTGCAGCCCTGGGGAATGCACTGTGCCTGGCAAAGGATTTCTCTGTGCTTACTGAGGAACATCTGATACCGACAGGGCTGAGGTGGTCACACAAGAAATCCAGAGCTTGTTCAGGCTCAGGAGGCCAAATCCCAATTGGTCATGCTGCCATCCACATCCCATCCACAACCTAAGGAAGCCATCAGTGCCACTCTGCAGTAGCTCAGCAATTTGCAGCAACATCCAGAGTCTTACGCAGCACTTGCAGCTCCGAGGTCCCCAGGTGCTTCACAAAGCCTGGCTGTCACAGAGGTAGGGGACGCAGCCACGGAGAGGCTGACACAGAGGTGATGTGTGCCGGGGCAGACCACGGAGTCCCCCAGCACGTGGCTGGCAGGCTGAGCACTGCCCCAGGCTGTGAGCAGCACCTCGCACAGACAGAGAAGCACTTGGGGCTTATCTGCTGGCTGGTGTTCAGGCCGCAGTTGTCAGTCTCCCGTTAAGAGTGGTACAGTACGAAAATGCCTCTTGTTAATAGCTTGTTATCAGGGCTGGTGCAGCTATGTACAAGCATTATCTCCTTGATCCCATCTGTCTCAGGAAATGTGGTTGAGGGGAGAGCGAGGGTGGAGTTCGGTGGCTGCAGGAGTCCAGGAGAGAGACCTGGGCACCCCATGGCTACATCATGGCCATCTCTAATTCATCCCCGCTCAGTGGAGCACTTGGAAATGTCACTGGGGAGCTGCAGTGGCCATGATTGATCATGTCTCTGCTGCACGCTGACGGAGGAGAGCGACTCCAGCAAGAGGAGACCTTGGCTCCCGAGCCTCCCCTTGAAGTGCAGGAATGAATTATGCAAACTAATCCGTCCCTTGGCTCCTCTGACAGCTGCTGCCTTCCCAACACCTCCTGCCTTCACATCTTTCTTTATCTCTGAGCAGTTTTAGAGCCATTGAGGCTACGTATTTTTCAGTCTGTTGTCCGTGTGCGTCCCAGGATGCCTGTGGAGATGGGGGCAGCTCATCACCTATTGTAGGGTGTTGTCCCATACACAAAGATAAGATTGCTAGACTAGCCTTGACCAGAGCCTCTGGGCTCCTGGATTCATAAGCCATATTAAAATATAATCATTTTCTTCTGGCAGCTGGCAGAGTTCCAAGCACTGCTACTCACTGGTGGCACCACTGGCCTCACTGCAGCAGGGCCAGGGTCAGGGGTGCCAGCCCAGCACCAGCGTTGATGTGCTGTGGGGAGCTCCCTCCCAGGGCAGCAGTTCATTGCTGCCCAGCACGATCCCTGCTGGTGCTGGCTGGGAGGCTGGATGGAACTGGCAGCCTTCTTTTGGCTCAGCTAATGGGTATATAAGGGCTCCTGTGCTGGGACACACACACAGGCTGGGGACAGGCTGTTAAGATCCCTGCATGGACTGATGCTGTCTGCAGGGGATGGGAAGAGGGAAAAGGGTGGAGAGAGAAGTGGGCCAAGGGAGAAGGGCATCTGCACGAAGGTGCTTGGTAAGGTTTTTGTGTCCCTGTCCCATTGCGGAGGAGATTTGGTCCTCACTTGCCCAAGCTAAGCAGGTGTCCCCTCCTGCCCACGACTCTGCTGCACTGCTCGCCCTGGCTGCTTACTGGGATTTTGGTCCCTGAGAGAGCTGGAAGCTGAGGCAGGCAGAGAGGAGGGCAGAGATGAACCACATGGGAGCAGGATGGACATGTTGAGGAAGGTGGACACAGGACCCTCGTGAAACTCATAGCTCAGTCACCTCTTTGCCACATCCCTGCTGTGCCTCTTGCCCCGGTGTGATATGCCCAAGCCACAAGTTGCCAGCAGAGCACGGGAGCCAGGGGAGCTGCCGTTTCCCCAGCTGTCCTCCTGCCCTGCTGAAAGCCACATTTCATGTAGAAGTGAATTGGCAAATAGCCTGTCTCATTTTGATTCAAAAAGCTCCCAGACTGGAGAACTGCAGTGAAAGTGGCTGTTTTAATCTGTCACTTGCTGGCAGATGGGGGAATGGGCTGACCTGGAGACAGGGAGGTCATCAGCTTTTGGGGGAATTAAAATAGGAAACCTTTTTTTTGTTCAAGGTGTTGGGGAAAACAAAACCAAAACATCTAAAATCTCACAGAAACAGCTCCTCTTGCTGCCTATAAGGCAGAAGAAATATTTCCTTCCCCCTACTCTTTGTCCATGCAGAGCAGGGGCAGGCAGGGCTCGGCTTTTATGCCAATATTGTCAGCCAGAAAATGGGTTTGAGTTATGGCTGAATCTTGAAAGTGACGCCGAGCTTGGAATGCTCCCAGTGATGGCAGCTCAGTGTGGAAATGGTTTAAAATTTCTGAAATGGACTGTTTCCCTCCCGCTCTCCCAGGAGCACTCAGTTGCATGCGCTGGCCCTGCTGTGTGCTCGGAGAGATTTGGGCAGGCAGCACCACCACACTTGACTGCTGGAGGTGTAATATGGGAACACTGAACTTCGGATTTACGGTGGATTTTTGCAGAATTAAGGTCGTAGGGACAAGCTTTGCTTTCCTGCCCGTGGGCACTTCTGTGCACAGGTAGCTCTCAACACACTCGGTGCAGCGCGGCGACTGCCAAGCCACTGAGAATGTGGTGTGAAATTATCAGGGCACTTCCTTGAGGCAAGGCAGCACTTGAGAAGGCCAAGGGGGCAATGCTGTGTCTGTATGGTCACACTGCCCCGCTGCTGGGCAGTCAAAGCATTAAATTCCCATAAACCACTCGCATCAGGAATCTGCCAGCAAGTGGATGCTAACAGGTTGACCCTGCTGAAACGGGTTGGGGTCATCATTCTTCCAACCAGCTCACGTAGGGTTTGCGTTTTTGAGATGCAGGGTTTTAATTTCTCCCTGTGCTTTCAGCTGTCTGGAGCACCAAGTCTTCAGCACATGAGATAATGAAATCCAAGATTATTGGCTTTTGTGGTTTGCCACTGTTTGCAGAAGAAAATAATAACTAGCTTAAATACCCATTAGTCACCCATAGCTCTGCGTGTCTGCATTGTGAATTTAGAAAGCAGGTGCAATTTAGAAGGTCAGGGGATTTTTTTTTTTAATTTTCTTTATGAAGAATCTCTTAAAAGTGCACTTGTGAAAAATCAGCTTTTAAGTATGGAAAACTTGATACAGCTTGGCAGCTCTCGCCGATTAAAAAGCCAGTGTTCAAACCCATTTCTAAAGTGCTAGTAGGAAACAGAAATGTTTCCTGCCAGAGTTTAGAGCCCGGCTTAACCCTGAGCCCAGCTTCAGGAAACAGATGCAAAGTGCTGTGTGTGGTTTTGTGGTGTATTGTTGTCTAAGGCTGGTTTATGTCACTGGCCTGGGCAGGGAAGTTAAAACTGTTTGCATGGATCTCTTCCCTTCTCAGTGTTGTTTCGTTTCACTTTACAGATGAAAGCATCTCCCTCTGAGCTAGGGAGCCCCAGAGCTCTTCCCTGTGTCTGTGGGATTTCTGGCCAGTTGCTTCTCAAAGGCTTTGGAGAGAAGGCATGAAATAACCACAGGGAGCTGGGAAGCCTCATTCCTGGCTTTGCCTAGGAAAAAATCCCAGCAAGATGGGCCATGCATCCGTCAGAGAAGCAACGTCCCAGAAGCCTGAACCTGCTGGCCATGTGTAAGGGGAAAGGCATAGGTTCGTGGGGAAGATGAACCCAGAAAAGAGGGAATGTCATTTTTATTTGTCATCATCTCTTTTCACTCGGTTAAGCTGCTTTCACCACCATTTCACGGTCTGCAAGGGCCTCACAGAGCTCTTGAAGTGCCGTTCCCAAACCCTTGCAGAGGGAAGGCTGGGGAGGTGTCTTTTCTAGATTGGTGCTTGCATTATAGACAGAAAAACAGGAAAGCCGCATTTGAGAGTGGATTGGAGATGTCAGCGAGGGCCTACCCAGGGCTCACAGGTTCCCTTGCTTAGCCCACATAATCAAGGCAGGGCTCAGAGGGGCCCAAGCTCAGCCACGGAAGAACCTGGGGTACAGAGGGCTCAGGGAGAGAGCCCCAGCTGCAATGGGCTGAACCAGCCCTGCTGCCTGTGCCTGGGGAGCATCCTCAATGGGTATCCACGCTGGAGCCCTTGCAGGGCTCACAGTGCAGTGTTTGCCACCAGGATTTCTCATTCCTTTGCAGCAGCAGAGCAGGGAAAGGCTTCTTCTGTTGCAAACCAGGGCATTCAACCCATGGCACGCTGCAAGCGTGCTGCACTGCCTGCCTCAGCCTGGAAATAGCCCAGAGAGGTGACAGACCCTGCTCACGAAGCCCTTTCTTGCAGGAAGAGATGGCGCAGGTCGCTTCACTGCCGATGAAATTCCACTCTAAGACGCAGAAGGGAGCTGAGCAGATATTCCCACTGCAGGAGCTGAAACCCCCTTGCAGCCTTTCCCACTGCCAGGGGGAGCACGGCAGAGAGGGACAAGCACCTTCTTTGTGCTCCTTCTCCTCACCAGGAGCACCAGTGCAGCATGCAGGGCTCAGGGGATCAGCTGGGTTGAAAACTGGGGTGAATCTGATTTCAGATTGCTGATCCAACCTAGCACTGGTCTGGGGAGGAACAGATGCCCTTGCTACTCAAATCTAGGAAAAAAAGTTGCAACTAATGGGTATTGATCAGAGGAGAAAGCAGATCTGTGGGCACAAATTTATGTGCGAGCTTGAAAGAAGTATGTTCCCTAAAAGAGGAACAGTGTGAATAATCAGGCTTTGAGACAAATGCTAATCAGCATTGCATCTTGCCTCTGAATCTCCAAACACAGTGTTTAATCTCTGAAATTAAGTATTTCCCTGGTGAGAAGTTAGACGACTTCAAGAGGCTCGTGTTTGAAAAATTCAGCTTGGTGTGCGTTGGTTCCAGATCTTCCCGACCGTGTGGAGTTCAGTCTTGTCCAGAAGCCAGCCCAGCCCCTGGATCTCTGAGCAAAGCAAAAACATCCATTTCTTCCCTGCTTTATTGGGAGACCAGCAGAGAAACATGTCTGGTCAAACTAATCAAAGGCTGTCCACCCAGGACAGCTTTCAATCCTATCTAAAGGCAAAGAGTTCTTCGTTACGAGAGCCATGACACAAACATTTTCCCCTTGGGAAATATTTTATCGAAGATTCAAGCTCAGATGTTTGTTATGTGGAAAAGTTATCTCCTGCAAGCGGCATCTTGGTTTTGGTAGTCTGTGGGACTACACAGCATTGGATACAAGAGCTCAGCCATAGGGGAAGAACGGATTTACAGGGACATGAGCTGGACACTTGACAACAGTTGGTTCAAGCAGTTGATTAATCAGTAACCGGTGTCGACCCCAGCTTTTCAGTGATTTCTAGTTTAAAGCCATCTCAGACGGATTCACCTTTTCTTATGTGCTCTGGTCTTGCTTCCGAGAGCCTGGAAAGCGTGCACGTGCATGCATCTATAGAGAGACCCATGTGAGCACGCTGCCCTTGCTTGGGGGTGGGCCTTGCTTTGACCAAAGGACTCTTGAGGTCTCTGCCCACCTGTGAGCCCTCCTACAACTCTGTATTTCTGCCCAGGCTTCAGCAGAGGGTATCTGGGCTTCCCTGATACCATATACGCATGTATGTGATGCTCACTACAGCAAAACAAGCTGAATGAAGTCACAAAAAGCAAGAATAAAAACTGCGCCTTGCTAATAAAAAAACGAATTATTTAAAAAAACCCACCAGCAGCAACAATATATAAGGCAGAGGTTTGTTTGTTCCTCTTAGGAATAAGTGTTCTGGTATTACAGTCCTTATTTTGGAAATTTCATGACAGTGATTTCATCCTTTGTAGCCACGTGTGGCTCGGTACATTTTTACCATGGTTGCCAAGTAACAATCACTAAGCATTTGTGTCTAGATCAGTAGAGGCGAGTGGAGGGAATGGATAAAATCTATTTTCAGAGACATAATCATCGGTGGCTCTTTGTAGGTTAATGGTTAAGTTCGCTCAGCAGGGACAGTGTTTTGAAGGCCTTGGGATTTACAAACAGGAAAATAAAAAGCAAAGAGACTAAAGAGGGGGGTTTTTTTATCATTATTATTATTCTTTCAGAGCAGAATGGCTTATGAGTGATTAAGAAGGCATTAACTACGTTGGACGTCAAGTCCCGCGTGCAACAGGAGCTCTGTAATCCCCTCCTTGGGGCCGCTCTGCGCCCTGCTTCTTTCCTCCCATGTTTACTGTGCCAAAACCTCTGGCACCACAGACCCCACTCTGGCCTTGTTCTGCTCCTGGGGCAGCTCACGGCTCCCCCACCTGAAGGTGGAGGAAAGGTTTCCCTCACTGCAAAAAAACGTTGGCGCGACGGGGGGAAAATAGGGAGGGAAGCCAGGATATCTGACTACGAGTAACTCTGGCACAGCAGAGGCTATGGCGTGGCCTCTGCTGCACCAAGGGATGCCTCCAGACCATCCTGCCACGAGTTCTCCCTGCCAGCCAGCCTGACCTGCCTGTGTGTCACCAGCAGCACCACCTCCCCTGCCCAACAGACGGGGTGTTTTCAGCCCTACACCCCGAGTTTTTCTCAGGAAAGCTTTCCTCTCCCATGACTGGTGCCTCCTGAGCTTTTTCAATATCCTCTAACACACCTAAAGGTCACCTTCACTTTTCCAACGATATCAGGCCATTTATGCAGCGTTCAGGGCAGGCCGTGTGCCCTGTCACCTTCCAGTGGAGTCCCTACACATCCCTGTGCACCTTCCTCATTACTGCAGAAATAATGCCCACTGGTTCCCAACAGCTGCCTAACCCTTGGGATCCTTGCCTGAAGAGCTGCTGCCGCCGGTGTTTCCACTGCCCTGGGGATGTCTCACATTCCCCAAAACCCAGGCTGTGCCCTGGGACATGCCGAGGCCATGCTGGAGCAGCCTAGCAGGAGATGGAGACGAGGGGTGAGCACTGCTCTCTGCTTGGCCAGCCTGGGCCAACTTGTGGCGTGTCCCCAGGCTCAGCTGCATGACAGCACTTCCATCGCGCTGGCAGGGCTGGTGCTATCACACAGCTCCCCTTCCCTTTTCTCCCAAGAAGGAAAAGTCAACCCTGGAAAAAGGGCCAGGTGTTAATTACAATTCATAATTCTTTCTGTGGAGGGCCAGCATGTGGGATGTACCTGGAGAGAGGGTATGGCTTCCCTTAATTCTGGTTCCATCAGGTGGGCGCTTCAGAGGAAATAAACTTAAGCGGGAGGAGCACCTGGGCACATTTCCAGGAGCCCTCTGTGACCAGCCGGGGTTTGTCTTGGCAGATCAAGACTCAGGGATGAGCCAAGGAAGCAGCGCTCGCTGCTGACTCTGGCATAATTCAGCATCCCCTCCTGGGAGAGGAGTCAGGGCTGCCCTGCAGCCCCTGCTGCTGGGGAAGGAGGCAGTGACAGAGGGAGTGATGGAGAGGGCAGGAGAAATGCCAGGGAGCAGGGGTGACTCAGCTCAGGGGGGGCTCGGTGGTGAACACGCTGGGGAAGGGAGTACAAAGAGGGGCTCCCCTAGCCCTGGGTGCTTCTTGTGGAATGCCACCTGGCAAGTGGCGCTGCTCCCTGCATGGACTGCAGGGATAACAAACCAATGTTTACATCAAGGGGATGAACGCTCTCTAAGATCACCGATCCTGCTCGCTCGGGGGAAATCGTGCCCGCGTTTGTCAAGGTCTGAGACACCCACGGGCGCTGCCTGCTGCCCACAGCCCTGGTGCAGCAGCAGCCTTTGCCCGCCTGCTTTTGACGTGTATGGAAGAGCCAAATGAGACGGGTGCGTTTGGCAGGAACAGGCTGTGAGGAAGGACTTGGAAGCGCTGCCACACCTGGCACTTGGCAGCACATTTCCCTCCGGTTTCACAGGGGCATGAAGTTCCTGCCTGGTGTCCCCAAACCTCCCGCACACAATTCCCTGTCCTCCCACCTGAAAGCCAGCTCGTCAGCAGACAGGAGCAGCTACCTGGGGGAGAAAAAGGGATTTGCTAAGTGTTTTTGCCGGTGCCTTGGAGACGGTGAGTGTGAAGGGGATCCATGTTCTTCCCACGGCAGGAAGGAGTGGTTCCTATTTAATTGTGGGATGCAGAATCACTGTTCCACACTGCTGAGCAGGCTGGAAACCAAGCAGGGCCGGACCAAAATGTGCCAGAGCAGAACTGCTGGCACTCTCCCACCCGGGCCCTCCCCCTTGTGAAACAGCAGTATTTTTAGAGGATTGGTCATATCACGGAGTTCATTTCATGTTTGTTGGCTGGGATTGCTGAGTGCATCTGTGGTTAGTAAGTGATGTAAGAGGGGTGGAGCTGGAAACCACCAGGATGAGTGGTGCAACACGAATGGGAGTCCCAGAGTTTGCCTTGGATGTGAGGAAAGGCATCGGAGTTCTGTTATTTGGGCCAGAGGGCCGGACAGTTTTTTGTGATCTGCTGTTGAACTGGTGTGTGCTTTAATGAGGGTGTAAGGACAGCTGGATTTAGGACTGGGAGGTTGCTCTCGTGCAAGTGAGAGTTTCAGTCATTGTGGAGAGGATCTGGTGAGGGTGTTCATAGGGATGTTGTGGCCCCTATGTTATTACAAACATGAAAAGTAAGATTGTAAATGAATCAACTAAATACATAAGCATTTAGCTTATGCAATACCCATATTGCATAAGCTCAATATTAATGCAAATGCAATATAAATATTGCATTCAGCTTATGCAATACCAATAGCATAAGGTACATTAAATGGATCCTAAGACATAGGGAAATGCGTCATTTTTAATAAAAAAGGCATCTACATGTTTTGGGTCATGAATACCATGTTTGAGAAAATGGGTCTCTGGTGATCTCCCATCCTTCAGCATCTTTTTCCTTCAGGGCAAGAAGGGATTGAGGATGGGAGGGGTAACAGAGCCAGTTCAGCCTTTAGTGTCAGCGAGGGCATTGTCACTTGTACTGCCAAACCCCCCCAGAGCTGGGGGCAGCCACTGCCAGGCTGAACCAGAGCTGAGCTTCTCTGTGTGCAGCCCACTGGTGACCACAGTCCTGAGCGAGATGAGACCAGATGTGTCCACGAGTGAGGTGTGGGCTGTGTGCTACTGCTGCCTGGGGAGTTACAGTGAACAGCTGCAAAGTGAGGTGCAGAAAAGGCTTTAGTGCTCAGATCTGCTCAACAGGGCCCCATCTGTTCTGCAGGAAATACCTCCTTGTAATAAATTAACGTCTTATACCTTCTGACCAAAAAAATCTCCCAAAACCCAAAACAAAACAAAACAAAACAAAACAAACCCTGCTGAATTGCAGTGGAAAAAACTTTCTCCTTCCACTTATAAAATCCAGTTGTTAGAAATGAGCAGCTCCCAGTCTAGCAGGAATTTAAGTTCACATTGAAGAGTTTCAGGCTTGGGTTGAGTGTCTTTTTTTCAAGTAGATTTTGACTTCTGGATCCAAACTTAATTGTCCTCTGACAATTGTCCTCTTCTGATGGACTGAGATTTAGGGAAAAACAGAGGCAGACCATTAATAATTGCCTATGCTTTTAAAAACCCTGCCTTCCTCTGAGAGTCACAAGCGAGGGGGAAAAAACACGTGGCTTCCTTTTCACAGCTTCATCTGACTGCATTTCATGGAGCAGGAGAGATAAGGAGCCCTGCAGGACCTTTCCTTTTTAAACACGAGCTCGGTGCTGGATTTCACACCTCGCTATCAGAGGCTTTCTGCCTGTGCAGTGCCTTACCTATTTGGGAAGAGGTACATGGCATTCCTGCCTGGTGTGCCAGCACTCAGCCCTGGAGGTGTTGAGAGAAAGGCAGCTGGAGCTGGAGCTCTTTGGCTTGGACCCAGCCGGACATCACTTTTCCAGCGTGTTCCAGGCAGATATGGACATCATGATGGGCCAGCAGCCCTCCCCATGCCACCAGCTGGCTGGGACATTTCACTTGGCACCTGCCAAGGCTGCTCGGTCAAATCCGACGTGGCCGTGCCATTCCTGCCTCACAGCCACTTTAGTCCCGTTGGGTATTTTGGTGCACGAGCCCAAACAGCTGCTGCTTGCAGAGGTGTGTTTTGTCATTTTTTCAGCAAAATGAGCCTGGGAGGCAGTGCATGTAGCAGTTTGTTAGACTAGCAAAGCACCCGAGGCTCGGAGGAGACGCCACCTGCGTGTTCAGGTGGTTTTTCTGGGAAGCATCCCACTGAGCCTGGCAGCGCCGTTGCTCCAAGGCAGCTCCTGGGGAGCCACTCCACCAATGCTCGGAGACACCCACTGAATCGTGTGGATGCCCGAAGCGGGCATGACATGGGGAGAGATGGAAGGTCAGCACCATGGGGGCATTGGGGATGAGTAACGGAGACAGGAATGCTTGTGTCACCCTCCACTCGGAGTCAAATCAGGCCGGGAGCGTTCACAGGCAGGCGCTGCAGGGCGGCGCATGGTCAGACTGGTTTGGGAAGCTAAAAACAGCAGCAGAGTGGAGTCAGTCCTTGGTTAATCTGGGCTTGTTAAGGCCAGACATCCCGATCCAGTTCAATACTTTTGTTAAAAAGGCTGCATTTACAGCGCTGCCGAACTGGCCCGTTGCCCACTAGGGTGACACTGGCCACTGGGCACTGGGCCAGCTTGACTGGGTGACTTCAGCATCCTCCTCCAAAGGCTGCGACGAAATGTTGGCCTGGCTCATTCTCCTGAGACCTCATACAGTCGGTCACAAGCAGAGCTGGGATTTCTCTGCTGGATGTCTCAGCCCCAGGCTCACGAACGTCCACTTCTGTCCCCAGAATTCTGCTGGCAGGCCAGAGCTTTCTAATGTCTAATAGGAACACTATGCCAAAAATGCATTTTTGAACGTGGACTAAAAAGTCCAGGCCGTCATGGACTTCCCAAGGAGAAGGAGGGGAGGGAGGCAAGGCAGGAAAACGAGTGTGCATTGGTGATCCACTGTGTTTGGCTTCTGAATAGCCTGAGTGTTGTCCCCTGGACGTGCTGAACTGTCTGGTGATGGAGGGGGCTGCTGAGAGCAAATCCATCGCTTCTGGCAGCTCTGGGATGAGTCCTATGCCTCTTTTCCTAGGAGAAATTATCACTGCAAGGGACAGGGAACCAGAGGAGAGTGGATGGGCAGAGCAGGGTGTCCTGGTGTCTCCAGGCTGGCTTGACTTGCCTGGGAAAAGCCCAGGCCATCCAAGTGGCAATTTATGTCACTTCTGTTGCCGGGGCAGAAGGTCACCGGCTCAAAACTGAGAGAGAGATTACTTTGTTTGCCCACAGTCAGCTGATTAAAACCATATTTTCCACACATTTGAGTAGTGATTAGTGATGAAATGCAAATCTCATGCAAATTGGTGCAAATGGCTGGTGTGCACAGCCAGCTCCAAAGTCAGTCATTTTCCTTTCCTCTGAGGCATTTGGGCACTTTTAATGTTCACGTGGAGGAGCTGGACAAACCCACTCGTGATCCGAGCATGTGGCTGAAGCAAACAATGTGGAGGGAGTGGGAAAAATCACCTGGCAGCTGGATGCACTCACCAGATGACACCTAGCTTGGGTGCATCAGTGCACAGATCTTGTGCAAAGATCTTTATTAAATAAACAGCTACAAACAGCTCAAACAGGCCTTGCATTTACCTCACTTCCCAGCCTTTCTTTCTCTTGTTTGCCAGGGCCTTCCTGCAGTTCTGTCTGTGGGATGGCCTGTCCCTTTGCAAATCAAAATGCCATAATGCTTGCTGGATCAAGTAACAAAACACGTTTCTCTAAGGATCAGATTTGGAAAGAGGGTCTATAAACACAATGAAAGCAGAAAAACCCCCAAACCCTTGCCACAAAGAATAGTTGCAAATATATAGGCACAAAAATATGTGCATATTTGTAAGTTGACTTCTGTTTTCCTTTGGCTTGCAGATCCAGAGCATTGCTTCAGTCTGAAATGCAGTGAGGCCAAGTTTCCTCACTTCCAGGCAGCTTTGTGGGGACAGCGGGGCCAAGGGAAATAAATAAATAATGGCTCACAGAGCGAAATATTATATTTAGTAAGGCTGATGGGTCCTCCTGAAACCCGGTTGTGAAAACTTTAAAAACTGTCTGTTTCCTGTAGCTATCAGCATGCTGGAAAAGGGGAAACCCTACAGGCTTGTCAAATTTTTTCCCAACGGCTGCAGCTTTCACAGCTGGTCCTGATTTGCCTGGATATTGCTCATTTTTCTAGAGCTCCTAACAGCCCCAGAATGGAAATCCTGGCTCCCCTGGCACCCAGCGCATCTCCATGGTGTGCTGGCGGGTGAAGGGTGCCAGCCCAAAAATTATTCATCCCAATTAGCTCTTGGCTTTCCCTGCAGTTTGAGAAAACGAGGCTGGAATCATGAATAATAGAGTGGATGGAGGAGGCCCAATAAAGGACAAAATTCACGGTGTCTGTAAGTCCCATCACGTCAGCAAACAGGTTTGTGCTGCTTGTGGCACTGCCCTTCTCCAACGCCCCGTGTTCACAGGGTTTGAGCATGCTGGAAAACAAACCCTTACCTGTGGCTGGCCGGCCATCACGAACTGCAGAAGGGAAAAGGGGCTGCTCTGGGCTTAAAAAGGCAAAAAGCAACCCAAGCCAGCGAGGAGGCTACGAGTGCTGGGGCTGAGTGCCTCCAGGCTGTGCATGCGTGCGCCTGTGCCGATTAAATATACATGGCCCTGCTATTTGTGGGACACCGGGCGTGTACCAGGGCAGCGGCTGGGCTGACGTGTGACGGCTCTGCCTCACAGCAAACACAGAGCAGTCGGTGCCTATACCCAGATCTTCCACGAATCAGGCGTACATCTCGCCATCTCCGGCTCCCAAACCAGCCTCCCTCTGACGTTTTTTTATGGCACGGCTGTTTCAGGTGGGAAACAATGGCATTTTCTGCCCCCCTGGAAAAGCTGTGGTCTCCCCTCACAAGGGCCGGGCCTTGCTGCCTTGCCCAAGGACGTGGCGCAGGGTTCTCTGCTCTTCAGCTGGAAATCATTTTTGTTCGCTGCTTTTCTGGCAAGGCCCACTGCATGCAAATCGTTGTCCACTCGGAATATACCTTGGGCATTTTTATCTGGGTTTCTGGGAGCTGGGAAACATGTTTGTCTGCCTATTTCTAGGATTTTGACATGCAGCTGTTTATTTGAGATGTAGAAATGGAAATCTCATCTTCACGAGTCACTCTGGAATTTTCCTCCAAAGATCAGTGAGCACAATCGTTAATATGGGGCATCATTTATAGCTCTGTGCAGAATAATCCTCCAGGCTCTCTGGCAGCTATGAATTGGAAAACAATAAAGACCATTGCTAGAGGGTTCTTTTCTTGAAAAAAACAAACAAACAAACAGAAACAAACAAAAAACCCCAAACATGTTTTTTGATACATTGTCTAGCTCTCAGAAAAGGAGGCAGCAAATTGAAAATCTCTCTCAGAAAATGCATACAGCACCATTCCAAATTCTCAAGTTTTTGGGGTTGTTTTTTTTCCGTGCCCTGACATCTTCCCTGAGTAGTGCCAATAAAATTAGAGACTTTTGCCTAATGTGCTCTGCGAAGGTTCCTCTGGGGAAACAGCAACCGTGAACAAATGTTCACTTCCAGGGAGGGCTCCAAGGCTGCTGCAGCTGGCCCTGGGCTCCTCGGCTCAGCCGAACACATGAGCCCTGCGCACGCAGAGCTGGGGCTCGCCCCGGCTCTCCTGGTGCTGCCACACTCGGAGCTCTTCTGCAGGTTCAGGCCCCGCTTGCTGCTGAGATTTTCCCCACTCATTTTGAAATGCCGTCAAAACATGCTGCAAACTGCAGCAGGGAGAAGTTTGACTGGATTGTGAGGCCTCACAGCCCCTCTCTTCAGCTTTGGTCCGGATCCCCACATGTTTTGCTGCACGTGATGGCACCATAGGCTGAGCCTTTGGGTGCTCTTGCAGCTTCTGGCCCATCACACTCAGGCGCACGGCCAGAAACCCTCACTCACCATGCTTGAGCCCTGGGGTGGTTAGGGTTTAATTTAACCTAAATAGCTTTAAAATGTGAACACTGGTGAGAAAATAAAACTTAACTGTGTGTGGCTGCTAGAAGATCCCTACCTGACTGTAGTAAATAAATATGCTCATGGTCAGTTCAACATCCTGGTATTCAATAGGAAACTAGGTATCATGATGAGATGATGTGAATTGATGAGATGAGTGACAGCTGGGGGCTGCACTGCAGAGCATTTGGAAGGGCACCTCAGCCTGTCTTTGAATGGAGTCTCCAGCTGAGATTTCATTCTCTTCTTTGAAAGCATTAATAGCCCCACAACAGCACTTGTCCATGCTTGAAGGAAAAGCAAATGAGTGTCAGAGAGGAAGAGGGGCAAGATACAAAAGGCAGCTTGTATTTCCTGGCTGGTTGTTTTGGTCAATTTGGTTTCCTCTTGCTACACTTTACTACGGTTTCCTTGAATCCTGACAGTGTCTTTAGAACACTTCTTAAAAGCTACTTTTATAATACCGCAGTTGCCATCACTAGGGAGGCTTTCTGGAGCCAAAGGCAGCTCAGGCTAGCTTTGCTTCTATCCCTCTCTCTTCTCCTCCCCAGCTTTGCACTGAGAGGACTCTCTGGGAAACCATTTTTCCCTTGGCCTCCCTCCTGCCTTCCTTCCACCCAACAGCTCCTGAACCATCCCAGTGGTTCCCACCAGGCCCCCACTAGGGAGAAACTCCCAAGCACAATATTGAGGTGCATTTCCACTTCTTCATGGTTTAAATGCTTCTAAGTCTTCTGGTATTAAATTGCCCTTCCCAGGAGCAGCAGGGGGGTTTTTTTTGTAGCATCACTCCACCCGGAGCCAGAGAACACGGCACAAGGAGCAGGCTCTACCTGCCCAGCCAAGTGCTTTGGGCAGAGTTAAACTCTGGCTTTCCCCAGCAGCCCTGGCTCACTGAGTCAAGCTCAGCATCAGGATGGACAGAAAAGGAGAATCATCCCCTGCAGATCCCAGGCTGGGTATGAGGGGGCAAGTGTCTATGTCCCAGCCAGCTTCGTCACTTACCTAGCACAAGCTGGTAAGGAGGGCTACCAAAAATACTGCAGAGAGCCTGTCATCCTTGCAGCAAGGAGGCAAGGTCTGTGGTGCAGAGTCCATGTGCCTGGAGACATTCACAGCTCAGAGGCCAGCAGTAAGGAGGAGGAGGAGGAGGGGAAGCACGGCTGTGGAATTTCTCAGGCCCCATGGCTGCCCCTGCCACGGGTACCCAGGCCAGCCAGCTTTCCTGTTGCTGCCAGAGCTCCCAGCTCCCCAGCAGCTCCCAGGCACAGGAAAAGCCCCGCTGAGGGCACAGCCTGTGCAAAAGCAGGTTTGGCACTGGGAAAGAATGGAGCATTTCCAGAGCAGATTAAATCTTCCAAGACTTTGAGCTGCCAGTTTGAAGAAGCCTACGCATTTTGCAAGTTTTTAGAGTCTTAGAACTTGGTCTAATTTAAGCAAATTGGCACATCCTGAGCACTAGAGAGAGATCCTTCTGCTAAGTTTCGTCCTCTGCAGCAAAGCATAAGGAAGAGAGAATTACTCAATATAGTGTTTGGGAAAAAAATGTTTGCATGGGCAGAGCAGCATTTTTTTTTTTTCCCAAAGCTGAGACGGTGGGGCTTTTCATTACTCTCTCAGCAGTGGCCACTCTACTTGGAAAGTTTCATTCTGAATGGCTAAAGTCTGGCAAAGCACCAAGCAGCTGAGACAGACTCTAAAATAGTGGAAAGTCGTGGGCAAGCTTAACAACAGGCACTGCCTTCAACTCACAGCCCTGACTGCATCAGGCATCCGGATGAGCATGTGTAAGATATGAGGATCTGCTGGAGAAACAGCATCTGGGAAGCTTTCCCTCTCCTTGCCTTAACGAAGGATTGCAGAGGGATCAAAGCAGCTTACGGGCTCTGGGGTTTGTGTGGGAACTGCCACTTCCACGTAATAGCTGCAGTTCCCAGCGTAAGAGAAATGTGCAGCTGGACCTGAGGGAGCCCCTGTGCAGCCCTGGCGTGAGGTGGGGCTGGAGAGAGCCCCGTCTTCGTGTACACTCTGGTGGCGTTTGTCTTCTGACCTTTAATGGTGGATCTTGATGATCTTGGATGTCTTTTCCAACCTAAATGACTCTGTGATCCTGTGACTGTCACAGGAGCAAATCCAGCACGTGTGTGTCCACGGGGCTCTGCAGGAGGATTTTTCCATCCTGTGTTCCATGTATCTGCCAGCCCTCTGATCTTACAGACAGGCGCTGGAGCTGCTGAGCTGGCCACAAAGGGTGTAATTGTTAGCCCCACACGCAGCTGGATTTAGTTTGCTCCCACAGGGAGATCTCCTCTGAGAACCTGAACACACAGGTCCAGGCTGAGGCCACCGAATGCTGTGTCCTGCTGCCACACTTGCCACAAATGGGGCTGGCACATGGCTGAAACCTCTACGGGCAAGGACTTTTCTGTTATTGCCATTTTTAAAAGCTCCTGTCCGTTTTCACCCAGGTACATGCAAACCAAAACATGGACGTTTTCCCCTGGGAAGAGGGGAAGAGCTGCTGGCCAGGGCTGAGCCCATCACAGGCACCCTGCCCAGCCTGTTCGGCAGCAAAGCCGTCACAGAGCGTTCAAGTGCTCTTCCACTCTCACGTTTCTCTTGGCCACTTGGTTCCTCTTATTTTAGCTTTGTTTGAACAATCTCCTTGGTAACTGGAGACAGAAGCAGAATTTTTTCATCCTCCTCATCGGATTGGTTTCCTGCCTATCTCGGCACTGGGAGGGATCCTTGGCAAACCTGTGTTTGCTTTTGTGCTCCCACCACAGGCTTTAACCCCATGGATCACTGGGGGCTTCAGGAGACCTGGCGTCTCTCTCAAAAGGGTTTTATGCAGAGAGTTTCAGCTGAGAGGGACGTATTTCACAACTTATTTTATTTGGCAGTAAACAGGTGGGGTGTCAGTCACGGTGTGCGCGGTGGCTCTTGAAGTTGCCCACGTGCTGCTGTCCTCCAGAGTGTCCAGCAGCAGGGAAACTCCACTGGAATGGCCCTTGTCAGGATGCTGCAGCCACCAGAGTGCCAGCACCCTCCAGCAGGGGCAGGGAATGGCTCCTTGCTGTGGCAGCACCCTCCACCCCAGCCCCACGGCCCTGCACACCTTCTAGCATCTGCCTGTGGACATTGGGCTCCTTCAGTCTTTTTGGAGCAGTTCCTGTGAGGGTAAGGGCATTAATCCCTGGCAATTCTTAAAGACCTGGAGGTGTTTGAAAAGACAGGGGGAAAATCCTGTCTCAGCTGACACACTTTTTTCATCTGCCCTCTGGAGATGGAAGTCATTGAAAAGGAAGAGGGGGGAAAAAACCAACAAACCAAACAACTACCGACCTGTCTGAAGGCTTGCTGGGCTGCAGACAGAAAGGAACCCCACTGCTGGCACTCAACCCTAGCACATGCTTTTCCTTGGCCAGAGCCATCCCCAAAGGATGGAAACAGCAGTGTGAATACATCAAGCAGCACCTTCAGCGCAGACTTGAGATTTTGGGGTCATCTGTTGGCTTAATGGTCCAAACAGTGTCACCGCTTAAGGCAGCGTTGTCCCAGCAGCAGCCCCTCTCTGGGGATGGCTGAACACTTTATGGGCCACGGTCTGAGCTTTCTGGCCTTATCCCTGGATAGAAGGGTTAAGAATTCAGGATCTGCATCACCTCCCTCACAGGGCTTGCCTCATGGCATAGTGACATCATGGCAAGGCACTGGGGTGTAGCTCTCGGCTTGGGTGATGGTGTTCAGAAATGAGCATCCCTGATGTTTCAAGCCCGTATAATGACAGCGTTTCATGTGCTGGTACCCAGACACTTCACATCTTTTATACCATCAGGTCACCTCTGGTACCGTTCCAGCACAAGGGACTTGCCAAAGGGAGTCTGGACCAGGAGTGAACTCTGCATCCAGTCACTTAAATTGCTAAAATGTGAGGATTCCACTTGAGCCTCCCTAGAACCCTGACAGAAGACAGCTTGCAACTTTTCCTAATAAAAGTTCAGTGTGACTCTACTGTCCAAGCCTTGAAATCAGTCCCATCCTTCGCTGGGCAAGGAATGACAAATGTAGTGATGGCAAAGTGTTTCTTCCTGCCACACCATCAGGAGGCTTCGATCCTGCAGCCAGGTCACCACGCCAAGAATTTTGGAGGAGTGTCTGGAAAAGCAGGGCCTGGTCCTTGGGGCCAGCCATCAAATAAGAGGATTCAGACACATGCCTGGCTGAGCATGAAGCTAAAATGATGGTGGATGCTGCTCTTGAAAGCAGACCTGCACATTCTGTATTGATGTTTGCCCTTTGAATTTTTGTGGCATGCCCTCTGCTGTCACTGAGCATTCCTCGTCTTCTCCTTCTTTTCCCGTGTACAGCTGCTTTTCCAGCAGCAGAGCTGGCTGTCAGCAGCCCTGGCAGAGTGGCAGGGCACAATCAAGGCTCCTTGTCAAGCGTCTTCCCAAACAAGAAGGGAAATTCTCCCTCACCCTGAAACTCAGGCAAGCAGGATTTGAAATGTGCCTTCCCTGGGAAGGAAACACTGCCAGGATCGATGCAAAGTCTTGCTGTAGTGGCAGTGCTGGAGCAGTTCATGGCCTGCACATATATTTTGGGCTTCCTTGGATCCTGATTCCTGATTCCTGATGCCATGCTATTAGACACTGACCTATTATTTCTGGTGGTCCCCACTGTTTTGTTTAGTCAGGTTTAACTCAGCAAAGTTTGCTAAATGATGTACAGAACTGCAGAAATGCCCTTTTTGCTGGCAGTTGCTCGTTGAAATTCATTTTGTGGAGGCCAAAAGTCATTTAAATAAGAGTGATGCCTCCTGTTTGAGGAGCATTGTCATGGCAACTATCCAGGTGCACACAGGGAAGAGCAACTCATATTTATTTGAAAGGTGAGAGCAATTATTGTCGTTGAGGGGGAACCTGGCTGCAAAGAAAAGCTGGATGTGTATTTGGATGCAAGAAGCGACTGTGTGCCAAGATTCTGTCTCCTTATTTATCTGCCTGCGCTGCCCACAGACCTGACCGCCCAGCCAGGTCGGTCAAGAGAAAATCCCAGAAAGGCAGAGTGGGGGGAAATGCCAGATTTTGGCTCTTAACCCCTGTAGGCTTAGAAGTGGGATTTGCAGGGTTTTATACTGAGCAAGGATGTCGGGCTGGGCTGAGCCCTGGGCAGTCAATCCTTTGCTTGCAGCACAGGCTGGATTTTTCAGGACTAATGCAGTTTTCAGCTGGCATGGGCAGGGCTGCACACAGCCAGGGGAGAAGTTATTTCTACTCCGTCAGCTCTCCTAGGTACCTTTAAGTAATTGCTTCTGGGGGTGTTTTTGATCAAATTCACATCAAATGTGTTTTCCCTCCTAGTCGTCAGTGGTATTGCACTCTTTGTGCAAGCTGTCCTTGGAGCTCCGGACACGGATCTAGATGGGTCTCTCCTGTTCGATGCCCCAGGGATCCTGCCTCCAGCAGGCACTCCGGGAGCTCTGAGGACTGTGGATCGCCATCACCAGACATGCATGGCCATGAGATTGGGAAAAAGCAGGAAAACAGTTTTGTCCTGGTGTCACCACATCCAGAGGCATGGAAGAGGAGGTCACAGCTGGAGCTGTGGAAACATTTAAGCATGACCAAAGGCTCGGGCACTGGTTTGGGTCAGATCAAGAGAGTGCCATTCATCTTCGCCCAGCTGGTCCTCTGCGAGATGTGACACTGGCAGATGAATGAAGCGCGTTAGTCAGAGCACAGGATTCACAGTCACATCAGAGCACACATTGAAGATTCGCCAGAAAAACATTTCTGATCTGACAAATCCTTCTCAATATGGTCTTCCTAGGGGGAGAGTCAAGCAGCATTCAGTCTGGCATGTGAAATCATCTTACCTGGCAATCGTTGCTCCTAAAAAGTATTTTCTGAGACACTGAGCATCAGCTGTGCCTGTCATTTCCCCGCCATTCAAGCAGCAACAGCCCTCAGTCTTCCTGTCTCTGCAGACCACCTCTCATGCCTTGTGTTTCTGCAAGGCCAAGGAAGAGCAGGCTGGATCTTTTTCCAGGATTTTCCTGGTAGTGATGCTCTGGAGCAGGACGGTGTTATGTATTTGAGCCGTATGTTGTCATTTAAACTCAGCACATCCCGAGGCCAGGGGAGCAGTTGGTTTATGCAGACATGGAAATGACAACACAGCCCTGCGGTCTGATTGATTCAGGAGGCCTTGGGGAAAGAGGTGGAGGGCATACAAGAAAATAAGAGTAGCCAGATGAATTTTGGCTCCAGAGGTGGGGGGGACCATTTCCACTTCCCCCTCCCCTTGTTTGCAGTGTCCAGGCTTGTGTGCTCGATCAGTTTTGGGAGGCATTGGACTGTGAAGCCCCATGCAGACCTGGGCTGCTGGACCAGCAAACCAAGCTGCCACATCAGATCAGCTCACATCCACACTTCCCAAAGCATGCGTCATGCTTCGTTTCAGGCAGGTTTTCCTTTTCCCTCCCTGTCATGTTTGCAGTGCGCTGCAGGCAAGATTTTCATTAAGTACAGACATTTCGTGTCAGCAAGGCTTGGTTCGGCAAAGGATCCTGCATGGGTGACTCATGGGACATCTTACACAGATGGGAGCCCATCAGCAGGGACAGAAACCCCGATGAACTCTCCTCTGTCAGAGACCACTGTGGAACAGCTAAAAGCATGTGTGGCACAAGGTCGTTCACATAATCTGGCCCATTTTTGCCCCTCTTCTGTCCCTCGGGAAGGTTTGTCCCTGCGCTGGCTGAGCAGGCGCCACGTTGCCCTCACCTGTGTCCCCCACCACACACGCACGTGCCCTGTGGCTGGGACAAGCACCTCCACCACAGACCTGGGTGTCTCTCTGCACGTGAGGCTGCCACCTCCTCACCATAAGGTGCAATCTTGTTGTGAGCCCCCTGTCAGCTCCTTTTCCTTCCCAGCAAGAAGCAACTTCCTTCCTCAGGTATCTGTCAGGAATTTGAGCAGGGAAGCTGCTCTTGGTGGTTGGCTCCAACTGTGCTCAGGGATCCGCTCCAGGTTCGTCGCTGTGGCTGAGGCTCATTTATGTGGCCCTGCCCAATGGCTCTGGTGGTGCCCAGCTGCGATGATGATGATGATGATGATGACGACGATGATGATGATGATTTGGGAGCTTTCTTCCCCCTGGCACGTGGTGCCCCACCGCAGCCCCTCTGTGCAGGCACTGCCCAGTGCCCTGTGACCACACGAGCTGTGCGAGGCAGGGAGCTTCCCAAGCCACAGGCCCATCTCTCACGGCGAGCTCTAACTTCAGCTGATTAAGTGACTGGCTGACAGGCAGATGTATGAGAAATCAATGTGGCAGGGTTCTGTGGGAGTCTGGGAGCGCGTGCTAGGACAGGCAGCACCGATGGATGTGGCTTTGCGATGTCACCTCCAGAACATGTGTCCCTCGTGGCTATCCCCTCACTGTAATTGATGGCCCTCTGGGTGGGTAATGCTGGTCTGTTGGGACATCGGGGCTGGCAGCACCAGGCTTAGGCAACACAACCCACTCCTGACTGCCCAGCCTGGGTGTTGTAGCTCTGAATCTGCAGTTGAACATGCTCCAAGCTACTCCTGTAGCTCTCCTGGGTGATCCAGTGGAAACTGGATGGGTGACAAGCTGCAGAAGTGCATCATTCCCTCTACTGATTCAGGAACAAGTGTCTGTGCAGACAGCAGCAGCGTGCCGTGTTCTCATGGGCAAGCTTGTTACTGACTGCTCCAACAGCTGCTTGTGTGTTTAGAGATTCTCATTTTCCTGGCCCACTGCAGACACCATTACTGACTGCGTGCAGACCTTCTTGGCTATTCCAGCTCTGGCGGGACTGTGGTTCTGAAAGAGAGCTAAGGAAGTGAGTGCTGGACTTGAGACATCTCTGCTCCCTATTGAGAAGTGCCCTGGATGATGTCTCTTGTCCTCCAGCGTGTCCTGCCTGAATCTTTCCAGAGCCGACTGCTGATGCCCTCCAAGTTCCTGTGGTCCTTGCAACGTTGTTTGCTCATCTGAGCCAGGAGAGGGGTTTCTGCCGTTTCATGGAACTAAGCAGTACAGTGTAGACTGGGAATGGCAGTGTATTTGCAAATATACTCAGGATTTCCACGGGTGTGCCATGACTGTGCAGATATTCGAGTCCAAAATGAATGCGAAGGTCCGGGGAGATCCACACCAATCATTTCTGATGCCATTTGATCCCTTGAGGGAAAAGGCCAGTGGAGACAGGAGAGCTGGGAGTCCCACATCCTTACATCTTTGCCCCATGCTGCGCCCATCTTCTCTCCTGCGGTCAGAAAAATACTTGCAGAAAAATATGTCGCCGTTGGTCTCTGTCCTGCTCCTGTCACCCTGTGCTAGACTGTTCTAGCTCATTACATAAGTACCTGTCCCTGCACCTGCGTGAGATTGCTCACAGGGTGCCCTCCCCAGCTGGCATTTTGCTCCAAGCATTGCTTCTCTTCTTGTCCTGCTTCTGCCACTGTACAATGGTGTAGCAGCTCTTCCCTTGGCGTACCGTCCCTAGGGGGTCCCCAGCCAAGAGGACTTTTCCATGGGCTGTTGTAACTCAGGGTTGTGTGGGAATGCTGTGACAAAAGACCTCTTCGGTTTGAACGAAATAGCGCTGTTTGAAGTGAAAAGTAAGTCCTGATGGAGAGCGCTGGACTCGGAGTGAGGGCAGAGCTTTGTGTGACAAAGACGCCACCCCTCTCCTGTTGCTGCTGGGTGTCTGCAAGAGGAGAAGAGCTGGGGCTGCAGTTCTGCAAGTCATGTCTACTCTTTGATTTCCAGTACACGGGAAGGAGGTTGAATCCATTCCCTCAGCAATTGCTTTGACTGCAGACTCAGGGATGTGCCATTTCTGGTACAGAAGTGCGGACAGTCGGGTGGGTCACCGATGCCCTCAGCCTTCATGCCAGAGCAGGGCTCTTTAGCTCAGGTGAGATGGACCCAACACCAGTGGAAGGAAAACCCCAGCAGCAGCAGCCGTGGTTTGCTGCAAACTTGCCCCGTGGTATCACTGGAGGAAAGGAGAGGGAGGTGTGTCGGGGCTGGTGGTTTAGATCAGGACAGGGCCTCTATCCCCACGTGTTGGAGAGATTCTCCAGAAATTGTTCTTTCCCACCTGCAGTGTGACTGAGGGTCAAAAGAGGAAAAAAAAATCCAGGTATTTCAAGGGCTGTGGTGTTTTGCACTCATGGGATCTTGAGTGTTTGGCTTAAATACCCAGCTCTTGCAGACATTAGGTTATGGCAAAAACGCCACTGTCAGCCCCAAATCAAAGCTGATTCTAGGCCTCTGCGTAGAAGGGACAGCTTGGAAACACCCTCTGTGCTGACCCCAGATTCCCACGAGGTGAAGAAAATGTGTAATGGTTTAGAGGCTGCTTAATCTTCTGCTATAATCCTTTGGTATTTTCCCTCTTTCTTGTGGATTTGGGACTCCTGGATCCTGGCCCTGCAGTGACACAGCATGGGGGAGTTTCAGGGTGCTCATAAGTGTCCCTTTGGTTTTCTGTTATACACTATCACAGCTTGTTCTGAAAGAGCCCCTGAGCCACAGGAGAGAGAGATCTTAAATGCAAATTTCAGGATGTGCTTGTGCTGTGGGGAGTTTGGTCTCCCCATCCCGCGGTGTCCAGCTGGGAAAGTCCAGGGGTAGGGAGCTCAGATGCTGCACCCAGTGCTGTGGTTGCTCTGTGAGCCTCAGCCAGCTGTCCTGGCTCTGCCCACGCTCCCCCTCATTCCCACCACGTCCTGGAATGCAAGGAAAGCCCGTGGGGGCTGGATGCTGCTCACATCCTCACAGCCACAGCACATCTCTGCCTGGGAGAGGAGTGAGAGGCGGGGACCACATCGAAGGGTCCAGCAAGAGCAGGGGGACATCAGCGCCTGCCCTAGATCGCTGTGGAAAGCAGTCCTTACTCTAAAGCAGGTTAAATGGTGCAGTTGCCTGGCCCCCCTCCTTTGCACTGGCCAAGCCCTGCCAGGCGTGTGCAGGACCCTGGGAAGGGGCTCTGCAGCAGGCAGGAGGCTGTGATGGAGATCAGGCACGCTCTAAGAATAGCCCGTGTTATTTTCACATCCTTGCTGTTTCTCAAACACCATTAGGAGGTAATCCTTTTCTCCAGGATTGCAGTCTCATCCCAGGGACAAATTTGCCTCAGCAATTTTTTGCTGATTGGAAATTCACCCGGAGAGCAGACTTGCCATTTGTTCTGCCTACCCATTTTCCCAGCAGCCTTGTGCAGCAGAAACAGCAGCAGCGCACAAGTCTACCCAACACGGGGCACTTGTTCCCACCCTGGAATGATCACTTGGAAAACTGCATAACACCACCACCTCCTGGCAGTGGCACTTCAAGCCCCCATTATTCTGACTTATTCAGTGAAGTCCTATTGGTGCTGAATCTAAGCATCGGAAACGTGTTTTTTAATCGGCCCCCAGGTTTCTTCTTGCGAGAGAGAATTATTTTGTGGGGCTTTGAGGAATGCCACACATGGCAAGCCAGAGCACAGCCATGGGAAGTTTATGTCTTGATGCCTCTGCTGCCCTCAGAATTTAAGAAGGCACCTCTCTTAATTAACTTTCCTGAGGGTTTTTTTCCTACATGAGGCCAGGATGCAGTGTACATTTTAATGAGAGTTGTCAGAAAAATTATTGATTTTGTTAGTAATGTTTCTGAAATCGTGCCATTCTGGTAATTCTATCGGGTTCTCTTTGAAAGCTTAACTGAGAGCATTTTTATATCCTTCATTAGTTTTTTAATACATGATAATTTCCCCTAACTCATCAACGCAAAGCAAGATCAGCTGCCTGCTTGGTAACCATTTTTCCTGTGTACAAACCTATTGCAGCAATAATTACGAACTGAACAAATTATTACAGATATTCATTAAAAAATACAATTACACTGAGCCGTGCTGCATTGTTGCACTCTTCACAGCCATCACTTGCTCTTGAGTAAATGGTTTCATTAAAAGCACGAAGGGCAAACTTAATACACTTCTGACTCACAGCAAACAGCACAAGAAATCATCCTGGCCATTCCTCCGAGTGCTCGAGGTGTTTACTCTGAATGAGTAGAAAATGTTGACTCTGCTGCCAAGTACCTGTCAGCTTAACAGAGGGGCTCTGGGTGGCCAGTGCAGATGTGCAAGGAGGGGAGAAAGCCAGAAATTACGGCAGTGTGGCCTCAATTTCACTCCCCTAGAGCGTGGCTTTCTTCCATGTTTATGGGTTTTCAGTGCTGGGACCTGCCAGGAACAGCAGAACCTCCTTCATCATACATTGGAGCAGCCTTGCGGCTGCTTCAGCTCGTGCTGGGTGCTCGCGGAAAGTGCAGGGGAGCCAGGGATGGGGCACGAAACATTTCTTCGAAGGACAGGGCATTCAGGCTTGGGCAGGGAGGGAGCAACAGGGGAGCTGGTTTAGGTAGAAGCATTCCCAGGAGGGCAGTGCTGTCAGGTGAGTGTGGGGGGAAAGCAAACGAGCCAGAAGCCGGCAGCAAGCACAGGGCTGCAGACAGTCACTGCCTTGGCTTTTTGTTTTGCGCTGTTACTCCTCCTTATTTCTTGTCTGGGTCGAGGTCAGAGCCAGGAGGAGGTCCTGTCCCCACATCAGTGCCATGACAGTGAGCAGAGCACTCCAGGGAGGAGCAGAGCACTCCAGGGAGGAGCAGAGGCCGCTGGATTTCTGTCTCTCTCGTCTTTGCAAGGACTTTGCACTGTAGGAAGGACCACAGTAGCACAGGTCCACCACCCCATGTTTGTACTCCAGGTTTGGTCACCTTCTGGTGAGCAGCTTTCAGCCAGGCATTTCTGTGAATCCCTGAAAAGAGCTGAAAAACTTCTGTGCTATTTTTTTTTTCCACTGGAAGAGCAATTTTTTCTTTATTGGGTGGCTCAAGGAGCAGATCTCTCTCCCGGTAGCCACAGCCCCCTGTGAGGCTTTCAGCTTCTGTGGTGCGTGCTTGTGGCTGTGCTCTGAGCAGCGACTCTGCCTTTGGACCTGTCCTGATGATGTTCCAGGGGCAAATTCAGCAACCCTGGGTCATGCCAGAGGGAATTGCTGCTCGACTCTCCAACGGGAGAGGACTAAACCTTGAAGGCTTGGGAAAGGATGTGTTGCTTGTAAAGTAAAATTTAAGAAGTAAAATCTCCTGCCAGTGAAGCTTCCCATGTGCCTGCCCTAACCAGAAGGGCCGTTTTTCCTCTACATTCCCTTCACAGAAAAAGTCCTAACTCCACCGTCCCTTTCAAGCTTGTAAATTAGAGCCTCCAAAGCCCAAACTGAGCAGCTGATCGTGATGTTGTTCATGAATCTGCTGAGCCTGGGGAGACAGAGCCTCTTCCATGCCCAAGCTTGAGCAGTGCGTCATGCTTCCAGGGGCTTGGTCTGCGCTGGTTCCCAGTGCTTGTGCCTATGCAACGTGTGCAAGCTGTCAGGGGGCTGCTGTATAGCACAGGTGTCTGGGAAGGGACGTGTCTTGCCAACACACCTCTGGGGAAGGTTGGCCCAGGCTGTGTCGTGCTCAGCCACGGCCTCTGGCCGTGTCAGGGAGGATGGCACCTGCAGGCTGCTGGTGCTCTGTGGTCCGTGCCCATCCTGAGGCAAGCTTGGCCCATTGGCTCCTGCCCTTTGCTTTTGGCTGTGCTGTTTCTCCAGCCTGTGCCACCGAAACCACTGTTTTCTGTCCACAGCCCCCTTCTCCTGCTCTTTCCACCCTCCTCCTCTGCCTTCTTCTCCTTCTCCTGTTCTGCTCCCTGTTTCTCCTCCTCCCTTTTCCCCCCTTACTCTTGAATTTCTATTTCTTCTTCTCTGTTCCAGCAAAACGATATCAATCAAGGTGATAGATGATGAGGAGTATGAGAAAAACAAGACCTTCTACCTAGAGATCGGGGAGCCCCGGCTGGTGGAGATGAGTGAGAAGAAAGGTGGGGGACGTGCTCCGGGGCTGAGCCCAGCCTGTGTGTCCCTGTCTGGCTCACTCATGTCTGGCACCTGCAACACCAAGCTCACATCCCCAGTGCCTATGGAAAAGGGCAGGAGCAAGGCCACTCCCCATCCCCCCCGAACACAGCCTTTCCCCAGACCACCAAGGCACAACCTCAGCCAGGTGGTGAGGATGCTCCTGCCCTTCCCCATATGCCTGTGGGGGGATGTGCAGCCCCTTTCCCCCACCCAACCATCTCTGTCACCACAGCACCCGGGCGGACGTGACCTGCATGTGTGTGCGATGCCAATCATGTGTTTGCCTTTGTCTTGTGTTCCCACAGGAAATTCATTACCCTTAGAGTACTTGACCGTGAGGAGTATGAGAAAGAGTGCAGTTTCTTCCTTGTGCTTGGGGATCCGGTGTGGCTACGACGAGGAGTGAAAGGTGTGAGAGTAAAACCAGACCAGCTCTCGAGACGCTGCCGCTTTCTCTGTGTCTCCC
The DNA here is from genome assembly GCA_013398855.1 of Mohoua ochrocephala. Lineage (NCBI taxonomy): Eukaryota > Metazoa > Chordata > Aves > Passeriformes > Acanthizidae > Mohoua > Mohoua ochrocephala. The sequence continues at coordinate 54,616 of VZTA01010583.1, read as the reverse complement.
TACTCTCACACTCCTTTCTCCTCGCACTTTGGCTCCTGGCCGTTTTGCCCTCCCTCCTTCGAAGCTTGGCCGCTGCACCTTTTTGCTCTGTTTTCTTTCCTCTTTCATTTGGAGAGGACTCCATCCCACTCACCGGGGGCCCAGGGAACGAGGAGTGCTCCTGGGGCCACCCCGGAGCGCCCAGGCAGGGGACGAGGAGCGTCACCAGCCCCCTGAGACATTTTGGGAGTGCTGCCCTGCTGCACCTTCATTTAATCAAAGAGAACATCCAGCCTCGACAAGTAAAAAGGGCAACGCTGCATCATTTTTGTCAGAAGATAAAACAGCTTTCGCTTGAAATAAAATGCATGGCCAGAGCAGTAATTTTAGCCTTTTTATACTGGCGCTAGGATCTGAAAATAGACGAAAATCACAGCCCAAGTAGGTAATACCATGAGATGCAATCAGTTTAGGTAAATCAGGTTATGCTCAAATGAAGTTTCATGGCTCTGCATTAGATAATAGCTTCTCACAGGAATAATAAAAACAATTTCCTCTTTCATCGCATTTCTAAACCAAATGCTAAACTTCCCAAAAAGACAGAGTTCACCTATTTTCCCGTGCATTTTTTTTTTCTGCTAGAAAATGAGGTGAGGATTAATGGCAACAGCTGGTTCTGCACACTGTTGGTGGCTGAGCAAGAAGCAGTTTTAGAGTTACTTTAAATATGGACCATTATTGGAGCCTTTGCAGAACACTGGTCTGTCTGTCCTGGAGCTGCTTTCTAGTTTCTGGGACATCAGCTCTCCCTCCAGCAGGGATGGGGCTGTAATATATGATTTGATCAGAACAGAGAGGGCCCTCAGTGGTCCCCACACTGAGTGGGGACATGCCGTGTTCCTCTTCAGCTCAGGTGCTAAGTCAGCTGTGTCATCCCCTCCATCAGCTTCCCTGCTGGCTTATGTGACTACCTAGCAAAAGCTGGGCTAAAAAATCAGACACACTGGCATGACTCAGGCACTGCAGGTGGGGTCTGTGTCATTAAATGGTGCTGGTGGCATCTGGGGAGCATAGATAGTGCTGCCAGGATAAAGTTACACATGGACGACTCAACTCAGCGGCTCCCTCCTTGCCCACAGGGGCCAGCATGGGCTCAGCCTTGCAAGTCCAGCAGGAGCAAACATGCTTTCCAGATCCAAGGTTTAAAAATTGTGGTCCCAGCTCTGGAGATCTCAGCTGAAATTTTTTAGCTAAAAGGAAAAGGAAATAAAGTTTCTCATCTTCCTGGTCACAAAGATAACTGAGAAAACCTGAGAGAAGCTCAGCGTTGCCAACTCGCTAGGTGGAAGGCAAGACAAAACTTTAAAGGACTGTTTAAAGCAGCTATTTGCTGCTTTGGCCATGCAATTTTAAACTTTTCTTCTTTTAAACTAGTTTCTTTGTACTTGGTTTTGTACAAGAAGCAGCGAGGCAGGAGGAGCAGTGTGCTCAGAGGGACGAGGGCATCTCTGAAATGTCACCCCTGGGCTGTGGCGTGGCCCGAAATCCACCGGGGCACTAAGGGAGAGGCTTTTTCTTTCGTTTTGGAGATCTAAAATGTTGAGCAACAAGACCCTTGAGCCAAGCCTTGCCACGGACTTTTCTTCTCTCCTTGTCTATGCCAAAAGTGCAGCTGCCGCTGGAGCCATTGCTCCCCATCGGGCAGGTGGGGGAGGTCAAAGCCAGTAGCTGCTGCACATGGGACATCTTGTGTCCTCCCCTGGGGCAGAACTGCCTCCGAGACCAATGGAAGATCTTGCACAAACAATTCAAAGGGGGAAAATGAATTTTTTGGAGTGTGTCTTTTGATGCCATATCCACCCCATGTTTGCAATGGTTTTCATTTTAAATCCACAATCCCATGAAACCTTTCCGTTCCTTTGTTTTTAGTGTCTTTCTCTTAACACTAACGGTATCCTGCAGCTTTACAGATCTGAAATCTCTGCCCTGGGATCTGGTGTCTTTCTGTGGATATCCCTTTTGATTTCATTATTCATTTACTTTTCTTCTTCTGTGTTTGTCTCTGTCTCCTTCACAGCCCTGTTGTTGAATGAGCTTGGTAAGCGCGCATTCATTTTTCCTTTCCATTTTTCTGGTTTGCGTATTTTTGGAAGACAATCGATTTTGCTTGATGTTTTTTCTTTGCTCACAGCATTCTCTTTTAGGGTGGTCAGCACTAGTTAAGTAAGCTCAGGTACCGAATGCCCCATCTTTCCTTAGAGTAGAGCCCCAAAGTCACCGATATTAACAGGTGGTGCAAGGAGCATTTTTGGGGGGTGGTGCTGTTACAGCCGGAGTAAGCCTGCCAACACCCTGAGATACAAACCTGTATGCAAATGCCATGCAAATTAACCCATCACCTCTAAACTGGCATGGCAGAAACAGGATTTCCTGGCCACTTAGGGATGCATGTGGCTGAACAGGAAAGTTGGCCAATCCTTTTTGAAGAGACACTACAAACTCCCCACTGTCTTGGGGAGACTTAGAGCCTAACCAACCTTTCAATTTCCTTGCTGGCCACTTCCAGGATACGGCAGTTGGGGAGGGAAGCAAAGCCACCCTTGTTCCCCAAAGCACAGGGCAGACTTGCACTGGTTTTACCCCTTCCACAGCATATATGGGACACCAAGGGGTGGCAGCTTGCAGAAGTGGGTTGAAAAGCCTGTGTTCAGGTGTCCCCGCACTATCCCTGGGGTGTGTGTTGGGGAGCAGCCCCCATGTCCACAGAGGGGCAGGGAAGGACCACCGTATCTGTGTTGATGTGCAAATGCTAATCCTCATTTATTCTCTCTCTCTCTCCCCCTTTTTCTCATTTTTGGTTTCATCTAGGTGGCTTCACCATCACAGGTATGGATTTCTACTCTTCCCCTGTCCCCCTGTTCCTTTCTCTTCATGGCCATATGCTCACCCCGCTCTTTCCTCTTGGTTTCCTCTTTGCTTTTGTTCTGTCCTGGAGGGAAACTCTGGAATGGTAAGAAGGCGCTGAGCCGCGGCCTCCCCGCCCCAGCCGGTCCCATTAACACCGTGTCCTCTCACAGAGTGCTCTGCCTGCCCCACACACCTAACCCCACCTCGGGGAGGGTGACCTGTCACCTCCGAAGCGACAAGCAACCCCGCTCCATCTCCTAGAGCAGGGTGGGCTTCTCCATTTGATCCAGTCGTCCCCTCCCTGCGCACAGGGCTCTTCCCTCACTTCCCAGGCCTAAGCCAGGTGCCTGAGCACTGGGGAGATGCCGGACCTCATGGCTGCTTCAGATGTGCAGCTCCTGCCCTTCCCAGCAGCGAGACCCAGCAGCAGGGCTGGCTCATCTGTCCTGAGCCAGCCAAGCTTCCCTCATTCAGCTGAACAATGCAGGACGAGAAGGTCCTGGGTCCCACATGTTGCAGAGCCACCCCTCAGGAGCCCTGGAAACGTAATTCAGATTTCGGAGGCTTTGGCTCCGAGATGGGTCCCTTTGGCCAGCAGGAGGAGAAAGGCTTTCCCTCAGCTCAGTGCCACCTGAGCAGACAAGGGGCAGCCAGCAAGGGAGCAGCACTAACCCCGTGTGACATAGGAGTGGAGTTTACTAACTGCACGGGGACAGCTTGTACAGTGCATGCAGTCCCCCCTGCTGATCTCCTGCTGATCCCTTTAATAGGCAAACCTGTCTTCAGGAAGGTCCAGGCTAGAGATCATCCTCTTCCTTGCACCGTGATCTCCATCCAAGGTACCTGTAGTGTGGCACCATGTCAGTCTCACGTGGACTGACTGGGGTGTTTGCCTACTGACAGATTAACTCCAGTCCTTTTTAGCCCCGATGTTCTTCTGCCCATCCCTCAGGTGGACTGGAAGGGAGCTCGGTGGGGTCTGCACCAGGGACAGTGACAAAGGGCGTGCTGCCTGCAGTCCCCATGCCCCGGAGGTTGCACAGATGACAGTGGAGGTGCAGACTTGTTTCACTGACCTTGTAGTCCCTCTGCTGCCTCCTCTCTCAGGGTTCGGAGCCAGGAACTGGCCTGTGGATGGCTTCTTACATCTGTGCTATTTCCTCCAGCCCCACCATCACAGCAGGCGTTGGCTGCCAGCCCCCTCTCCGAGGCAAAGCCCTGCTCAGAAGGAGGCAGAGCCAAGATTTCATGTGCATCTCAGCCCTGGGGCTGCTGGCAGTGCTCTCTTGTAACAGGCTGGTGGAATTGTCCTGACCATACCTCGGTGCAGACCTGGAACGGAGCAGCCTTAGTGCTGATCTTTCCCCTCCCCAGCAGCACCCCTGTGGGAGAGGCAGCAGTTACCAAGCAATAAGCTATTCCCCAGCCCCAGGATGAGCAGGACTCCTCCTGAGGTTGGATGAGTTTCAGACCTCTTGGTAGCATTTCATAAAACTATCCTGTCTGTCACTCCATGAGCTCCTTCTCCGCTGTTCTGTCACTCACACTCCCACCTGGAGGCTTCCTGACCTCCCCCTCTGACAGGAAGCCAGATCCAGAGTGACCAGCTAGGCCTGGTTCACCCACGGGCTCTTTGCTTTGCAGAGGAGAGTGAAGAAAAGCAGCCACTGACCAGCAAGGAGGAGGAAGAGCGTCGGATCGCAGAGATGGGGCGCCCGGTCCTTGGGGAGCACACCAAACTCGAGATCATCATCGAGGAATCCTACGAGTTCAAGGTACTGTCCACATCCTCCGTCCCCGTTCTTCTTCCCCCCCTGGCTGGGGACCATCCTTTCAGGTTTGCACAGCAGTGGGAGGCACACGTTGATGGCATTGGAGCAAAGCGAGGCGGTGCATGGAATCACACACAGAACGGGACCTGGGATCCCAAATGCTGCAGGTTGCTTTAAAACATGGCCTTGTTCTCACAGTGAGTTCTACACGCTGGTCCTACTTACAGGCAGCCTCGAGTGAGCCCCAAGCCTGGCACTCCCAGTGCAAAGGGCTGATACCCCAAATGCAAGTAAATGGTTGTGCAGCTCAGCTGCCGTGAATGCACGTGCCAGGCCAAGAGCTGAAGGCTGGCCATTGCATTATCTTTTCCATTTTTCTGTAGTATAAAAATATAACAGGCCACCCTTACTGTGGCTCTGAGATGGTTCAAACTCCCATCCATGAGCAGGTTTCAGAAGGTCTTTTTTAGCAGCAGCGAAGGGAATTGCAAGTACTTACATTTGGGTTTGCTGCTGGGCCTCTAAGAGCTTAAAATCTGCTCAGCTTGTTCCATAAACACATGGCCGTAAGCAGTGGCACTGGTGGGTTTTAGGCCAGTATCTGCAGCCCCTAATTCTCTGCTCTGCATCTCCATCCACAGAACACGGTGGACAAGCTCATTAAGAAGACAAACCTGGCCCTGGTGGTTGGCACAAACAGCTGGAGGGAGCAGTTTATCGAGGCCATTACTGTCAGCGCGGGTGAGTTTGGGCCACAGCTCCAGGTGAATTATGATCACCCTCGCTCTTGTCTCTGCTTGGCTGTATCAGTAACACAGACTGTAGTGGAGCAGCAGGAGGCAAAACAGGTGGCAGAGTTATTTACAGTGTCTGCATAAATAAGGCGGCTGATTGAACCCTTTTGTGAGGGCACCTTGTCTCATGTGTAGGAAACCTTCTGCGTGAAGTGTGTCTGTAGCACCAGGCAGAGCAACACCTTGGCTGGTACCAGACGGCTGAGGGGGAAAAGTCAGTTCAGTGGGAGAGATCTGGGAGGTGAACACAGTGTGGAAATTCAGAGTGGCATAAATGATGCGGGTGTGAAGCAACAGTGCTCCCCTTCCCTGGTTCTCCCTGTACCTCTGCGCTGAGGACAACGCAGTAGTGAGGGTGCCAAACCCTGAAGGCAGTCACTCTCTGTGAGCCAAAATTTGCCCTTGAAACTCCTGCTGCCCCAGCCAGCTGTGGCTGGAAGACTGGGGCTCAGCAGCCCAAGAGCTGCAGCAGCACGTCGTATCTGTGGTCAAACCAGGTCCTGTGTGATCTTATCTTCCCTCCCTTGGAGCATTGCCTTTCCCTCAAATGCCCTGTTGTACCATTCTCAGAGGTGCCAGTGCCATGTGTACCGGCATGCCCAGTACAGGATTTATTATCATTCCCATATATGTGGAAGAAGGAAGGAAGAAAGAAAGAAGATCTCCTCCAGATGTTGTTTTAACAGCTGGAGACACTATTACTCACTGTTACAACCTCACAGCCCAGCCTGGGCTATGTGTGCACACATTAGGGCAAGACCAACCAGCTTAAATTAAATCCCAGGGGAAGGCAGTTACCTCTCATCTGGCTAATTGAGCACTGAAATGCGTGGGGGAGCACCCAGCTTCCAACCTCTAACTCTGCTGTACAAGGTAACCTCTGCCCAGCACCGGGTAATTAAAAATGATGGCAGTACCATTTACCCTCTGCCTCTGGAAACAAGGGCAGGGCGCTGTGCAGCAGCTCTCTCCTCAAATTGTGATCCCTCCTCTTTCAGCACAGTTCTGCTCAGAGCCTCCAGGCAAGAGCCTCCCATTATTTTGGATTCAGCATGAACTTATCATGCAAGACAATCCTTGCTGCAGGTTTTGTAGCTAATATGGCTAAACTAATCTATGCCAGAACCAATTATTTAATTGCGTCCCATGTTAAAGCAAAGACAGTCACTGATGGTTGGATCCCATTTCTGTGACGCATGTAAAGACTGCAGTTAGGTGGAAACCCTGTTGCCCCAATGTCTTGAATATATAGCCATGATCAGTGCTAACAGATGATTAACAAGCATTCAATAAATGGGATGTATTTTGGCGGACGTGAGCTGTCCCTTGCAGTCGTGGATCAGCTTAGTTTGTCTCTGAGCTCCGGAGGTACCCAGGCTTTAGCTCCTCAAGCTTTGTGCCAGACAAGTTAAAATGCCTTAAACACTGGAGGCTGGGTTTGAGTTTTTCCCCCACAGCTGACCATGGAGACCAGGTGAAAGTCACCCGTCACCACTTCAAAATGTAACATCCCAGCTGAGAAAAGAGGCATTAAACCCCCATTTTCCCACCCAATGATCAGCTCAGGGTGGTGTTTGCAGGGGGATGGAGCAGAAGGTGAGGTCTGTGGAAGGGCAGGGCAGGTGCAGACAAGACTGTGCCACACTGTGCTGTGCCATTCCAGAGCCTGTCACTCGTGGCTCCTTCAGTCTGCACCCAAAAGCTATAAAGTTTCTTCCACAGCAGAAACATTCTGGGGCTTGCTGGGCTGTTTCTGAATGCACCCCTGGGTCACCATCCAACCCCACTCTGTGCTTCAAGTCACCTCCACAGGATCTGGCCAGCTCTTCAAAAGAGAGAGACATCATGGCTGCTGAACAAAATGATAGACAGATCTGGATGAGTGTTATGACAGTGGCATTCACGTTCATTTTTCAGTCTGTTTCATCATCTCCGCAAAGATTTAGGTCCATAGCAGTCCTGATGCCACCCCGAGCTTGGCAGAGGATTGAAATACCTGCTGCAAAAATTACAGCACGAGCACAGCACGGCGTATCCTGCCATTAGCAGCCTTTGCACGTTGAGGAAAAACACAGGCCAGCATAGGCTTTCCAGGCTGGAAAGCTGTTCCTTATCTTCACACCAATGCACAGGAATAGGTATTTATATCTGCCAAAATAATAACACTGATTGGCTGCTGTTTGTGCTGTAGTGAGTTTGAAGCGCTAAAGCTTGCATCTTCCCGTTGGTAAGGAGCTCCTTCCAACAGCCATGCCGGGAGACCCGGTGGTCCACATCCTTGGTGGGGGAAAAAAAAAGCATCAAAGACGTGGAAAATCACCAAACAAAGTGCAGGGGATGTCTTTAACACAACTTGCAGTGGCCTTGGAATCCCCAGCATTTGTGATGTGGAAACTCATCCCTGTTCCTTAAGGGCAGCAGGAAGGCTCCCACTGACTTAGTTGGAAAAATGTCACTTCCCCTTCAAGTCTGGGAGTGGTTCCAGTGCAAGCAGGAGGAGTTTTTGACTATGCCACAGCACTGGCGCTGTGCGCTGTGCCAGGCTGGGGAAGCCCCACGTTTGCCATGCAGCCTGCCCGGGGCACAGGCTGGCCAGCAGGCTCTCCAGATGGCTCCTCAGAGCTACGGGAGTCAGACGAGGGGTCACCAGCCCCAGTGGGCTCCCTGGTGGGGTCAGCCCCACACCGTGGGGACTCCCTGTAGGCTGGATGCCACGCGGTGTTGCAGAGACGGGTGAGGTGCCAATGCCTGGAGCAGGAAAGGGAGCGTCCACTGACCTGGGTCAGACCAGACATCAAGGAAGGGGCAACCAGAGCTCATAGGGAAGCATGTGAAGGGACAGGGAAATGCAGCAGGGAAGGACAGCCAGCAGTGATTGACCGGGGAGGCTTTAGGGCAGGCAAAGATCCGTGACTGGATCCCGGTTTGCAGCAAAGGTGAGGTGAAGTGCCGGAGCAGCTCAGCAACCATCAAAACCAGCTGCCTTTCCAGAGAGCTGGAAGCAATCGCAGGCACTTGTGGAAAGCAGCTCAAAGCAGCTCAAAAGGGGCTTCCTTGGGGGAATCTCCATGAGGCAGGAGTTGCTCTCAGGCAGTTCTCCTGCCCCAGTCAGCTCCAGCCAGCATGAGGTTGATTATTTCCCACATCTTCTGGGGAAAAGGCTCTTGAGCAGAGGCCGAGTCCCAGAAAGCATCTGATGGTTCAACTCAGGCAGAGGTGCTGGCACGAGGCTCTGCATTTTCTGAAGTGCAGGTTGTTTTTTAAACCATCGCCTCTGGGGTGTCTCTCTGTGCTGTGGGAAGGGCCAAGGAAAGGCCATCGAGCCGCTTTGATGATTGCCCAGCAAGTAAGATATTTGGAAGCCGAGGTCTTCAGGGCCCAAACCATGAGACACAGCATTTTGGGGGCTGCAGTTTGCACAAGAGCTTTGCCCAACCTCCCCAAGATGGGCAGGTCTAATAAGGCGCTGCTGGTTTTCCCCAGGGGAAGATGACGATGACGATGAATGTGGGGAGGAGAAGCTGCCCTCCTGCTTTGACTACGTGATGCACTTTCTGACCGTCTTCTGGAAGGTCCTTTTTGCCTTCGTGCCCCCGACAGACTACTGGAATGGCTGGGCTTGCTTCGTTGTCTCCATCCTCATGATTGGCCTCCTGACAGCTTTCATTGGCGACCTGGCATCCCACTTTGGCTGCACCATCGGCCTGAAGGATTCGGTCACTGCGGTCGTGTTTGTCGCCCTGGGGACATCGGTGCCAGGTAAGCACGGCCACGGGGCTGGTTGTGAGGGCCCGTCTCCACCCAGGCTGGGTTTGGGGTTGGGTTTGGGTCGGAGTTGGGGTTCGGGTTTGGGCTGGGAGAGCTGTGCTCTGCCGGATCCCAAAGCACGGGTTTGAGCTATATGTGGAAATCGGTTTTCAGTCTCAGATGGGCTGGAAAGGTAGAATCAGGATGTGGATTCAGTCCCAAGGGAATTATTTCAAGGACCTTCCCACTGCAAAGACTGTGAAGTATCTATTTCTGTGGGCAGCCTCCGTGGTATCCACTTTCAGAGTCGGAATTGGTCTTCGGTTGAAATGCTGCCTGCGTTGGCAGTCCTGCACTTTAAGCATCTGCTGCTTTAACCTTGCTCCCAGGTGAATTAAGTGCTAGTCCACACTCAGGGCACACTTTCCAGCAGGGACACCTTTGTGTGTGAGACCAGGTTCAGATGGATCACAGTGAGGTTGCTGAGCTGGGGGAGCTGCTTGAAATGCAGCTTGTGAAGCTCTGGGGATTCCCGTGTCAGCTTGTGTAAGAGAGCCTGTGCCTTCCACTCACCTTCTCCCATGGGCTGTGCTGGGCAAGGCAGAGCCTGGTTCCTGGGCAAGGGGCTCTGACCCAACCCAGCCATCCCTTGCATCGGTCACACCTTCCCTCACCACCTTCAAACTTCCAGTTATCAGCACTCAGATGCTCAAAGATCCTGAAATTGTCCTAATGCTACCAAAGGCAAAAAGAAGAAGCAGCAGAACCAAAAGGAAGAACAGATCTGGGGCAAGGAACAGAAGAAGGAGCATTTTTTAGACCTCTGGCAGTAGAGGCTTTAGTCAGAAGGTTTGCAGGGCTTCTTCACACCTTTGACAGTGAAAATCTTCCCTCCTGCTTTTGCTGACATAAGGCGGCGTTTAAGAAGTTCTTTTTTAGAATACATTGGGCTACTCTTGTTTCAGTTGTCTCCCAGGCCGCGCTGTGTTAGCTGGGTGCTGGTTGGGCTCCTCCACCCCTGCTTTCCAGGAGATGGGCAGGCGCCAGAGGAGAGTGCAGAGAAATCAACACTGACAGGGACCTTCCCTGCATTGAAAGCACCGCTCAAACCTGCAGAAGTGCATGTGGTTGTTTCCACACTCGTCCCTTCTCCCCCAGTGGCAGCTGCAGAGCCATGGAGGCATCAGCACTGTCCCACGATTCCATTACTGCGCCATGATCGAGGCCCTTTCCTTCCCTTAGCAGTCAGGTGCATTTCCATGGCAGCTTTTTTAAAAAATAAAGCAGACTTTTGATTTCCTTGCTGCAAATGGACCCTCTCGCTGTGCTTATTGGTGCCCATCCCCTCCTGTCCCATGGAACTGGATCTTTGTGCCAGGCTGCACTTCGCCATCTCACCTTGGAGCCCCACTGGGGAGGAGCAGAAAGGAAATTCCGTAGAATTAAAAAACGTGAACTACGACCTCGTCGTTTTCTTTTCCTGAGCCACGCTGGGCTGCCTGTACCCGAGGTGATCTGGGAGTGCAGATGTGTTCAGGACTCATCTTCTCACTGTTAGCTGAGAGTGCTCGCCTGGACAAACCCTCCTGCTCTTCCTTCCCCCCGCAGATCCAGAGTGGGTTTGGATGTAAAATCAGCACTTCCCTGTGGTGCAGAGCAGCCTCGTGCTGGTCTGCCTGACACAAGGTTTTCCATTAAAAAAGGCCAGCCAAGTTTTATCACTGGTATTAAAGCTGGCAGAGCACCTGGGCAAGCATGCACCCACCCACATGGTTTTTCTTCCCAAGAGATGGAGGACGACCTGGTGGATGACCTGGAGGATGACACCAAAGTGTCAGGGCCTACACAAGGCACTGGACTTCAGGAAGGCAAAAGGTGCTAGAGGCCATACTGGGGGAAGCCCTGTATTTCTGAACACTGAGGTTTGCCCCCCGCACATTTCTGGACCCTGATGGTCGCTCTGGCTGCTTGGAAGTGCCCACAGAAGGGGCCGTACCCTATCCCCTTACCCCATTATTTTCTTTCCCCAAGTGTTGCCATTCGTCGACATTTGTCCCCAAGCTGCCCTCTTTCCCTGGGTGCTTCCTGAGGGTTTCTCCCCATCTTTCCTTTTGCAGACACATTTGCCAGCAAAGTAGCAGCAACGCAGGACCAGTACGCGGACGCCTCCATCGGGAACGTCACCGGGAGCAACGCTGTGAATGTTTTCCTGGGCATTGGGGTGGCCTGGTCCATCGCGGCCATCTACCACGCGGCGCACGGACAAGCCTTCCAAGTCTCCCCTGGCACGCTGGCCTTCTCCGTCACCCTCTTCACCATTTTTGCTTTTATCAGTGTGGGAGTGCTGCTCTACCGGCGGAGACCCGAGATTGGAGGTGAGCTGGGCGGGCCGCGGACTTCCAAGCTGCTCACATCCTCACTCTTTATCCTCCTCTGGCTCTTGTACATATTCTTCTCATCTCTGGAAGCCTACTGCCACATAAAGGGCTTCTAAAGGGACAATCAGAGATAGTAAATATGTGTATATCTATATATATCTATATAGAGTGATATATAGGTATAGATATAGATATAAAGCTGTGTATAATGAACAGAGAAAGAATAAAAGAGATTTGCCATGTTCACACACCTGCTGATGGAAAGCGGCTTTGGAGCATCCTTTGAACTAGGCAGGACCCCAAAGCCAGCAGGACCCCTCCCCAGGCAGCGGCCCCAGCCCGGAGCCAGGGGCAGGGCCCTTTCTGCAACTCGACCAACAGGAGCGGCCGATGGCCACCGAGCCCCTTCCCATCGCTGACTCCCACCCGCCGGCCCCCGGGAAGACGGATGTGAAGGCGACCGGGGTGCGTCGGTGTGAGGAAGGCCAGAGTAGCTGGTGAGAAACAGAGCAGTGGGCAAGGGAAGGAGAGGAAAGCAAGGGTTCTGATCTCCCACCGCCATCCAGCTGCCTTCGCCACTCGGGAACAGGCCCTCTGGCCCTGTCGGAGAGGAGCAAGAGACCGAACTGAAGACAAGGGGAAACTGGGAGCTTTCTAAGGATAGAACACAAACCGTTTTCGTCATTGATTTGGGGTTGGTTTTTTTGTTTCGTTTTGGCGTGTGTACAACTAGCATTTCCCACCCACATGCCCCTCACCTTTCCCTGTCCATGCTTTGGGGGTGCACAGCCGCAGCCTCGTGTCCGGTGTCCCAAGCCGGGGCTGCGCGGAGCAGCGGGAGCCTTCCTCCCACTCCTCCGCCTCCTCGGGCATGCTGTCGTGGTACTTGTAACATTTGCATGAATGAAATGAAATCTATCTGTATATAGCATCCTATAGCGATAGTCCTTCCAACCATGTGGGTTGAGCATTGCAGATTACAAGCGTTTTCTTTTCACTGAGTTTTATTTATTTTTAGTTAGTTCGGTTTTGCCATGGGGTTTTGCTCGTTTGTTTGTTTGTTTCCTCTTAGCGGGGGTGGAAAGGATGGAAAGCTGTCCCCACTTACTGCTCGTGGCACGGGTCCATGAGAAGCAATAACAGCCATGCAGTTGTAGGTTTTCAGGGGAGGAAAACCCACACCCCAGAGACTGCAGGCTCTGCCCAGCCGCGTATGGATGGGGCCCTCTGATGTGCTGAAGCCAGCGCGCGCGAAGGCCTCCTCTGTCCACGGGAGGTTTTACACGAGGTCCCAGGGAGCCCGAGTGGGGTGAGCAGTCCAAGGGGAACAAGTGTGGCTGACTCCCAGCACCTCACATGCTTCTGCCTTTCGAGTCGGTGGCTGCCTCAAAGCCCTTGGCCCCCTGCTATTCCCTGTATCCCCAGAGGTGTAGCGACAGCCCCTGTTTCTGAGTGTTAAGCCATGAGGACCAGTCCCCAAAGCTGGTCTTTCCCCACAGCCATTTGGAGGCAGAATAATCCAACCTAAGGGCTGAAGGGCCGTACGAGATCTCCCACTCCACTGAGCGTGACCAGGAAGCATCCCCCCAGGAAAAGGCCGTGTTTTGCACTCTCCAAATCCGAAATCACTGGACAGGATGAGACGGGGGTTGTAACTCAGCATCACCCCCCTGATGCCAGGAGTGCAGGCTGGGGTAGAGAGTCGAGCCAGGGAAATGTGGGTGTAGAGCTCCCCAGGGCGCAGCACAGGGGAGAGACGCTGAGTACCGGTGTTGAGAGATGTCTTCTCACCCCGTGCCCTTCGCCAGGCTTCCTGACATTTCCAGCCAGGCAAACTCCCAGCCTGCATGTCCATGGTGAGCTCTTCCCACTCAGCTGAAAACCACGTCTGACGCTTGTACCATAACCAGCTGGCTGGGGGTATTTGTACTCATTTTGAACTATCTGTGGAAATTTTAATTAACCTGCTGTAAGGTTTTCTCTAGGAATATGAAGTCGTAGGGGTTTTTTTTTCTTCTCGAGCCTTTTTTCACTTTTGATTTGTTTTGGGGTTTTTCTTTTTTGTTTCTCATTGTTTTGGGGAAAAAAATCAAACACAGGTGCAGATTGTTCAAGTTTATGATTACCTTTATGTACAATGATTTCATTTTCATCTGTTTGGCTTCATTTTTTTTCTTTGTGTGTATTGCCCACCACTATAGGCAGTGAGTCCACTAATTGTGATGATCCTTATCAATGGTACACAATGCACAGAGAAATAAAGTTTGTAATGATTCCTGATGGATCCGGTACTGCTCCTGCATATTCTCTATGGAAAACTGGAAAACCCTTCTCTCCCCTCCAACTGTTCCCCCTTTGTACCCATCTCTCCTTGACTCATTGGTTTGCCTTCACCGTGTTTCTGCCACTGGCAGGGGCAGCGGTGCCTTGGCACGGCCGCTCCTGCCCCATCTCATGCCCTTCCTCCCGCTCCATCTCCATGGTGCCTCAGGCTCGGTGTGTGCTGCGGTACAGCTGGGGCTCACAGCCCACTCCACGCTCAGGGGGATGCAGGAAAGCACCCAGGGACAAAGCTGCAGGGCAAGCCACCCTCCTGGGGCCAGGAGCTGCTCCTGTGCTGTGTCTCTGGCCAGTGCTGGATTGCCCTAGGCTGGGGGAGAGCCGTGCGTGTGCCCCCAAGGTACCAAGCAGCTCCTTCTGCTCCTGCTCTTGCTGCAGCCTCACAGTGACCTGTGCTGGGTTAAGCCACGAGCTAACTATGAGGGAGAATGCACAAGATGCATTCCCAGGGCAGGGTCCGTGGGTGCCAAAGCAGATTTGAGACACCCCACGGGGCTGGGCTGCTCTCAAGAGGTGCCTGCCCATGCCCCAGTCCAGGCGCCGTGGGCCGTTTCAGACCCGTGTGCCTCGACACAGCTCAGCCACCACCGAGGAGGAGAAAAGTCTCTCCATGCCCAGGGATGTTGCTCCTCCCTGTGTTTCATCCAGCATCTGTTGAGCTGTCCCCAGATAAACCCTCCCCGCAATGCTTGGGAGGTCCTGCTCTGACAGCTGAACTCAAACACCAGCTCTGGAGATGGGCCCCAGGCAAGCACTGCCTTCAACACTCCCCAAGCCACAGAGAGCGCGGCCAGCGGTGTCCGTGTGCTTTTCCAGGCAGCGGATTGTGAAAGCAAAGCAGCTCTTCTGACCCAGTAATTGTGTCTGCTGAAAGGTGATGTTGGTATTTCCCCCTCATCATTTGCTTCTTCGGAATGAATTGCCGTCGCTGAAGTAATTAACAAGTCAAATGGGACTTGTGTAGCCACTCAGGTTTGCAGACAGTAAATAACTGTTCTGCTCCCAGAGCTTTCCAAAGGGAACGATGGAGCAGTGCTTGCTTAGGACACGAGGCCTAAATCACAGGCTAAACAGCAGCCCTGACGATGCAGTTGCTCTCTGCCAGCTGTGTGCTTTTGGGCATCTTTAACAAGGCTGTGCACAGCATGATGTGCATGTGCCCAGTGGCTCCTGGAGGGGTCACGGGGGAGCACCGAGCTCCCGTGTTCCCAAGGGTGCCCCAGCGTTCCCAAGGGTGCCAGGCCTGCTCTTCTGCACGGTGTCCTTAAAGCGCACTCTCCAAAGGCAGAAGAGAACTGCCCTGCCCTGGGAGACACCGGCACTGGCTGGGCAGTGCCGGGAGGCGGCGGGAGGAAGCACGGTCCCCGGCACAGTCACGCCTTGTCGCGGCTCAGCTCCGTGGATGCCCTGTCTCATGCCAGAACTCTCCCATCTCTTCCTCATCCAGCCTCCCCACCCTCCCTCGCACGGGCAGAACACGGAGCATCTCTGATAAAGGCCTGGGTTTATGGGTGTTGCCAGAAGCAGCAGTTTAAACTCTCGGCCTCCATCCATCTGCCTGCCCCATTTGCTCTCACCCCCTGTCATCACCCCACCAGCCCAAGGCAAACCTTTCCATGGAAAAGGATGCAGCACGTGTCCATGTGCAAAGGACATTCAGAGACAGACACCCAAATAACTCCACAGGCCGCTGCCACACACTTGGGGACGAGCAGAAGGAGCACGCTAGCGACAGCCCTAACCACCTTGGACAAACCATATTCCCAGCTCTTCAGGGCTCGGCGGGAGTGGAGGCAAATCCCAGTCACACCCTGAACACTCGGAAAAGGCGCAGAAAAAGGAAAGAGCCGCAGATCTGCAGTGCCTCATGGCTGGACCCACCCGAACTGCTGCCTGTGCCGGGGCAGCACAGGCACCGCTCGATCCCGAGGCGTGAATCCCTCGTCTCCAACCAAACAAGGCTCCTGCCCTGTGACACCCCGTTCCAGGCAGCCCGTGGTGCCTCTGGGGCAAGGGGCGATCGCAGTCTCGTTTGTGTGTCTTCATCCCTGCTCCCTGAAAGGACAGAGGGGAGAAGGGAGGCCTGGAGCCCGCCATGGTCACAAGCCTGGCTGTGAACTCACCGCGCTATTCCTGCTACGGGCAGGGACCGGAGAACCAGAGCCCCTGTGTTATTGTTACGGCTATTTTTAAATTCTCGGGTAAGAATCGTCGGCATCGGTGGCCATATACATAACTCAGGAGGAGGTTCAGCCACATTCCTGGAGGGACAGAGCTGGGCATAGCCAGAAAGTGACGGAAAGCTTAAAGCCGGATGGTGTAATTCCAGGACAAAGCCTTGCATTATTTTCTGTAGGCTTTGGCACCCGAGCCCATCTGGAGAAACGTGTTTGCAGAGCACCAGGAGCCTCTCTGGCCTCTCTGAGCATGCAGTGACCAACTACTGACGCCTCTACACGTGCTCAGCACAGCTGTGGAAAAGCCTGTTTATCTTGTAAAAAATTGACTTGCACAGGAAAGCATCCAGAGGCGTCCGTATTCTTGCAAAAAGCACTGAGGGACAATAAATACAGTGAGATTCCTCACCTTTTAAGGACTCGAGCCTTTCTGCTGTTGGAACTGGAGGTGCCAAGAACCTCTTGCCAGCCAGCAACACCCCTCACACAGAGGGAAGGGACACTGCGAGGGAAAGGGGCCTGCCTGGCCAAGTAGGAGCTGTTATCAGCAAAGATAGGCAGGAGTTTGCTGCTACTAGCAGGATTTTCCTCCTGTGGTATGCCCCTGAGAGCATCCGAGGAGTCTCCACAGGGTCTTGTTCTCTCTCTGGAGCATCTCAAGGACGGCCAGTCCTGCCCCTGGGACCCAGCGCCCCCAGGGTGGTTCACCACCCTCTCCTGCAGGCTCTGCACCCTCCCTTGGCTCCCTCCCCTTTCCCAAAGGGAATGCCAGCTTGGGGCTGCCCTCATCGGAAGTGTGGGAGAGGGCACTGGGGCGCCCACTGTTCCCAAAGCGGGTGCTGTGGAGCACTGCTGGAGCTGGGTGGGATGCCCAGCACTGGAGGGCACAGGGAAGGGACAAGTGCCATGGGGTGCCACCCAGGTCTGGAAACCTCGTTTCAAGCACTGCCACAGCATGTCCCCTGCCCCGGCTGCCGTGGGCACGGGCATGCGCCTCGATTTCTGCACAGATACAGCACAGCCTCCAGCTTTTTTGGCTGTCCATGGGCACCAACCCCAGACAGTGTTTTAATGTCTTTTGATTCAGAACAGCCCTCAGCCTGTCGTACTGCACCGGGAAAGCTTTCTGCCCCTCCCAGAGTTCAGGTGGCAATGGGAAGGACCATTAGTGATGCATCATTAGTGACCCCACCCGATGCCAGGGTCCTCCAGATTCTGCCTCGAGCCATCTCGAGGTCCCAAAATCACTGTCTACACGCAGTGGCAATCCAGCCTGGGGCTTGCTCTGTGCTTACCTCCCCTTCGAAGCCTTTTCACATGCCATCTTCTCCCAAGCTCCCTGCAGAGAAGCATTCTCTGTCCCTCCTGCCCCACAGCTGGGGGCTACCTGTGTGGGACAGGTTTCCTTTCTCACTGCACCGAACAATGCTTGTTAGCTCAGCCTTGCTGTCTGTGTCTCAAGCCCCTACAAACCAAGGAGCAGGCAAACTTCCACACAAATCCCGGCACGCTGAGCCCCTCCTGCTCATCACCCAGGCACAGTCACAGCCACTACTTGCAGGCACAGTTTTTATTGTGCCACTGTCCTTTGCTCGTGAGCCTGTGAAAGATTAAATATTTCTCGTGGAATTTCCACCATGACCGAGTCCCACAGATGCTCCAACTCCACCCCCAAACCCAAATGTGCCTCTACACTTCCAAAACAAACTAATTTGCTTTAGCTGGGGATTCAAGACTTTCCTGCCCTTGCTTAAAATGGGCATACTTTAAGTAGAGCAAGTTGCAATGGCTTGGGATGCTTATCCACACTTAGAGTTCCTAAACCCTTGCAGGACATGGGAGACTGCCACGGGACTCTCTCCCTGCACCTCCCGACCTCTTTGTTGAGGTGGGATTTATTTCTCCTCCATTTTTTCCAGCTCAGAGGAGTCTCTTTACAGATGGCAGGATGAGACCTCCGTGGAGCACAGCCTTGCTTTCCTGATGGAAATTGCCACGTCCGTGGCACCGCCATCTCCAGGAGTGTGTGCCCCACAGCCCACAGCCCCTGGCAGGCTCCTTGCTCACAGAAGTGTGAGATTCTGGCAGATGAGCTTCTCTGCAGAGATACTTAGAAACATGCAGAATTTCTAAGTCTCTCTAAAATTGCTGCGCTGGCACGGGCAAGGTTGGGTCCCGGTGGTGCAAATGTGTCCCAGAGCTTATTTGGGAACATTAATGAAAGGTTTTGCAAACCAGTGGCTTTGTGGCTCCCAGGGATGTAGGGAGCTGCTCGGGCGGATTTCTCCTTGTTCTGCGTGACGCTGAGATGCCTCCCTTGCCCCTTGCCTTCAGCTACAGCCCTGTGCACTGCCCTGGCCTTTCCTTGCAGCGTGGGCTGCGATGAGCTGCCCCTTGGCTCAGCTCCCCCTGCTCAGAGGAGAACGAGCCGATGCCTGTTTGTGTCCTCATTCGCTTGCCCCACGTCGCCTCCTTCATCTTGCGAGCTCTTGAGAAAAATGTGCCCATGCCGGGAGCCTTGCAGGAGCCCTGCTTGTCTCGCTCTCAATCAGGAAACGTACACCACTCTCTGCAGCTCGAGAGGGCAAAAGATGGCAATAACACCTCTTACATTGCAGGCACCGCGTCAGCAAGGAAGAACATGTTATTTATTTTTTCCCTGACAATACTTGTCCTGCTTCTTTTTTCCATGATGCATTAAGCATTAGGAGGCACAGCTCTGCACACAGTCCAGCTCTCAAGACTACCTGTTGAGGACATTGCTCAGCAATCCAGCAGTTTTATTTGTGGATGAAGGGCAGAAGGTGGTGAATTCTCCTACGATTCCTAGCTCCTGCTGGAAGACACACAGCCATGCTGGCAAAACCCACAAAACGCAGGGTTTTGTAAAATGCAGCCCTTCGCATCCTGGGTCTCTGTGCCAAGAAGACCTGGCACGAGGCTGTAAAATCCAAATCATGAACTTCCTGAAGACCACTCAGCAGCGATGGGCATCTTTATCCCTGCTGCTGCCTCCAGGCTATCCGGAGAGGTCTCTGGCACACCTGGTGTTCACCCCGTGTGAACGTCACCGCTGATCAAGCGAGAAGAGGACGCGGAGTAGGCAGACCACGTTCTACCTCCTACCCCAAATACAAGCCCACAGGATATTCCCAGCAAAAAGCAGTCAGACTGCCAGGAGCACAGCAGTCCTTGGGGAACCTCACCCACCTCAAAGGCAGCAGGTTCCCCATGGTACTCGCTCCCCACTGCTCCCCACATCGCTGCCACGAGGGAGGGGCCACTCGCAGCTCAGCATCCTGCAGGCACAGCCAAAGGAGACACCTGGGCTCCCTGGGCTTGCTCATGGGAGCATCAGCCAGAGAGGCCTGCAGGGAGTGGCCATAATATTTCAAAGGAGAGATAAATGAGATGGGAATTAGTAAAAAAAAAAAATGATAGTAGCAGTAATTTAGATCCATCACTTATTTTCCGCTGTAATGAAGTGGCCCAATTATCTTGATGCTTGAGTGACCACTCCAGTTCTCAAAAGTCATTTCTGCACACTTGAACAACTGCTCCTCCTCCTAGAGCAACCATGTCAGAAAGAAACACATCTTTCTTGGCAGAGATGTCATTTGTGTCAGCAGCTTCTCCCAGTGTCCCACTCAGGAGTGGAGGGACACTCGGGCACGGAGCTGCCTGCACAGCCTGTCCCAGGGTTGCTGGATGCTCCCCACAGCAAGGGCCCCCTGGAACAAGGGGATGCGGGAGGGAAAGAGCTCAAAGCGGCTCGCTGGGCCTGAGAAGGGAGGGGGACAGCTGGTGGCTGGATGCAGCCCGTGTGGGGAGGCAGGCAGCAGGCGTGTGGTGACTCTCCTCACGGGCACCCCATGCCAGGGCGGTGGCTGGGGACAGCACTGCCAAGGCAAGTTGTCCTCTGGAGTTTTGGGCGTGCTCCAGAAAGAATGGCTCTCACTTTCCTGCTCTCCTCTGACAGCCACCAATCTCTGACAGCCACCAACGTGCCCCTGCTCAGCAGCCCGAGGGGAGCTTCCCGTGGCCCCCGGAGCAGCACGGGGCAGGCAGGCAGGGAGGAGGCTGCGACCACCCTTCCTGACGCACCCAAAGCCACCTGCCACAGTCATCCTGTCACCCATCACCCTGTGTGTGTCCCCCCTCACAGCCACAACGCACTCTAGGGCAGGCAGACATCTTGTGCAAATCTTGACAGAGAGAGAGAGAGAGAGAGAGAGATCTCTGACAGCCCAACCAGCCCCCTGGTCCCCCCACCAGGGACAGGGCAGGCAGACCCCAGCCGGACAGAGCCAAATTATTTCAAAGCTGGGCTGAGAGTTTGCAGGAGAACTGGTTTGCCTGGAGACAGAAACCGGAGCATGGGTCATAAATTCAACTCCACCTTCCCTCTGCCACCTGCGCCGTGCTTGGCGCCGTGAGCTGGCACTGCCCCAGCAATGTGGAGCCCTCGTGCCCCAAGCCGAGGGTCACCCCTGGGCTCAGCAGCTGGAGCCCCCCAGTCTCTCTGTCTCTGTCACAGTTCCTCACAAATTCAATGGCACAATGCAGCTACACTATTTGAAAAGCCATAATATTTGTTGGTACGACTCTTTTATTACTGTCGATTTATATATATATTTGTTGATAAAAGAGGTCATCTTGGGAGACACTTCCAGTCTACTGGGAAATAATTGTCCGATGCTGTATATTCTGTACATGCTGTATAAACAAAGCAAAATATGTAAATCTAAATGTTTGGTGGACTCGGTGGCGCGTGCTGCAGGGGGAGATGGGGACCAGGCAAGGCCCCTTCTTGGGCCACCACGGCTCGGGCGCGGGGGTCCCGGCAGAGTCACCGTCCTGCTGGGCCCTGGACACGGTCTGGGGCAGGATCTGGCCACGGTGCGAGGGCGAAGCCTGCGGCTCCCTCGGTGCTTTTCCCCACACAAAGGTGAAAGGGGGCGGCTTTGGGAGCGAGAGCGGCCGCGCTTGATCTCCCTCCCGGGGCACGGCACCGGGCCGGGCACGGCCGGATCCCTCGGGAACTGTCAGCGCAGCACGGCCGGTGTCACCCGCCTGCCCCCAGGGAGGACACCCCTCAGCCACCACCCAGCACGACATCTCTAAGCCTTAGGGGTCCGAGAGAGACGATTCCCTGTGGGAAGACGGCCGGTGACGGCAGAGACTGGCTCCGAGCATCCGGCTTCTCCAGCTCCTTCCCACGCCTATCCCAGCCGCCCTCCCTGGTGTGTTTTACAGCAGCCACGAGCTGTGACCTTCTAACCCGACACACGCTGTTAGAAAACCTGTTTCATATTTTCCGTGGTATCAATCTACAACTTTTGAAATTATTGGACACAGTCGTGGTAGCCTAAAAGTTGTGCTGAGCTCATATATTTTTATATTTGTGGTGTTTTCCTATCAATAGAGAGTAGTGAACCCTATAGCTGAAAGTGAACTATTCAAAATAAATATATGACTGCAGAAAATATTTGTAAAAATAATTTATTTGAAATATTCTGCCAAAGATAGCTCTCTAATGATCTGTAAGATGTCGTTTCTCTCTTTTTGCTCTGAATGTCATTGTGAAAGGACCTTTCTCCCCGTATCTTTTGAAGATTTTATTTTTTTTTTTGTATCTTTAAGGGCAAAGAAATATTCCAATGATTTTTTTACTAGAGCAGTAAATAGAATAGTAAGGAGGCAAGAGACAACTTTGCGAAGGTGATAAACAGGATCTAGTAACAATCACTCTGAAAATCCGGGTTCTCCCGTAGTTCCTCTGGCTGACAGACGGGTTTTGAAGCCTGGGGCAGCTGTCCAGCAGGAAGACCTTGGCTGCTGCTGCTGTGGCTGCTGTGTAGCTTACCCAAAGGAGAGAAATCTCTCGAGAATCCCATCCCCAGGCTTGGGGCATTTGGATCCCCTTGCGTCCAATCTCAGCCTCTTCATTATTTATGGGCATGATTTATTTATTAGCCCTTAATAGGCCCTGTGGCACACGGGGAACCCTCACCCAGAGCCTTGTGGGGCTTCATTCCCTCCATGCACCTGCCAGCAGCCCTGAACCAGCGGCACTGGGAATCCTGCTGGCATCCAGATCTGTCCCCTTCCTCATGTGGGGACAGGGCAGGGGACACCCAGCCACCAGGGGACACGATACTTTAGCAAGAGGATCTGTCCCTGCACGTATCCAGTTAAAACAGGGGGAAGTACAGCCTTTTACCATGGAGAAGTTGCCTAGACTAGTCTTTTAGAAATTGCTACTTTTTTTTATTATAGAGAAAAAAATCTTCTTTCCCTTCTTTATTTCTCCCTTTTGAAAGAACTTTTCAATACTAGGGAAAGCCTTCATTATCTTCTGTGATCCCCAGGTCTGCTGCGGTGGAAATAAATCCTCAGCCACGTCTGTTAGGCTCCACCACTTCAAAGAGATATTTGGCTCAGACTTTTTTCCCTTCTGAGCAGATTCACAGTTTCTTAAATGTCTTGGTCATAAAGGTTTGGACGAATTAACTATGGTAAAAAAAAAAAGAAATAAAAGCCCTGTTCCAGTGAATGTGTTTCCACGAGCAATTCAACTTTTGACTCCCCCTAGGTGAGGCACGCGTGTGAGCGTTTCATTGGGAGCGCAGACGGGAAAAGCAGTTTCCAAGCCATAGGGTGGGATGGGTGTGATGGGGGAACTGCTGTCCGTGGGGTGTGGGTGGCACACTCTGCAGCCGTGGGAACCACGTGCCGGGGAATCTTTGTTCCTCTGCGCAATGAGCTCTCTGAATCCGGGGTTGCGCAGCTGCTGCGTCACAGGGAAACGCAGGCGAGCCAGGGAAGACAATGGTGAGAAGAATTGGGTTTCTGATCACTGTGCATTTTGTTAATTAGTGAATTCAAATAGTTTTATTTTTACCAAAAACAGATAATCTTTATTCCAGTAAAGACAACTGTTGACTTGAGATATATATAAATATATATATATATATTATTTGAATGGTTTATATCCTGTTGCTCCAGCTACATAAAATGGAAACATGTTGCAAGTTGTGTCATTCCAATATACAAAATAAATGACTTTTCCCTGCATGCTGCCTGGGTATGTTGTGATTTGAATTAAGAGTTATATTTGAATTGCCTTATTCAAGAGGTTGTATGTTACCTAACTGGGGAATGACCTGGCACTGTTCATCACATTACATGTGTACTTGATGCTGTGTTATGTCAAATTCAGATGAGTTGTCTGTCATCTATGTATTTTGTGGGAGATCTTTTATCTTGTTAAACTGTGATATGTAAACCTTCATTGCCTGAAATAGTCACAGTTGTATAAATCAGTGTCTTCAGCTGTTTTCCTAATTTTAACACAATTCCTAACACAAAATATAGATGTTTGTAAATTCTTCATTCATTTGGTCTATTTTTATGTATGAGGCTTTTTTAATCTGGCAAAGCAGGAAGATAAGGCAGCTTCCCCGGCATTTTTCAATCAAGGCTCAGCTACATTTCTATCCCTCGGCAAGAGGCAACAACCAATTTTCAGCAGCGACAATTGGCATTCGGGATGTCTGTTTATTGCTATTATCTCTCCTGGCTCGGATGGGCCATTATCACTGCAGAACGCGATGATTAATGACAAGCCAGACGTGACGCTCCTGCAGTGACGGCGCTCCGGGGACCAGGCACCTCGCAGCGCCTTCTTCAGGCGCTCTGCCGTGCCACAGGCTGGGTGGGAGGCAGGGAGGGGTGGGGGTCCCTGCAGACACAACCGGCAGCAGCGCAGTGCGGCCGGGAAGCAGCTCGGTTTGGGGAACAGACCCGCAGAAGCCCATCTCCAGCCGGCAGACGACTGGAGCGTTTCTGGACATTTCCACCCCCACGCCTAAAACCCCAAATAAATCAGTTGTTGGGGTCGTTAAAACACTCTTGCCAGAGTCAGACGCGGTCCCTGCTCGGCCGTGCAGGTGCCACATCATCCTGCACACGATGTGAGCAGCAGAAATGTCTCGGGCACACGAACCACGCCGAGGTGTCTCAGCCGCGGTGTGAAAGCCCCACCGCGCTCTCCCCACACTTCCAACCTGGGCTGCAGCTGCACACGAAACGCTGCTCACCTTTTATTTCTAGTAATCGTGAGAAACACATGGCCAGAGGAAAAAATTCCTGGAGCAGGACAAGCTGTGGTCCTGGGCTATTGAATTTCTTTCCAGGGCTTCGAGTGCTAAAAAAAAATCCTATCCCATCCACAAATGTGTCCATTTTTTTTTTCTTTTTCTCCCTTTAGTTTTGGCATGCTTCGGGTTTGAAGGCTGTCAAAAGGGGAAAATGCAATGGGAAGGGCTGGAGTAGCACGGGGAGGAGGCTGCCAGAGGCAGCGCGGTACGGCACCCCGCAAACGATCCAGGGGACTGGGGGAAACGGGCTTGCTAGAGGCAAGTGTGCGGTAGAAATTCTAATTTTTGCTTCAGCCACTCGGGGGCTCTCAGCGTGACCCCAAGAGTGTCACCAGCGGCGCCCCAAGGCCGCAGCGGTGTCACCCGCGGCCGTCGAGCCCGGCACAACTCAGCGCAGGTAACGGCGGGGGGCGGGGCCCGCGGGAGAGGTGGCTCCGCCTCCAAGCCC
>VZTA01010583.1:11275-29763 GCA_013398855.1 Mohoua ochrocephala | reverse complement strand
CCGCCGGCGGGCACCTCCCGCCCTTCCGGGTGAGCGGGGGGCACCGGGAACACCGGGAACACCGGGGTGGGCCCCGCCGGCGGGCACCTCCCGCCCTTCCGGGTGAGCGGGGGGGCACCGGGAACACCGGGGTGGGCCCCGCCGGCGGCCCGCTCTCACTGACCGTGTCCGCTGTTGCAGACGGAGGAGCTGCGGCAGGCGCTGGAGGAGATGCGGGCGCTGTACGAGCGGAACCAGGCGGACGTGTGAGTTGGGCGCCTGCTCCCGGCGCGTCCCGCAGAGCACGGGCGGTTCTCCCCGGCCCGCAGCTCTCCTCCTATTCCTCTTTCTCCTTCCCCTCATCCCCCAGGTCCGAAGCGAAGTCGGGACGGACGGACCTGATTTTCCTCATCCGGTTCCGGCACTGCTGCCTGCTCCGGAACCAGCGCTGCCTCCTGGCCTACCTGTGAGTGCGGCGGGCGGAGGCGGGGGGTGGCCGCCGCCCCTTGGTTCATCCCTGCCGGCACAGGGTCCCCAGGGACCGGGTGTTGGGACTCTCGGCCCGGGCAGGTGGCTTTTTCATGAGCAGCAAGGCAGCTGTGGAGCTGGTTCTCCTTGTGTTCATTGCTGATATATCACCACAAAGAGAAGGCTCTGCTTCCTCCTGCTCTTTAAAAGTTTAGATTACTGGATATCAGTGTTGCCTGGGGATGTTGCCAGCACTCGCTTCGGCGGAGATGTTGGATTTGCCCCATTTCTTCCCCTAGGTACGACCGGTTGCTGCGGATCCGAGCACTGAGGTGGGAGTATGGCAGCGTTCTGCCCAACACCATCCAGTTCCACATGTCAGCTGAGGAAGTGAGTCAGCCTTGTTTCAAACTCTTCCCCTCTTTCCATTTATTCCTCCTGAAGGATTATTTAGTACAATCAAAACAGGGTCGTCTTCCCCCCACTACAAAAATGACACTTAAGTGTTTACAGAAGGACACGTTATTTGTGTGTATTCATTGTCTATGGGTACAACCCTGTTAATGCCCACAGGTGGAGTGGTTCAATCGGTACAAAAAGTCTCTGGCTACCTACATGAGGTCAGTAGGAGGAGAGGAGGGGCTGGACCTCACACAGGACATTAAACCTCCTAAAAGCCTGTACATTGAAGTAAGTGCAAGATTTCTGTTTTCCGTCTGTGAACAAACACCTTCCTGACCATCTCTTTTCGAGCATTTCATCCCCGTCCCAATTCAGCTCATCAAGCAAAGCCTTTCAGAGTTCCAAAGTTTTCACGGGTTTCTGTGTTTTACTCTGCCTGCCAGCATTTTACTGCAGGGCACAGTAAAGGATGAGGGCACAAAGTCTGTTGGAAGATGGCATTTCTAGTCTGCAGGGAGTTTGTGCTGGGGTGAGTTACCCAGGAAGAGGCTTTTGCAGCTTTTTGCAGAAACTTAACTAATGAGACCAACTAGAAACCATGTTCCCATGCTGAGGGCTGTTACCTAGGGGGGGGGTTGCTTTTTTTCAGTGGACTCTTGCAGAGCTGTGTTTGCACTCTGCAGGTGCGGTGTTTGAGGGACCACGGGGAATTTGAGATCGATGATGGCACTACCATCCTGCTGAAGAAGAACAGCCAGGTACCTGTGACAGGAGTGTGGCCTGTTCTCTTCCTCCCCTTTCACTCCCATGACATACCCGTGCTTATCCTGGCCTTGCAGCATGTCCTGGTCCCTGCACACACAACTTCTTGCACGTGCTGTCTGTATTGTCCAGAGTGCAGCTCTGCCTGATCTGGTACCACGAGGCACTGGAAATACAGCACCACAGACAGAGCTGGTTGTGTGCAGCAACAAATCCAACAAATTCAAGGAGGGTTTTTCTGTGTTTCTGTGCAGCACTTTTTACCCCGCTGGAAATGCGAGCAGTTGATCAGACAAGGAGTCCTGGAGCACGTCCTGTCCTAAGTGTGCAGGACAGGAGGGACAACTCTTGCTTGGTGGCCTGCCCACGATGGCAACTGAGCTCTGATGCGCGCAGGACTTCAGACACCTCGGTATTTCTGCAGTGGCACCCTGCCACTCCTCCTAACAGCCTTTGATGCCTTAAAACCACAGCTCTCCATGAGCAAAGGGTGCATACTGGTAATGTAGCAATCCTGGGAATCCAGGATATTGGGGGGGACATTATCCAAGCCTCACAGCTACAACCAGGGTTCGTGAATGCATTTTTGTTTGGAGTAGTTCTTTGTTCACACTGTGCATGTGGGAGTAAGATACCAACTGGCTGGGCTCTAGAAGCCAGGAAAGCTCCATGGTTGCAAAATAAAGAACTGCTTCAGCCTCAGTCTCTTGGGTTTTAAGAGTTAATGTGGTGTTCATTCAGCACTCTGATCTGGCTCTCCAGCCAAACCCATCCTGACCCTGCAGTGTGATGGTTATTTAAGTGTCTCAGTGGAACTGCTCCTCCAAGTGTCAGATAAGGCTGCACAAGCTTCTTTGCAGGATTAGACATGAAGCCTTATCTCCCATCAGAGACCCATAAATGTTGCTTCTTGAGGTGCTGTGTGAGTGATCACTGCAGCCTGGGTCATGGGCCTGGGTTTTTCCCAGTGTGCTTGGGCTGTGCCTCTGTTCCTCTGAAGAATCTCTAATCCCAGAGCACTGGTCTGGCAGGGCCTGGGGGCTACTTGGAGGAGGGACGGGAAAAGGAGCAGAGAGTTTTAAGGATCCCAGTTAGCACAAAACCAGAACAAGGCTGAAGAGCTGCTCTCCCAGTCTGGTTTTCCTAATGGAGCTGCTTGCTGTCGCACAGTGTCTGAGAGAACACTTAGCCCTAGGCAAGACTAGAGGCCTGCTTGGCCCCCATCTCAGACTGGAGCTGAAAAAGCAAACAGTTGGGGAAGAATGCAGAAACAGGATCAATGCCTGGGGCACCGCAGCATTGCTCTGTCCTGCTCACTGCAGAGGCACCAGTCTGGTTGGTTTTGGATGCTAGGCTCAGGCTTTAGGAGGAGCTGTCGGGAATAAACGTTCAGCAGCAGTCGGACAAGGTTACTGAAATGCAGAGCAGCCTGGAGATGGCAGGAGGTGCTGTAACATCACAAACATTTTAATGCCACAACTCAGCTTTCCTGCTCGGAGTGAGCCAAGCACAGGGACCTGCAAGCCCTTCTGCCCTGGCTTTTGAGATGTAACTGTGGCTCCAGCATCCACCTTCTGCTGAGAGGGAGCACCTGCATCACCACCAAACACTGCGCCAAAGAAAATCCTGTGAGAGGGCTGCCCTGAGACAGACCTGACCTAACAGCACACTGCCACTGAGAAAGGCACCAAAACTGCTGCTTTCAGTTGGAAAATTCAGCTATCCACAGGACCAATTTCCTTAAAGGACTCTGGGCTCCCCATTTGCTATTTTCTGCACAGGAAAATCCTGGCAAGGCCAGCGAGGACAAGGCTGATTTCCCAACCCAGCCATACCTCCCATTCTGCACCTGACCAACCCCACCCAGGAGCAGGGGCTGCCACTGCAGCTGTCCCATCACCCACTCAGAGATGCTGGTGTGATTTTTCCAATAAGCTGCTTTAGAGCTGAGGCTTGCTCCTCCAACAGCTGGTTCTTCTCCTCCATGCTCTTCTGCTTCAGCTCAGCAGCCTGCAGGGCCATTGCAAACCTCCTGTTCTCTCCACGGAGCTCTTCAATCAATACTTTGTTCCTGGAGAGTTGGGCCTACAGCAGCGACAGGAGGCTTCAGGTTCAGCATCCCATGCAGGGGTACCAGACAGGCAGGGACACTCAGCACCAGCCCCTCTTGCACTCACCTGGGCATCTCTGAGCTGAGCTGCCCTCTCTGCCAGCACAGCTTCAGCATTCCTCAGACTGTGTTCCAGCCCCTCTGCCTGCTCCACAGCTGCCTGCAGCAGATGCTCGTGTTCCTCCTGCAGTGGGCAAGAAAGCCTAACTTTGGGTTGTCCCAGCACTCTCCTGGCCTCTGGAAGCCCTGCACTGTACATTTCCCCAGGGCCTGTTCATGGACCCTCACGCTCCTCGACGCAGAGCAGGGGGGGATCATCAGAGGTGCAGGACACAAAGAGCAGTGGGACAGATGTTTAGAGTAGTACAACCCTCCCTAGGTCTGCACCCAACCAGTCTTAAGACAAGGCATGGATTTTCCAGCAACATCTTCTACAAAAATAAGCCATTGGCCTCCCTCCTCCCAGCCATGTCCAGGAAAGCTCAGGGAGAGACCTCTCCTTGGATGCAGTCCTTGTGCCTGCTCATTATAATTCCTTAGGTTATCATTTGCCCAGAAGACAAACTCACAAAAACCCAACAGCTGGTTGCTCAGTGCCCTAGAGATAAACCCACCTGTTTGAGTGCAGGGCAGTGACTGGGTTCATGATAAATTAAAGTTCAATTTGAAGGGAAGTGCATTTTCCATGTGGGTTCTTTATGCATAGCATCTTCCACCCAAACCTCTGGCGGCCTCAAGCACAGCTGCCTTTCAGGCTGCCAGGCCAGCAGTGTTCCCTTCACAGTACCCTTGACTGAGCTCCTGCAATTCCCTGCTTACCTGGCTCCTGACCAGCTGCCTGCACGTTTGCTCGGCCTGCTGCTGGAGGCTTTCCTGGAGCTGCTGAGTCTTGCACTGTTCCTCTCTCAAGGTGTTTTGCAGCTGCTCAAACTGCTTCTTTGGCACCATGTTGTTTATCTGGGCCTTGGCCTGCTGCAACTGCAGAGCGTGCTGGGTCTGGGCCAGGCTCAGGCTTGCTTTGGCTTCCAAAAGCTGTAACGCAGAAAGGTTGACAGCTGGTTGCAGCTTTGAGCCAACAATGGGACAGGCCCAGGCTGTGTTTTGGGGGAGAGGAGAGGTTAGGTAGCACCCTCAGCCCTTGCCTCAGCTCTCACCCCCCTCAGCATGGGTGCAGCAGAGCTGCAGGACCACGGGAGTGGTGCTCACTGGGCAGCCTGCAAGGCAAGGGGTTGAGAGCACTGAGAGCTGCAGGAGGAGAAACACAGACCCTTTGCTGAGAGATGCTCCCTTTGCTGAGTAGCGAGGAGCAGGAGCTGCTGGAGGGATCCTCTGAGAGGGAATCCCAGCACCAAGGGCCACAAGGGCAAGAGACAGAGGGGGCTGCTCACCTGGGGTCTTGGATACATCCCAGGCCAGCTGTGATGTACTCCATGTCCTGTACTACATGTCCTCTGCTCCCTGACACCAGCCAAGGGCAAACCTGGTACTGGGAGGTCTGGTCCAGCTTTGCACTAGGGCTGCCTAGGGATGGCTGGCATGGGTAGGCTGTACTTTGGAAAGCCAGTCCCCAGGGCAGAATGCAGGAGAGGGATATTAACAGACTGGAAGGTTGTTTCTCACATTGGCTTTCCTCTCTGTCCTGCTGATCCGAGTTGCTCTGCTTTGACCACCTCATTTCCCTTCCCTCAGACAAGCCCTGTCTGGCTGCCATCATCCCTGCCCAACGTTTATCCGATTCTACCACTCCTCCAGCTCCTGTCAGCTGAGCCATGGGGAACCACAGCTCCTGGCACCCCTGTGTGAGCCACCTCCACTCGGCCTCCATCCCCTCTGCCCAGCCAGCCTGCACAGGACAAGGACAGAGGGGATACTCCAGGGCCAGCTGCAAGCAAGGACCTGTCCCCAGCTGCACCTGAACTGGCTTCAGCCATACCTGAGCAGGAGGCAGAATCCTTTGTCCCTCACAAAGAGGAAGAGGACAACCTTTTTCTGACTGGGGAAGGTGTCCAGCACAGCCCCGAGCAGGGCGATACCAACATCACAGAGACCACTCAGCAGTGTGCCACCAAATGAAGGACACCTACCTTTTCCTGCGAGGCCTGGAGCTGCTGTTGGAGCAGTTCCATCTCCATCCAACACGCCGCGTGCCTCTGGTGGTGCTCCAGCCTTGCAGCAATCTCTCCTCCTCGTAGCCACTCAGCCTCCAGAAGGCTCTGGCTCTGCAGCTGGGCAGTGCCAGGGCCATCGCTGTAACCAGCCTTGTGCTCAGGGGGTTCACAGCCCAGCTGATGCCTCTGGACAGCCGGGTGAGAGAGCTCCTCCTTGCCCTCCTCACTCTGGAAAAGGTTGAGAAAAAAAAACAAATCATGCACAAGAGGCTTGGGGTGGAAACAGAGGCAACAAAGACTGACTGAGCACGTGGGTTTGATTCTGGGAGTGGGAAAAATCTCTGGGAGAAAGAGTAAAAGTAGTGAAAGTCATGAAAGACTTTCCCTTCTGTAAGACCTTCAGCAGCTTTTGTCACACAGATTTTCACCGCTTTACAAGTTATAAGATGAAGCTGGTTCTTCAAAGTAAGACTGGGTTTGAATGTTTGAAACAAATATTTTTATGAACATGTGCAGTTTTTGTCCTAAATCCTTCAGCCAAGAGCCTGTCAGCTGGGATTGATGGCTTCTTACCAGTGCTGTTAACTCTGCCATTTCAGCCAGCTCCTCCACCTTCTCTCTACCCAACTCACTCCCGTTTTTCCTGCTGGGAGGAGGGATAAGATCAGCTTCAGACCACAGAGCAGCAAAGCACAGGCCCCCAGAGGAGAGCCCTGGTTTGGATAGTCCCACATCAGAGTTTGGCCTGCAACAGGAAGCGAAGCCAAGCCAGAACAGAGATGGCCCTGAAATGATTCGGGAGTGAGGTGTCTCTGCCCCAACAGCTGACTCAGCCCAGCCCAGGGCCGACAGCCTGGGGACATCCAAAGTCCTGCAACGCTGTCAGAGGCCTAAAACTCAAGGGATGAAGAACAGTGGGAGGGACAGCTTAGCAGACTCTTGGGATCATCCACACCAGAAACCTGTCTCTCCCCAGATTTATGGCTCAGTGGGTGACCCCAGTACCTATCTAAAGCTTCCTGAGGAAGAAATACATCCATCCATGTTAACTCTTCAGCAAGCTGTTCTCCAGCAGCCAGCACAGGTCTCCCATGCAGGGAGAGACAACAGAGTCTCTCAGCAGAGAAAACCGGCAGAGAAAACCATGTACGAGCCCCGTTTACTCTGGCATTCTGTGCTGGCTCCCTGATCTTGTCCAATTTGGTTTCCAATGACAGCAAGGACTAAAGAAACCTGAGAAAAAACCTCCCAATAACTCAGGGAAAACATGTGGGGACAATCAAGAGACAACAGTAGAGAAGGAGCAGGTCTTCAAGGGAAGGGAAATAAAGGAGAATAAAGACAAAGAGGATCAGACTGAATTTATGTGGCTTCCAGCTGGCTAAAATTATTTTGCAGTCCTGTGGATACAAAGTGATTTGACTCATGGAGACACACCAAGACTTCACTACACGATAACCAGGTGATGAGCCCAACCCCTCAACTGCAATAAAGCCACGTCTGGAGAAATCAGCTTGTGTGTGAGGCCTCTGTGATTTTACAGCGCTGGACACAACAGCTGTGACCCCAAATCCAAGGTGGCCTCATGATCCTTCCATTTCTATTGGTACTCCCAGTCTCCCAGGAGGCCATGAACACTGGCACTCGTGGGAAGGAAGCTTAGTCCTGTGTTAGACAGTCCTAAACAGTAACTGCTGCTAAACACCAGAGCCATATAGGACCCAAATTCCTCAAGGGAAAGTGCAGGATAACAGACCGTCCATCCTGGCAGGGAGGGCAGCACTGCGGTTTGTGGCACGCAGAGGAGCTGTGTGAGGAAGTTCCTCCTCTCTCCTTGAAGCACGAGGACCGGTCCGTGGGCTGTGTGGTGTTTGCTCACCTCAGAGCAGCTGCTTTCCGAGTTTTACATGGGAATTCACACGCTGTGCTTCCTGTGGCATCTCCAACACCCACGTGCAAGGCAGAGGAGATGAGCGTGCAGTCAGCCACAGCCACAGGAGCACATCCCAGCTCCCTGACCACACTCCCATGGTCAGTAAAAGACATAACATAGCTTTTGCATTTGCCTACGTGTGCTCAGTAATATTTACTAATTGGAAGTATCCTAGTTCACAGTCCACTTCATGTTACTACTGCAATAATAAAAAGGCAGAACAAAGCTGCTGTTGGAACATCCAGAGAGAAGGCAGCTGCTGTTAGAGCATTCTGCACCACCACGGTGTTAAGCAGCCTTTGCGTCTCACAAGGCATCTCCTTTTTCTTCGCAGCAGCATGTTAGTTCTGCAAACTGCCTTTGCACTCAAACCCGACACTCTCTTGAGCTCTGGGTTCATTTTCCAACTACTGCATGACATCTTTGAGCTGCATCAGCTCCAGTTACAACCTGTTCCTCTTCAGCTCTATTTTGACAGCCTGAATGTCAGGTTTCCTCCTATGCTGTTACACCACTCTGTCTCCCAGAGCTTTCTTCCTCCTCTTCTTGCCCTGAAGGTCAGGTCTGTGTCCTGAGATGTCTGCTGTTTGAAGGCATTTAACTCTGCTCTCTCTGCCTCCTTCCCAAGCACATCCCCTTGTCTATCAAGATTCCATTTCTCCCTGACAAATGCTTTCCACTTTGGCTCCAGCTTCTAGACTGAACAGGCCATTTGTTACAACAAACATTGGCACTGTCTGCACTGGCATGTCCATCACACAGTTGTTCATTTCTTCTCTGTTCCTTCAGTGTTGAAGTTGCAATAGAAGATTTTGGTCTACCTGCTCGTCTGAGTCTTAGGGGATCAGCTCCTTTTCCCCCAAGAGAGGACAGCTCTCCAGACACCTTGTCCCTTCCAACACCAGAGCCTCAGCTTCACTGTCTCTGCATTACTCCCATTTCAGCCTGGTAGCTTTTTAATCTTTTTCTTAGATCAAAAAGACCCAACAGCCAGCATTTCACACATCTTGGCTTGTTCATCATTAGCCTTTTCTTACAACTTGACTTGCCTCTGCTTCCGCAGAGACTCGGTCTTTTTTCTTACGCTTCCACTCCTGCCTCTCATGGGTGCTCTCCTCTTGAAGGCCTCACCTTGGAGCCTTCATCGTTGGGAAATCACCTCCTCTCAAGCCAGTGTTGCTGCAACAAAGCCTTACAGCTGTCCTCATGCCGACATTCACTCCGTGACACCTCTTGGTTATGCTCAACCTCTGCATCTTTCCTAAAGATAAAAACCATTCTCCTGGCCTGGGTTTGATATCACAGCTTGAAAAACTCAGCCAGCCTCTGAATGTACATTTGCTGGAGATGCAATACAAAGGGGTTTTTATGTTGCAAAGTCAAGGCGATTTGTTAAACTTTACAGAAAGTTCCCACACATTTTGCACTTCTCAAAGACTCACACCCAGCCCATCTTTTCCAGCAACTCTGAAAGCTCCCCACTGCAGTCAGTCCTTCTGCCACTCACCAGAGGTAAAATAGCTTAAATGCTTTGTATTCCTGTTATTTGGGTTGGTTTCCCTGCTCTACCACGGACTTCAGCCAAGTCACCTCCTTTGTCCCTCACCCACCCCATATTTCAGGCCTAAAACAGGGATAATGAATGACCTATCAAAATCCTCTGTTTGCATATTGCCAAAGGGAACGCTGCTCCTAAAGGGAGACACAGCAGGGAAGAGGCAGGAGGAAGGGAAGATAAAGTTATTCAGTGACAACCTCATTCTTTCACAAGCCAGTCTCTTTTACCTATATGGAGAAATTTAAGACATTTTTTACTGCTTTTAAGATAGCAAGTTGTGATCATCTTCAGCAGGTTTGCTGAAGGACCAAGAGAGAGGTAATAAGAAAACACTAATGAAAGCTCTCTTATCTCTCTCACTGTTTTAAGATAAAGCCCACTTTGCTGGGCACTGCATCAAACACAACCTTGCAGAACATGCAGGGAAACTCAGTCTTGAAATAAAAGCACTCAAGGGGAGTTTAGATGTCTCACTTCAAACAACTGCAGCCCTGCAATACTGCCCAGATTTTCTTCCAAATTAAAACGCATCTCCAGCCCTGTGAAAAATCGGCCCAACCTACTCTGGTGTGAGCAGGAGATGCACCCCTAATCTCCTGCTTAGCCCCAGAAAGAGAACGGTGCCAGACCTCAGGCTAAGTCTGTTCCTGTGCTGCGTCTTTATTTCTTCTCTGTCCTGGTCCAGCTGCTGCCCTGGATGGCAAATGTCTTCAGTGTGCTGCTGTCCCACCCTGGC
Organism: Mohoua ochrocephala; assembly: GCA_013398855.1. NCBI lineage: Eukaryota > Metazoa > Chordata > Aves > Passeriformes > Acanthizidae > Mohoua > Mohoua ochrocephala. The sequence continues at coordinate 19,707 of VZTA01010583.1, read as the reverse complement.
CTGCTCCATCTCGATCCTCTCCTCCATCTCCAGGCTCCGTTCACATTTTTGCTCTTTCAGGCTATTAATTACAGCCCAGTACTTTGCAACTGTTTCTTCCAGATCTCTTTACTGGTCTTCCATCTTGCGCATCTCAGCCTTGAAGTTTTCCTCACTGTCCTTCCTCTCCCTCTCAAAGTTTTTCTGCATTAACTCTGTTTCTTCCTCGAAACAGTTTATCTGTTGGAAGGAGATAGGATTGGGATATTAGTACCACGCTCCTGAGAGCTTTCCTCTCCTCCAAGAGCTCCAATTCAGATTGATCTATTGGTCTCACTCAAAATGAATTCTCTTCAGGCAGTTCTGGTCCCTGCTGAACTTAGGGCAACAATCAGTCTCATGCAGCAGTCTCTAACAAGCAGAAACCAGTGGGTCCCATTTCTTGCCAGGAATCAGCACAGTTCTCCCCATTCTTCTTGTTTGCAAGGAACCCCAGAGAGAAGGGAGAGGCCAGGGCATCATCTGCCACTGCTTCTCATATACTTCCTCCACTGCAGAGTGGTTCCTTGTCAGGATGTGGTGGCGAGAAGCTGCTGCTCCCCACAGCTCCCCTGTGAACACCAGAAATTCCAGGATTTGATGCACACAAAGGCAGGACTATAAAGCAGGCAGAAGATCTGTAGGCAGCTTTGTGCTCCTTGAACTGTTCCGTCACCTGCGTGGCAGTTGAGGATTTTCTCTTGCGGCGCTGCAGCAGAAACCCAGCAAGCATCCCTGACCTCTCAGCTCAGCAGCAGAAGGCGTAAATGTGGAAACTGAGGCCTCTCCCGTGAGCATTCACGGCTGCCTAAAGAGAGGGCTGGGCTCACGCTGACACCTTACAGCAAGCAGGTGAGAAGTGTGCTGCAAGCCAAGGGTGACAGGGCTCTGATACAGGGCTCTGATACAGGGCTCTGATACAGCCCAGGCCATCAGGAGACATCTGGCCCCTTCTCCTCTTGGTCCTGTCCCTGATTTTACTGTGACGGCAACACCGAGTGATCTCTGGTTCCCCACAAGACCCACACAAACATTTCACGAGGTGACAGTGATTTCCACAAAGCCTTTGCCAGACAGTGAGGGCTCCAAACCCTCCTACCAGCTAAGACGGGCTGGAGAAGCACATGAAATAACACCACATGAGTGATGAGGTACCACCCTGCTCCCCAGCCTGATCCCTACTGGAGCAGAGGTCTCCTCAGGCACGCTGTAGCAGTTGTGCTTACCAAGCAGTCAGGACATCTCTCCCCACCCCACTCACCTTGGTTTCTGGCTGCACCTTCAGGTCCCGCAGCTGCTCTTGGAGCTGCTCCACTGGGAGTGACATCTCTGTAAACACAGAAGTAGGAACGAGAGGGCTTGGAGAGCACAAGAGTGCTGGCAGAGAGCAGCCCTGTGAGGGTAGGCCTACAAGACAAGACTGATCAGGATGGCTGCAGCTTCATCCAATCCATACAACCCCAAAAGTTGGAGATTCCCCATCTGCCTGGCAACCAGTCCCAGGGCTGCATCACCCCTCTCGGCCAGAAGCTTTTATCTAATGCTCTAACTTGAATTTTCCAACCCACAGTTTGGGGCTACTTCCTCTTTATTGCATGGTGTTTCCTCAACATCCTTGACACTGAAAATCTGCCTGCTCACTGTAGCTGCCTAGTGCACAGGTTACCATCGCCAGCTCTTGAGCCAGGAAAGCCTCCTTTCCTCCATCTCCCTCCTCCCCACCACCCATCTTCTCCTTCTTCCCTCCCACGGTTGCCCAGTACCAGAACTGGCAGCAGTAGTTCAGGCACAACAAGCCTCCCCACACTCCCACGCTAACTTGGATCCAGAGGGAATGCTGCTGTTGCTGAGAAGATGGGCACTGAGCCCTCCTGCACGTTACCTGCTGCTGGCAGCCCTCTCTCAGCCCTGCTCTCCTGCAGCTGGAGGCGCAGCCTTTGCAGCTCCCTTCGCAGCGCTCCGTTCTGGTCGTACAGCACCTGGAACGGACACTGCTCAGGACAATGGACAAAGCTCCTGCAGCACCAAGAGCATGAAGGGCTTCCCCCAGCCTCAGCACAGCCCTCCCAAACAAAGGCAGACATGAGAGAATTTGGAGGAGCCAGAGAAGAAATATAACCCCAGACTTCCAAGACCACCACCACTAGACACTGTAAAGCACAAAGCAACTGCCCCTGAATGCAAAAGCACACAAAACCAGGGGGTTCTGCAGACACCTCAGAGGGCTGGGCCTCCCGACACCCTCCTGACCTAAACAACCATTGGCAGAATCCAACACATACGAAACATCATGATCTCAGCGTGAGCCCAGAGGTTTGTGTTTACATCCTCAAGACTCTCCTGTGGGCACGGGGACCAGCCAACAAGCACTACTCTATGCAGACAAGGCAACCAGCAGGATTTACAGGGAAGCAAGGCCCACAGGCCTCTGGGAGGGAACATTTCCAGGCTGCAGAAGGAATAAAACAAGGTAAGAAGGTGCTGATCCCATGAGAAGCACAGCACGAGGCAGGTCCTGCTGGTCTCCTGGTGCCAGAGACACCAGGAGACACTGGAGTTTATCCCATCTCCATCAGCAAGGAGTCCCACAGCTGAACGCCCAAGTAACGAGCCACCACACCAGTGCAATGAGCCACTTCCATGTAGGTGTCTGAAGATGGGCAGCTCCTTGCTTCACTTCACATCCTCTATCCTGTACTGGAAGCAACAGCCTACAAGGCATCCTGCCTTCTTCTGGACTGTCCACTTTGAGCAGACATCCAATGACATCCCATATCCTGCCACCCAGGAAACTGATGTTCTGCAAGAGACTATGAACTAGGATACTCCCAGTTAATAAATATTACTGGGTAATAGATGTAGACAAACGCAAACCCAGTTTGTCTCATCTCCATTCTAAGCAGGAAAGGGGGGCTGAGAGCATTCGATGAGGGTAAAGGATGAACCCGAGTGGGTGCCTTCACAGGGACAGGTGAAGCCTGAAGGTCAAACCTTTCCATCCCTCAGCACTCTCATGGACAACTCTGGGGCTGCTTCACAGGAGGAAAAATTGCAGCACCAAGCATATTCAACCCTCTGGTGCCACCTGGAGCAATGCTGCACTGGAGAGCGCTTCAGAATGTTTGCCTTTGATTACAGCTTCGAGAGGGGCCGTCTGATGCATCCACAGAATGGCTTTGCTGAAAGTCTGCATTTCAGACCTTGCTGGGGGGATGTGACTGTCACTGTCCCTGCTCAGTGGTGCTCCCCAGCCACACACAGCACTTGAGAACAAATGGGCAATGTGACAGGCACAGGACTCAAAGAACAGAGCACCCAGCAACTCACAGCATGCAAGATACACAAGCTAAAAATAGGAGAAGGGAAACAGAGGTTGTTCTCGTGCCCCAGAGAGCCCCACGCTCTGGGAAGGAGCACATCGCCCTGCAGGAGATACAACACACACAGCACCAATCCTTGGACCACACACACACACCACATATCTGGACTGGCTCACCTTGACTCTCTAGCAGAGTTCAGCAGCAACAAGTTTTTTTTGGGGTTTTTTTGAAGTGGGGGCAAGGAGAAGGAAGAGAAAAACAAAAAGATAGACGACTTTAGCTGTTAATATGCTTTCCAGATAAGGAGAACAGCTTTCTCCTTGTGCTCAAGAAGAAATCCAGCAGAGCCCAGCGTGATCTGTCCTTAACGACAGAGGTACACGGTTCCCTAACAAAACAGTCCACAGCTACAGACAGGGAGGAATTTACAATCTACGCCTGCTCTCCCCTGCCAAAATCCCAGCAAGGCAAACAAGCCCATGGAGGGCTTCAGGAGCGAGGAGACAGGACTCTGAGCAAGGTAAGAGGGATCCCTCTGCCCTATGATCAGGTCTGCCTCCTCCTACTCTCCCAGGCCAAAGGGCCCAGCAGATGTGCTGCAGAGAGCAGCACCGTCACACCAGCGCTGCTGGAGAGCTGCCCGCGTGTACCTGGCACTGCCGCTCGTACTCCAGGACAATCTCGGCAAAGCGCTCGCTCTGCTTCAGGAACTCTGGGCTGTGGGGCTCCCCCTGCTCCAGCTGCACAAGCACAAGGACAAGGAAACACTTCCCATCAAGAAAATCATCACCTCTCCAAATGGAGAGTCAAAAGCTCTACTAAATCACTGAGGTCATGGTGCTACACCCATAGATTCAACAGAAAGCTCCCTACAGGACCCATCACCTGTGGGATGGGTCACAAAGAGGAGGAAAAACATGTTTGTCCACATTTGAGACACCAAACTACAGGCAGGTTTTCCTGGCTAACAAGATCATAGACTCATTTCCTTCCCCAGATTCATTTTTAGGAATGGAAGATACTAAAACAAACCCTCTACTTCAATACTAGTGAAAAATAAAACTTTTCTGAAAACCAAACTCTGTAAAGTTTTCACTTGAAGACTGCAGATTTGTAGAATTCTCTACAACTGGAAACTTTCCTCACCCCTTTTTTTTTTTTCCCCAGCTTCCAGGTTGTCGTTAATGTGCAGGAGAGCTCACAGAGGGGGAGACCATAGCTACTGACCCAAAACACACAAGATCAATTTCTTTATGAATTCCTGAAAAGTTCCTATTTAACTGCAACAGAGAAAGGTTACCTTATCCTTCACAATGTGGTTGAGTTCTTTTTGCAGCTCCAACACCGTTTCCTCAGAGGCTGACAGTTTCTCAGCCATCTCTGTGACCTTGTTTTGCAGCTGTGTGTTCTCCTGCAGATAAAATGGAGATTTCCTTGATGCAGTGGGTCCTGACGTGGCAGGATGGGTTTATCAGCCACAGATCCTCAGCAGGGAGCTGTAAAACAACTGGCATATCAGCATGCCAAACACAGCACAGCTCCCAGCAGACCCTGGACATGGCCTGGTTTTGGCCAGGACAGGGTTGATTTTTGGAGTAACCGGGAGGGGATGTGGCTAAGGCCCAGATGTTATTCTGTACCACCTCTGTTATCACTGGGGACAGGGGGAAGGGACTCTCTGTCCCTTCCAGGGAGAAGGATGCTCCTCCCAGAGAAAATGTGGCTGCTCTGCAATGAGCATTTTGCATGTAAATCACCCTCTCTTTTGTACACTTTTGTTATTACTATCGTTGCTGGTTGTTTCTTATCTCATTGCTGTTTCCAGTAAACTGTTCTTATCTCAACCCATAATATTTGCCTTTTGTGCCTTCAGTTCTCCTCTCCAGCCACTGAAAAGCAGGGAGAGGGAATGAGCAGGCAGCAGTGTTGGTTGGGAGAGTCTCGGTAGGAGAACTAAATTGGGGAGCACCACTCCTAAACCACAACAGGACAGCACACTGCTGATACCACATGGGCTGGGGTCAGGCTCATCTCTCCAAAGGACAGGAGTAGGAGTGGGTTTGGCAGAATAAGAGCTAGACAGCTCCACAGGATCATCTCTACCTCTGCTCCCCAAAACTGTGGTTTCCCTCACAGCTAACAAAGGCAGCAAATCCTGAGCTATCTCCATCTGCACTTCTACACTGAACAGAACTGGGGTGATCCCAGGCATGCAAACACCATCATCTCTGCTTTTGACACGGTCCCTGGCACCATTTTAGCTTCGGTCATTGTGTTTTCAGGTGTTACCAAGGGCCAAACCACTCCCAACAGACAACACAGCAGTTTAGGAATGTCACGGCAAGGTAACAAGCTCCGTATTTAACACAAGTGTATGAGTGTGGCTGATGATTCCTCTGCATAAAATTCCTGTCCTTCCCAACAAGAGCAATGTGAGCCATCTATATTTGTCACCACCTCTGTTTTGCCACCTCTGAAGGAGTGAAGATGTTTCATCCCAGGCAGTTTTACTTACCTTCATCACGTGGTTCAGCCTCCCTTGCAGGTTGGCCTCTTTGCCCTGGAGGAGCCGTGTATCAGCTTCCAGCTTTGCCTGGTGACTCACTGCTTGCTGCAAAAGCAGCTCTTTTGCCTCTATTTCTGCCTGAAAATTCCTGGAGGAAAAAAGCAGCACGGTTGGGACAGACAGAGCATGTTCCTGGATGGCCACAAGGTACAGACACCCCCTCTCACCATGCACAAAGCAGGAGATGAGAGCTTGGTTGGAAGGATGCTGAGACCACAGGAGGTGGAGAGGGGTCTTCGAGGGCTTTCCTGCCACTGACACATTGGCAAAACAAGTGGGAGTTTCAACAGGGACACTGGGACGTGTAAGCACATTTTCTCCACCCCACCAAAAGAACCCCTCCTACCTGAGCTTGCTCTGGGTGTGCTCGAGAGCGATGTACTGCTCATCCAGCTCCCTGCCCAGCTGCAGGCAGTGCCTCTCTGCCTTCTCCAAACCGAGCCTCGCCTTGTCCCTCTCCCTGGCAATCTGCCTCACCTGGCTCCTGCGGACACAGCGAGCAGGGCATTGAGGGACCCCTGGTGCAGCCCACAGAGGGGCCCTCCTCGCAGGGAGCAGTGCCCTTACCAGAGGCACTGCAGTTTGTATCCATAGGAGGTGCCGGCTGCGTGCTGAAGGCCACTCCTGGGCACCATGAGCGTGCTGTCCAAAGCTGCAGGCAGCCCTGCCAGGCTCACTTGCTCCTCCGTGCTGCTGCTCTGCCTCTGCAAGAACAGCACAGATGGAGATCACCTCCTCCCTTCTAACAGTTCCAACAGGATTCCTGTTGTTATACAATCTGATCACCCTCCAGTCTTTCAGGGATGCCCTCCCATCTCACAGATAAGCCTAAATCACATCTACCTCAGACCTCCCCCAGCCTTGGGGTGACCAAACCCATCCTCAACCTGGCTGCAAGCGCTCCTCCCACCCCAGGCAGTTGCTCACTTCACCCACCACCACCGATCCAGGCAGAACCAGGGACCCTGAGGATCTCCTCTAAGTTCTTCCAGGGCTCAGGTGGCAATGACAAGTTGAGGCTTGGCAAATCCAGTGCCTTTGCTGATGCTGGAGAAGCGATGTGGGCCCAGGTAGCTTGGCCAGAAGGACAGGCTGCTTCCCTGAGTGTTCCCCTCTGATGCTGAGGAGAAAAAAAAAACAGCAGGAATAAGTCAGTGAGGGCAATTTGGCAGAAGAAAACTGATGGTTTTCAATACCAAAAGGAAACTTCAGAGACCAAATCAATACTGAAGAACATTTTAGAAACAACCCCAAGCTGCCAGAAGGGAGATGTCCTGAGCTGCCCTCACAGCAGCTGCAAGGAGCAGGTTTGCAGGCATAGACCACTCAGTTTGGTCTCCCTGCTAACCCATCAATACTCAGTATCCACAGAAAGACTAGCACTGAAAGCTGTATAGCCTACAGGGTCTTGTGGAAACTGTCAGATGGGGACTGCCAGCCAACATTTTGTTTGACCAAAAAGCAGAACCCAGAAACAGATATAGAACTCATAACATCTCCAAAAGCACCAATTTTATACTAGGTTTGGAAGAAGCCTGTCTTCAGAGAGCTGTTACCTCAGCTTAAGTCTTAAGCCAAAAGAACCTGAAATGATTCCTTTTTTTTTTTTTTTTTTTTTTTTTTTTTGCTCAAGATCCTGGATTGAGCTGTCCTGGCTGTCAGGCTAATCAGAGATTCACTTCCACCTTAGCGCATTAACGTGGTGTTACTTCAAAAGCATTTGCAAATGCCTTGCCAGTCCTTGGAATTGAAAGCACTAAGGAGAAAGAAGCATTTCACATCAAACAAAGAAAATGTGGATGAAGCTTGTTCACACACTAAAAAGAGGACAATCTGTGTCACATGTGAGGTGCGGACACATCAGCACATCTGAGGTCAATATTGGAATTGGGGTGATCTTTTTCCTCTGCTAGGATGTGCATCCCTCTCCCTCCCATAAAAAGGCGAGGCTCAACAGCCCTCTGTTGTCCTGTATCACTGTCCCACACCACCCAAGCAGGGGTTGCTCCTACTCAGGCAGTTCCCAAGGGAGCCTTTCAGTCACCATGCAGTGGCTGCAGCACAGACCATACCTAAAAACTGACTGACAAGTGAAGAGCTCCCCCTAGATCACCACCCTCAAATGCCCGACTGACGCCTATGGAATCGCCCGCTTGTGAAAAGAAGTGTCTTGGCCTGAATTGTTCTGAGGAAAATCTGTTCTTTAGCCTCCTTTTCTTGAGGGGGAAGGGAGGGGGAAATGGATGGAGAAACCTTTCTAAACGTGTGATGTCTGGACTTGTGTCTGAAACTGCCTTGTGCAGGCAACTGGCAATGACTTACTGTTCCTCACCCAAGGTTAATGGAAACCACCTCACGGAGCTGCAGATCAAGGCCATCAACCGGGATCCTTTTCACAAACCTCATCCCATGGAGTGCTGAGTCTTGGCTGCTTAAGAGACACTGACATACCGTGGGAAACGGGGCTATGCACCCGCGGGGACGCAGACACTGCACGATCGGCCCCGCTCGGCTCGGCTCGGCTCGGC
>VZTA01010583.1:0-10180 GCA_013398855.1 Mohoua ochrocephala | reverse complement strand
CCATGGGCCTGCGGGAGGACCTGCTGCGCGGCATCTACGCCTACGGTGGGCGGCGAGGACGGAGGGGGAAGGGGCAAGGGGCGAGGGACGCGGGGCCGAGGGGGACGAGCTGAGGGGAAGGAGGGGTCCGTGGGCCGCGGCAGGGCCCGGATGTGGGCGTCGCGCCTGCGCCGTGCGGCCGCCGCCGGCCGGTGGCGTGGCCTGCCCTGCCCTGACCGTGTCCCTTCGCCCCCGCAGGGTTCGAGAAGCCGTCGGCCATCCAGCAGCGAGCCATTAAGCAGATCATCAAGGGCAGGGACGTGATCGCCCAGTGAGTGCGGCCGGGGACGGGCGGGGGATGTCGGTCACGTTCCCTGCCTTGAGGCTAGAAGCGGGATTGGCCACCCGTGGTCCTGGGTGTGGGGAATGACCTGAGCTTGGTGGGACACTGGGACAGGTTGGCCAGAGCAGCTGTGGATGCCCCATCCCTGGAAGTGCTGAAGGCCAGACTGGACGGGGCTCTGGACAACCTGGTCTAGTGGAAGGTGTCCCTTCCCATGGCAGGGGGGATGGCGCTGGATGTTTTTTAAGCTCCCTTCCGATCCAAACTGTTCAGTGGTTGTATGATGTGACAAGCAAAACAGTGAAATTGTCTAACTTGCTGTGATCCTAACAGTTGTAATGCCAAAGCTTATTAGGTTTAGTCACTGTAAAAAATACATCGCCTTAGAGACAAAGAAGGATATGCATCCCACTGAAGAAATCCTTTCTTGGTCACTGGTGGGAATGACTAGCCTGGCAAATTGCATTGGCTTGTCTGTCCTTTACTTGAACAGAGGTACATGTATGACAGACGGCAGAAAGTTAGAGTGCTGCTCTGATAAGGAGTGAACGTGCCGGAGCTGGGGGCCCTGCAGTGGAGAGCTCTGTCCCTGATATTGACAGCAGATCACGCTCTGATCATAGCAAGCCTTTGTTGGCACTGTTGAGTTCTTTGCGGTGGAGGGGTGGGAGAGAGAGCAGGGGGGTGGAATGTGTTGAAGTTGCCTGTACTGTTTGTCCGGACATCCAGAGTATTCACCAAACATCTGTTCCTCAGGTCACAGTCGGGAACAGGGAAGACAGCAACATTCTCCATCTCTGTTCTACAATGCCTGGATATACAGGTAATCTCATAGCAGCACGTGCCAAAAATAATTTTTACCAAATCACTGGCCTTCATCATGAAAGTGTGTTCTTTAAGAGCAAATAAACGAAGCTTTACGTTGAAATCTTTTAATTATAGGCAGTGAACCTCAGACAAAATTCTGACTGAAGACTTCGCCAGACTCTGCAACAATTTAACTGCTAAAGCCAGTCTGGCACAATAAGTTCAGGTGAAGTCTTGTAATCACAAAGTTGGCTTTAACAGCTGACCTGTGTCACCTCTTAGAGGGCTAAGTTAACCTCTCAGCAAGCAGAATTGTCTCCAGACAGTCCTAACAGCATCTTCAGACTCTCTGAACAGTTGCCACACATTGCACATGATCAAACCTAGATTTTTGGCTGACAGCTGTTTGCTTTTGTCCTGCTCATGGGCATCGTGTGCGTCCAATAGTTTTGGGGTGTAACTTGGATGTGTAGATGCAACTGAATAAAAGGATGGTGTTCTGTGGGCTCGGATTGTTGCTCATCTGTCACCGTCTGGGGACGTAAGAGTGAAGGTTGCGTGTTCTAGGTGGAAAGGACAGCTTTTGCTTCATTTCTGTGAAGTGCTCGTAATACTTTTAGAGGTGACACTTTCAAACACTGCCTTGGAATCCTCGTGCTGTGCAAGGCGTTCATCTGAACCGAGCACGCAGAACTGAAGGGCTCGAAATTTGTTTCTATTTTGCCAGAAATGTACACACTTTGGTTTTTTTAGCACAAAATTCTGTGATAAATTCTTCAGCTGTGACATTTCAGAGTGCTGTGAGAGGCATGATTTGTTGTTTGCTTGGCTCTCTGTCCTATGATGAACTTCCCTGTGATCCCATGTTTTAACCAGGTTCGCGAGACCCAGGCCTTGATCCTGGCACCGACTCGGGAGCTGGCCGTGCAGATTCAGAAGGTAGGAGCATCTCAATCCCTGTCTGGAAAGCACTGGCAAAGCCTGGGGCCAGTGCTCTCCTGTTTCTCCAGCAGAGCTCAAAGCGCAGCTTCTGCTTTTTCTTTCTGTTCCCGAGAGAAATAACAAAGTATCCTCTGCTGCAGGGCCATTTGCTCCTCAGCGTTAGATTCTTTACTCAGCAGTCTGAGGCTTTGTGCAGTCCTAGCTGACTTTTTAAGGCCAGCAATTCTAAAGCAGTTGTGATCCCCGAGGAGCTGAGTTCCCAGTGTTCTAAGGCCTGCTGTTGTGGAAGTTTGGGTAACAGACATAAAAAAAATCCCTCTAACTCCTCATGCTAACATCTCTTTAAAAAACCCACGGCGTGGCTGCGCAGACCCGCGTCCCTGCACAAATGCAGCCTTAGGAGAGCTGGGCTAACGAAGCCATTTCTTTGTGCCCACACAGGGGCTTCTCGCCCTGGGAGACTACATGAACGTGCAGTGTCACGCCTGCATCGGCGGCACCAACGTGGGGGAGGACATCCGCAAACTGGATTACGGGCAGCACGTCGTGGCTGGCACTCCAGGCCGGGTGTTCGGTAAGGAAAACACCACGTTTATTGTAACACTGTTAATGTAACGTGAACGCGAAGTGTAACAAGGTAACAACTTACTGGTGGTGTGCCTGGAAAAGGCTAGAGGGAAATCAATCAGGGGTGATGGTATTTTCATTTTCTCTGTTTGTGTTGTGCTTTTCATTGCTGAGGTTTCGCTCTTTATATGATGGCTTTGGAAAAAGGAAAAAGGATTCCAGTCCCTGAATCTTCAAGGGGATAGGAGCCAGGCCTACATGAATGCCAAAATTAGGTCCACATTTTCTGTGTCCTGGTGGTTGCTCTGTCTTTGTTAAATCAAGTGCACTTGCAGCTGGTACCTTCTGGTTTCACTGCACGGAGAGTTTAACATCTACTGTTTGTGGCAGCTATCACAGAGGCAGTGTTGGCCTTCAAGCTCACATCTCCTGAGAAACACACAGCCCTTACACAAGCTCCTGGCACTGGGAGAACATGAGCTAGTCCCCACAAGTGGGAAAAAAAATTTAAAAATCAGCAGCTGCCAAAGTGGGCTCCCTCTCAAACGGGATTTGTGGATTCTGTTGACATAAAGTTCATCTGGCATTCTGTATTTCTCACATCTGTCCCTCCTCCGCCGAAATGCCGTGACGGTGGTGGGAGCAGTGTGGGCTCGCTGGCTTTCGGAGCAGTCTCACCTCACAGAGTGAAATCTTACAGATATGATTCGTCGCAGAAGTTTAAGAACTCGTGCCATCAAAATGCTGGTTTTGGATGAAGCAGATGAAATGCTTAATAAAGGTAAAACATTTGTCTCCCTTTTACTTGCTTTCTGCTTGCCTCTTTGAGATTCCGAGGTGTCCCAGCTGGCAGGCCCACTTCTAAAAAGTTAAAAGTTAAGTTTAAAAAGTTAGACAATTATAGTTAGTTGTAGGTTGTAACGGGTTAACCTCCATAATATGCCTTGTCTGATGTTACCGAGTCACACGTTTATGTTCATCCCGTAGTACAGAGCCACTGCTGAATTCCAGATCAGATTGTGAAAGAGGAGGGCATTTGGGAGAAGGATGTGCTAACTGTTCTGCATGGCTTGATTTGCACTGCAGGCTTCAAGGAGCAGATTTATGATGTGTACAGATACCTGCCCCCAGCCACACAGGTGGTTCTGATCAGCGCCACTTTGCCGCATGAAATCTTGGAAATGACCAACAAATTCATGACAGACCCCATCCGCATCCTGGTGAAACGGTGAGTGAGTTCCCTTGGAGAGAACAGGAACTCTGAGTTGGTCCAGCCCTGTGCAGTTCACAGTGTTAACTGGTTTAAATGTACAGAGAGTCCCTCGTGTTCCTTCTCACCGTTCCTGAGCGTTTGCAGATGTGCTTACATCCTGTTTTCCAGCAGGGCTGATTTATCTCCCTGACTTGTCCAGTTCTGTGTGCTGCTGCTCAGCCTGGCTGCCCCCTCACCCTCCCCAGGGGATAGCAGTCTCTCCTTGTGGAAATCCATCTTTCACACTTACCCAATTCCTGGGCTCCCCCAGAGGATTTTTTTAGGCTTCCTATTACAATTTCCTATTGCAGAACCGACCAAAACCCCCTTTAGCTGACTGATCCTGGATGTTCTTGGAGGCATAGCTTACATCTGGTGGTGTCACAGGTCCTTGTGCACTGGAACTCAGGAGGAGTCTCCCTCTTGCCTGAGCTCTCACACTGCCCCATTTAGTATGTTCGAGCTTCTCGAGACTTTCTTCAGTCTCTCTTGTCAAGAAGCTGGAATGTAAAAACGATGGGAACAGAAATGTTCGCCTTTGGAGCTGGCTGGCTGGAGCAGAGCAGTTCCTGTCTCTGCTGAACGGGTCATGGTCAAGGCCCTCCTTAGAGCCGAGTTTTCCCAGGACTTTCTGGGAACAACTTGGACTCTGTCTGGATCCAGCAACCCACAGCACACGGGGCAGAGGGGTCTCTGGTGAAGCACACCCAGCCCTTCTAACTGCTCTGCACCTGCCTGTGGTGTTCTTCCCTACAGCGATGAGTTGACCCTCGAAGGAATCAAGCAGTTTTTCGTGGCTGTGGAGAGGGAAGAGTGGAAGTTTGACACCTTGTGCGATCTCTACGACACGCTGACCATCACCCAGGCCGTCATCTTTTGTAACACCAAGAGAAAGGTACGGGGGCCATCAGAGGGGCATGGCGCTTCCTGAGGGTGACTCAAACAGTGCTGGGTTAGTTCAGAGGTCTGGTTGCTCCCCCATTTGGAAATAGTTCCATAGGACCATAGCTTAAACCTTTGGGATGTGCCTGACTTGAAACAACAGGGGCAGACCTGATACAGCTGACAGGAATTGCCTTTTTAGAGAAGTAGGTAAGAATGTGCTCAATCTAATTGCTTATAATTCCTGGAGCAAAACCACACTTTCTGAGTGAATGCTCTTAATTCCTTTCCTTTCAGGGCTTGTGGAGCCCTGAAAGCCCTGAAGGTATCATAGCTCTGATGTTTGTAAGGATTATTTACTTCCCTTAGTCTCAGAATGCCTGTGGAAGTGTCCCTCAGTCCGTACCCGCTCATCTCTGCAAGCCTTCTGGAGCTCAGCTGCTGTGTTGGGCTGGCTGAGCAAAGAGCTAACCCAGGCTGTGTTCACAGGTCGACTGGCTCACAGAGAAGATGAGGGAAGCCAACTTCACCGTTTCCTCCATGCACGGGGACATGCCCCAGAAGGAGAGAGAGTCCATCATGAAAGAGTTCAGATCTGGCGCAAGGTACGTGCCCCAAACAGCATTGCTTGCATCCGTGCGGGAAACCCATAGAACTTCTCCTCTCGAGGCTTTGTTCAGCTCAGATTAGGGAGAACTCTGATTTCCATCTCTCCCCTGTGGTGTTGGTGGGTTGGGAAGTTGCTGCTTTCCAAGGAGGGATGCTTGTACTTCTGGGTGTGGAATTAGTCTGTTTTGTTTTGCTGAAGACATTGGAGTTGCTGCATTTAAGATACGTCAAGGAAAAAATACTTGTGCTCCATCCTCTGTATTTTAAACACCTGGGAGCATTATTCCTTCTGAAAGATCCGAGCTGTGTTGGTCCTCTCTTGACCGAAGTCTGGTGATGGTGCGAGAGGCAGCTTTCCATGCGTTTAAGTGTGGATGCTGCTGGTGTGCTGTGGGCAGGGGAGAGCACAGAGCAGCAGGGGATGTTCTGTGCTGGAGACCGGGAGTTCCCGGAGAAGTCCTGACTGTGCCCTTCTCTTTGCAGCCGCGTTCTTATTTCCACAGACGTTTGGGCTCGAGGCCTGGATGTGCCTCAGGTGTCGCTGATCATTAACTACGACCTGCCCAACAACAGAGAGCTCTACATCCACAGGTAGGCTGGGCCTTCCCACGGGGCACCGTGGCCGGGGGACTCTTCCCACGGTGGCTCCATTCCCTCCTTCCTCGTGCCTCCGCAGAATCGGCCGCTCGGGCAGGTACGGCCGGAAAGGCGTCGCCATCAACTTTGTGAAGAACGACGACATCCGCATCCTGCGGGACATCGAGCAGTACTACTCCACCCAGATCGACGAGATGCCCATGAACGGTGAGTGCTCCTCCCTCCTCCCTCCTCCCCTGGGGAGCTGCTGTGCTGCACCGAGAGAGAAATGCCACGCGCTTGGTTCTGGGAAGAACCCGGGAGCAGCAGTGTCGTGCTGCCCTGCTGGGCCGCGGCTCTCAGCACGCTCGGTTCATTCTTGTAATCCTTTCCTTTTCTCTCGTTTCAGTTGCTGATCTCATCTGAAGGTCCGTGGTTAGCAGGAAGTTGTACCATTCGGTACCCTCCATAATTCTGTTTTGGACCCACATCCTTTTCTCATCTTTTTGGTCATATGTTCTTGAGTCGAGCTGCACTTGGGAACTTGTGTAAATATTGTCTGTACTCCCACCCGTGTTTTTCAATAAAAAGAGGAAGTTTTACCATAACCTGTGCTTGATTACTTTAACCCAGCATAGTAACAGGCACAGAGTTTCGAGATACTGCCATACTTGGCTAGCATAACGAAGAAAAACATTGGGCACTCCCCATATCTGGGTTCATAAAATACAGGGCTTCCTGTTCTCTGCCCTTTCGTTATTGTCGTGCCACGCCACCTGATGTACTTTTAATTTCCTTAACTTAACCTTTAAGGATCAGACATCTACAGGAAAAATCTGTGGCCTGGCCCTAGCCTGCTGTAGGAAAATTGAGTTACAAGAGCCAGAAATTTCCTGCTGGTTACGACTTTCTGGAGCCAGAAATCACCACACTTGTTGCTCCCGGTGAGCATTTCCCATCCCAAGGAACGTGGGCAGGCACTTCCTGAAGTAACAGAAGGAGCAAGTATCCTGTCTTGTCACCTTCTCCACCTCTTTCTGCTGCTGCACCTCGTTACATCTGCCCCTGTGTGTCTCTCTGGCACGATGCTGTACTTTGCCAGCTGTAGGATCTTCCATGTAGCTTTCCTGCCTCGCTCTGCTGTGTCCCTTTGTGAGGCAGGAGTTGGCCAGAGGTCAGTTTTACCATGTTCTGCTCTCTGCTTTTCCTGCTCGTTTAGGCTTTTTGCACGCTCAGGGAGGACAGGGGAAGCAAGGCCTGAACACACCGGAGTTTGCACAGACCTGGATCAGCTCTCAGAACTCCTTTCCTGAGCAGGAGCGGAGTAGCCCAGGGTAGAGAAAGCAGCTCTCACCTCCTTCATGCCCCCGTGTGTTCTGCTGGTGAAACTCGGCGCTCTGCACCCACTCCATGCACCAACCTGGTGTTCCTAACAGTACACAGACAAAAGCTGGGAAATACTAAGCTTGTTGTGCTAGGAATACTGAGTGTAAGGGGGTGCCCCATGGAGTGAGGCCGCCACAGCTTTGTGCCCCCGTGTGCCACCAGCAGCAAGGCTGAGCCAGCATTCCCACTGGGCACACACACGGACCGTGCTCACACCATCCACTCGAGTTCAGCACTGGCACACCACCACCACTGCCCTCACCCTGCCCCTCCTCCTGAAGGGCTGCTGGGGGAAATACACACACAGGCTCTGCATCCCTCCAGTAGCTGGGCAAGGAGGCTCAAGCTCATCCACTACCCAGCCCCTGGAGCACCAGTCTGCTCCAGTAACTGGCACCTGGACATGGCCCACAGCTGCACTGCAGTTGCTGGCTCAGCCCACCCCTGCAGGTCCCCACTGTGCCTGCCCGCGGTAGCTGGCCTTGAGACACAAGTCTGCCCTTGACTGGCCCTTGCAGAGCCTCTTTTGCATCCACAGAGGGAGTCGCACCTAAAAATGGATCCCAGTTGAACCCCACACCCTCCAGACCAGCCCAAACCTTGTCCCTCCAGTTGCCCCATGCAAAAATAGATGTGTCCAGCCCAGACATGTGGCTCCCAGGCCCCTTACCCTACTTGCTGGCTAAATCCAGCTCGCTGTTGGAGTGACACATCCTCGCTCCAGGCTGCTGCCACTCCAAACATGCAGCCCCTGGGACCCCAGGTCCCATTCCAGTCCCTGGCACTTTGACCTCCATGCACACGTGCGCACAGAACGGAGTCCCCTCTTCCAGGAGAGGGTGAGATGGGGTTAACACTCAACACAGCCAGACAAGGACACGCACCAGCAACCTGCTGCCACGCGATCGGCCCCTCTGATCCCCTAGAACATCAATTTCCCGCACTTCATTAAAAGTCATCTTGACCCCTCCCTTTCCCTACCTTTGATCCCTCCCACAAGCTCGAGGGGATTTTACATTCATTCTGCAGCTTGTGTGGTACAGCGTTCAGGAAGCGTCCCCCCACAGCCCCTGGAGAAGAGTCCAGGTAAAGCCTTGCAACTCCTTGTCCACATGCTGGGAAGAGTTCCGCTTTTGCCGTCTCTGCAGGGCACAGCCTCAACTCTGACTCGCGCCTTCCTGGAGAACACGAGCAGCAGGGGCAGGTGTGGCCCCGCGGGCCCCCGTGTGACTCGTTTGCAGTAAGAGATTAATCACCAAAGCACTGGCTTGTTTGAATAACAGTATTTAATCTGTACAGGTTGAGATATCATAAAATGCGACATTCCTACCTCCTCTTTAGCATCATTCCCCTGGAGCTGAGCCCTCGCCTGCAGAGGGCAGGTAACCACCACTCCCCAGCAGTTCTTCGCGGTGCAAAAGTCACAGTGCAATTGCTTTAGTCCTAGACAGATGATTTCCCTCACTCGAGAGAGGGGAGATGTTAAAGCTCAAATGTTGATGAAAATTGTTACCACTTAGGAATGCGAAAACCCAGCTATTGCACACAGCCAGTGCCAGCTGAAACTACAGCAGTTAATGGTTTAGCTGCCTTTACACTCCACACAGTTGATACTGATTTAGCCAAGAATGAAAGTAAAGCCAGTAACAAGATTTCAGAGTGATACAATTGTCGGAGGGCAGAATCTGACAAGCAACTCCACAAGTCAAAAGCGTGCTTAAGAACAGCAGGAGGGTTTCCTATACAGGGAGGGGGGATGAGCTGGACAGAGGTCACCTTCCAGAGACAAGCATGAGAGGAACATCGGCTTCAATAGAAAGCTATGAAGTACAATAGAACAAATCTGTTCATATAATTGTCAGGATAAGTATTTGACATAGTTTATGTAGTAGAATACAATACTTGAACATCTTTTAAAAATAAGCACGGATTTCATTTCATATATACACAACTGATTTTAATCATGTACTGAAAATAAATTACAGGAAATAACTTTAAAATGCAACAGAAGACAAGAGTTTCACAACAAACATTCCCATTGATTTTCCCAAGGGGGTGAGAGATTGCAGTGCTCAAGGCAGGTAAATATCACAAATATATCAAAAAACTTCAAATTGTTGATGCATTCACACATTTACATGAGCCACAAACATTCCTTTACAGGAACTGCACTTAGCTACCACAGAACCAGGTTTTGCCATAAACTACAAAACTTTGATACAAAATCGTATTTATATATTTATATTTCATATACATGCCCTATCTGTGATTTCTTAAAAAATAAAAACTAAACACACTGTACAGACAATCCTAACTCATTGCTTGGTAGCTGTAGGCAACATTTTTGGATGGAATTTCTTCCCCAGTAGAATTAATGGCAATATTATATACATGAAGGCTAAACTGCAGAAAAAGACAGCTCAGTTCCGATATGCACCTCCCTCGGGACCAGGTCTGCGAGTTCAAGGCAAGACACCCTCTGTGCTGAGCCACTGCCTCCCTGACACCCCGGTTCTGCGTGAGGAACCAGCACATGCATCTGTGTAACACTGGTAAAAGGCAAGAAAGCAAGAGACGCGTTGTAATGGAGTGGCCGATCCGATGGCTCCGCCGGCCGCGCACGCAGGAACGCTCGCTGGAGCTGGCGAGGGGCGGTGCCGAGCTGGGGACATTTGGTGAGAGCAACCTGGTGTGGGTCTGATCGTTACACTTCCCTGAAGTCAGCTCCTGCAGGGGACAGGTTCCCCCCTGTAAGCCAGAGCCTGCACGGACTCACAACGCTGGGGAAGCTCCCCCTCCCTCCCCCAAACACGGGGCACCAGGACTACGTACAACTG
>VZTA01010579.1:33052-43218 GCA_013398855.1 Mohoua ochrocephala | reverse complement strand
CAGCATGGATTCACTGAAAGTAAATCATGCTTTACCAACCTGACTGCCTTCTGTGGTGCAATAGCTACCTGGGTGGATGAGGGGAGACCAGCAGCTATTGTCTACCTTGACTTTAACGAGGCTTCCAACACCTGTCTCTACAACATCCTCATAGACAAACTCACGAAGAGTGGACTGGATGAGTGGACAGTGGGGTGGATTCAGAAATGGCTAAACCAGAGGGCTGTAATCAGTGGGGCAGAGTCTGATTTGAGGTCTGTCACTACTGGTGCTCCCCAAGGTTCAATACTGGGCCCAGTATTGTTCATCAATGACTTGGATGAAGGGGCAGATGCCTCTCCAGCAAGTTCACTGCTGACACAAAGCTGGTAGATGTGGCCAATACCTCAGAGGGCTGTGTAACCCTTCAGACGAACCTCAACGGGCTGGACAGATGGGCAGAGAAGAACTTTCTGAAATTCAACAAAGGCAAGTGCAGGGTCCTGCACCTGGGGAAGAATAACCCCACGCACCAGCACAGGATGAAAAGCAGCACTGTGAAGATGGACCTGGGGGTCCTGGAGGACAAAAAGCTGTCCATGAGCCAGCAGTGTGTCCTGGGGCCAAGGAAGCCAATGGTGTCCTGGGGCGCATTAGGAAAAGCACTGCCGGCAGAGCAAGGGAGGTGCTCCTGCCCCTCTACTCAGCCCTGGTGAGGACACATCTGAAGTGATGTGTTCAGTTCTGGGCTCCTCAGTACAAGAGAGACATGGAGCTCCTGGAGAGGGTCCAGAGGAGGGCAGCAAAGATGATTTAAGGGACTAGAGTATCTCTCTTATGAAGAACAGCTGAGGGAGTTGGGCCTGTTCAGCCTCAAGAAGACATGACTGAGAGGGGACCTCATCAATGTCTACACATATCTGAAGGAAGGGTGCCAAGAGGATGGAGCCAGACTCTTCTTGGCAATGCCAAGCAGTAGGAAAAGAGGCAATGGGCAGAACATCGTGCACAGGAAGTTCCATCTGAATGTGAGGAAGAACTTTTTTACTGTGCAGGTGACCAAACAGATTGCCCAATATTTTTTAATGTCTTTATTAATGACCCAGACAATGGGCAGAGTGCACCTTCAGCAAGTTTGCTGATGATTAAAAACCGGGAGGAGGGCCTGATATGCCAGATGGATGGGTTGCCATTCAGAGGGACCTGGACTGACTGGGGAAATTGCGCAACAGAAGTCCCTTGAAATTCAACGAAGGAAAGCGCAAAAGTCCCACAACTGGGAAGCCATAACCCTACGCATCAGTCTGGGCGGGAGACTAAGCATCTAGAAAGCAGCTTTGTGAAGAAGGACCTGAGATCCTAGAGGGTACCACTTGAAAAATAAGCCAGCAGAGTATATAAATACCTGATGAGGTCAGGGAATAGAAAATACAGAGACTCTTTTCATTGGCGCCCAGTGACAGGAAAAGGCACAATGGCTAGAAACTGAAATACAGGACATTGGACTCAAACACAAGAAAAACTTCTTTGCTCTTCTTTAAGGGTGGTCAAATCATAGAAGGGGTTGCCCAGCAAAAGGTTGTGAAGATGCTCAAAACTCAACTGAAAAAGATGTTCAGCATCCTGCTCAGGCTAACTCTGCTCTGACCTGAAGGGGTGGCCTCGTCAATCTTCAGACATCCATAATGATGTCCCTTCACAGAACCTCAAAAATTCTGTGATCCTCTGGTATTTTGGCTGCCAAACTCCTATATATCTTTCCTTTTCATGTCATCTACTTTTCTTCTTCCTGCAAAGTTTACCCTTACTTACAACATCATTTTTGATTTCTTTCTCCCTCCTGCTTTCACTTTTATGTCCAAGACCTTGCCTGGATGACTGTTCTCTCCCACTCCAACTGCTCTAAATTTCATAATTATCCCAGTTGGACTGAAATTGCTATTTCAGGAGTGAGTTTTATCTGCTGACCAGAAATATCCTACCACTTTTTAGACAAAAAAAAAAAAAAAAAAAGATTGTAAAGGGGTAATGAAACTAATTTTTTTTCCACAGAAGAATTTTCATATGTGTCAGTGAAGAAAAAATAAAGAGAACTTATGCTTTCTCCAGTGCTGTTACCCACACATGTTCAGTATCTGTAAAAACCCCAACCCTTTTCCTTTTCCTCCTAATCCATCCTTCAGTGTTTTCCTTTCTTGTGATGCCTTTATCACTTGGAGACGTTTATGCTACCACTCCTTAAAACACCTGCCTGTTACATTTATGGTGTCTATTCCTTAAGTTGTCTCTCACCATATGTGAAACTGTAAGCTTTATAGGATAGGCACCAGTATTTTGTTCTCTGACAGCACAGGGGTCTCTCAGCTGTTAAGACTGTACTAGTGATAGATGATCTTGTTTGTGCCTTGGCCCAGATCCACACTTTTTCTGCTTATCACATTTTTGTCTGTTTTTAAGAGCTGTTCACTGCATTTAAGTACATAGGATTCAAGGCACAGTGTATAACATTCAAAAGTAACATTAAAGACTTTGCTGTAGTGATGCCTCCTGATGACCTTTTTTCCCCTTTGAAAGGTCTATTCCTTCTTTTCCATTGATACCAAATGATCTAACTCATACTGAACTCTCTGCTGAATAAATAAATAAATAAAAGCAGCCCAAATCTCCAAGACTTAATTTGTGATAATGTGGTCATGGAGTGTCCTGCTTAACTTCACATAGTTCTGGAAAAGATTAATATTTAGTCATATGCAACAACTAGAGGGACATAATTTTACATCATGCGATATTGAAGAGTCAATCTATTTTCCAAAAATCCAAATGTAGGGCAATGACTTTACTGGACAGGTATTTTAATTAGGATGATGGAATGCGCTCTATCTAAATATATTTTGACAAGTGCTCTAAAGTATCAATCCTTACAGCTGAAGATGTGAAGCAGTTTTTTGAAGAAAATATACCTTTTCAGGAAGGAGGAGCAATTTGCAAAGCTATCAAAGATATTTAACAATTTAATATTGGGGAATATGTATACATGTGTGTTAATATATGGCAAAAATATGCATTTTTATTGTCACATCTGAATTGAAGAATAAAGAAATACTGAAATCCGGTTTGTAAAATGCCATAAAGTAGACTCCTCCTTGTAATGCTCATGTTTTCTGTTTTTCTGTCCTGACTACCCATGTAATATAATAATTGGTAAATACAGATGAAAGAAGCGTGTTAAATACTAGAGTGATAACAAAGTTCTCACGTCTTGAGAATGGCATTGCCATTAGATGACTGCCAACATAACTCTTCATAGTGTTTTATTGCCCCAAAGATTTTTCAAGTTCAAGCCTTCTAACAATCCTAAAAGTTTGTTTAAAGAGGAAAAAAAATTAACGACTTTCACAGAATGAGCAAAATAACCCCATATTTTATGTTTTCTCCTTAACGCGTAATTTAAACACGAGGAATCTTGTGCGAGAGGTTTTAAAGAGTTAGCTTATATTGCGAGCTGCACAGTGCCAGTAACACATGCTGGCACCACATCTAACAAGATAGCTCCAGAATAAGCAACACAACAAATTGCTGCTTTAGCCCTTGAATCAGTTTGTATATTGTGTGATTTTTTTCATGATCCTTATGGCATAGCACTGCAGGTTTCCTGGTGACATTTTGTTTACTATAGCTGCTAAGGGTTAACAGAACCAGTGATCTGAGGTCCTGACCAATGTGCTGTGACTGACATGTAATTCACCATTTAACCACTGCTGTAGATGATATATAAGAAGTGATATGTACATGACCCTATCCTCAGTGTATTTGGGATCAACTATTAATCTTCAGCGGACAGCTTTAAAATACTGTAGAAAAATCTTTTGTTACAAATGATCACAAGTACATGGACTTAGTAACTGTTTTTCTAGTTATGAAAGACTAATTTATGAGTTATATTCATTAGCACAACTAGTCACTGAGAACTGTATATTACTATCAGGATGTTTGACTTTTACAGTAATAACTTCCAAATGTAGAAACTCACACAGTGAAGTATATTCTGATGTTCAGAATAATTTTGCCCTTAAAAGTTTTATCGAGCAAATATAGGACATAAGAACAACTGGAAAGGTAATAAAATCCAATTTATGAAATTTTTGACTTGTCATAGTAGACAGAAAATTTCATCCTTTTGGCTACCCAAATTTTTTTTTTCCCCTCACCATGTATACATGCTTGACAAAGCATAATTTACACCAAGGATTTTATTCTGTTGCCAGTCACATCAATGCTGACCTCTAATAACTGCATCTGGATAGAACTGCCTGCCTTACTTTGAATGCCCTTGGTTGAACAGGGCTTTTGGCAGCAGTTGAATATCACTCTCAATATTTTAAGAAATTGGAAGATTTTTGGTTGTTTGTCAATTGACATCAATATGTGTCTTTTAGAAGCCCATTAAGGTCAGTATTTCTAACATAGAATAAATGCGTGTGTACATATACAAACATGTATGTTTACACACATTCTATGAAATTAATTCAGGAGTTTGCAGCCACTGTGTAAAGCTGAAGAAACTCCTGCACGGGCCATTGCTTATGTGTGCAACTGGATTTCTGATATTTTCTTACTTATGCTGATAGAAAAATAGATTTGGACTAGTGACCTTGGATACAGGACAGTTCATATATCTTCTCAGGGATCTAATTCAAAGCTTGATAGAAAAAACTCAGATTGGTTTTAAGGTACGCTGGAAAATCCTTCAAACTTACACAGCATAAAATAAAAGCTTTTGAATAATACGGTGTAAAGCTTTAAAAGATCTTTCTTCAGTTATTTTCTTCAACCATTAGATCATATTCGGTAAACAATAAATCACTCTTTTCACACAACAGTCTCCTTCCTGTTCTGAATATCTCAACAGGTAACAGCACAAGAAACTTCTAAAGGTATTTGTGTATTTAGAAACATATATTTTCCCAAATAACTTTGGACATTGTTCCTATTTTCCCATACTTAATTTCTTTCATCACATGAAAACCTTCAGAATATTGTCTTTTTTTTTCTTGTGGTAAAAAAGACAGAAACAATGTAGCAAATATTTCTTAAAGTCATCCCATTATAATTAGGCTATAAATCTCCATAAAAAACATATGCTGTCTATAATAATGAGTTATAACTAAGATAGACATATTTCTATAGAGAGATAGACATAGAGGTGTCTGTCTATAACAAATATAATGAAGATGTATCTTCAAGAAAGTACTACACATGCCTGCAAGGTACTTTTCTGTTGTATTATGGTTGGTTAATGCACATCCATTTACAATGCTAAACTTACTGGATCAGAAGTGGTTCCAAATGAGCAGTTTTCAGCCTCAAATGGTAGGTCTCTGATGTTTCACAGCTTTGGCTTTTTTTTCCCTGTGGTTATTTTTGCCTTGCTTGGGGAGGGGGATTGGTTAGGTCTACATGTGCAAACTGCATCCCTTTATGCACAAGAGCAGTCATACCTTGTGAGACACCAGACTACCTCTCAGGTACCTTACAACAGTCCTTTGAAACTTCCATCAATAGCTGCATTTTTAAAATGCAATCTCAACCAAATCCTGTTGACTTTACAAATACATAGATTTTATTTGCAAAGGAGTAACTTTTACCCACACAACAATTTAAGCGCTATTATTTCAGTATGACGACTCATTTAAGCAGAATAATTGGCATCAATAGCACTTACCTGATTGTGTGGAAGAGAGGTTATACATATATTGGTTTTCCAATTCAAAACCATGCAATAGCCGTTTTAAAAAAATAATGCAATGTTTGAAATTTATGAAAATTAGGTTTTTACTGAAAATGCTTTTAAAGAGGCTTCTAGACACAAATAGTGCAATTTGTTACACTGTGGTTAAAAGAAATGTGCCATATACAATTATTGATAGAGAGATAGTGCATACAGACCGGGAGGTTTAGATCAGCTGATATGTTAATCAAGTAATGAGTATTGCATTCCATCGCAAAAAGAATGTCAAGCCTCTTATTCGCTAAGAGAAATTGGCTCCATGACTATCAGACTCTCACCAGCCTACTGAAGGGACTCAAAGAAATCAATATCACACAGAAAGATGGATCGAGCATGAATCAATGTGGCAAGCACATAACCAAACGGACATGGAATTAAACAAGGAAAATAAAAATACAAACCAAACCAAAACCAAACCAAACGAAACCAACAAAGATTGTCGTTTAACCTGTTTTGTCAGAGCTGGTATTGATGGTATTGGTAGTGATGGAAGTGAAGGTAGTCTTTGCGCTGTCCTTGGTAGTAACAGATTTCTGCTTATTTTTCATGGCTTCCAGTGCTTTGAGCTTCTTGGCATGTTTAGTGCCTTTGTAGTGGGCCGCAGCCTGGCTCTACAAAGGAGAACAAAATGAACCATGCAATCAGGCTCATTTCTAAACTGGCATTCTCTGTATTAGTACAAATACAGACTACCTTTCAATAATGGGTACCACTTACATTATCCAAGTAGTGACCAAACAGAAAATTATAATTAGAATGATGCTTGGAAAACAATGGAAAAAGTACTAGAGCAATGCAATTCAATAAATACAGTATATTACTGTGTAACAGTAGATTACTTTCAGACTAAAATTAGGTTGTTTTAGTCTACCTTGCTGCCATTAGTTTTTCAATTAAGATTTATGTTGCTTTCACATGAAAAAAAAATAATTCTCAGGCAACGGGGAGGATAGCACTCTTCTTCCAGTAGCTTTGTACTTTTCCAGTTTCTATTTCAAACTAGAATTTTTGTCAAAGCTACCTTCAAAGAACAGTTTAGTACTAATAGTTGTATCAGCAACTTCTCAGTAAAGACTGAAAGTAAAGAACAAATCAAAATATCCCAGCCCAAAACTAAAGCCCAAACAAAAGAAAGCAAAACATAAAACACACCCTTCAAAGCCCATCACCAAAGACTTAACTGAATGTGAGGCAGACGTGCAAATATCTGGCTTTCTGAAAATAAAAAAATAAATTAAAAAAAAAAAAAGAAGATTATTTTTGTTCACCTGCCAATAAAGGTAGTGTTTGAAATTCAAAGCTAGGAGCATCCTTTCAAAGGAGAAAGCTCCCACAAATCCTGTCACGGTCCCAAATATATTTTAGCTACTTCATTTCTTTAAGCTAAAATAGATTTGTATATGCGCTGCTATTAAAATTCATGCATTACACTGCAAATAACTTTATTATTTCAAGAGTTATTACCAAATTTCTTCATTTACTATATGTTCAAGTATATTTTAAGAATAGTATTTGAACTATTAGATTAAACCTTATACAAAAACCACTAGAATTTGGATGAATATTCAGAGTTTATTTCTTCACTAATTATTTAAAGTTTTATAAGAAAGATAGTCTTTCACTTGATAAGTTGACAACATGAAAAGTTGCTTATATTTTTACTTTGGAAGTTCAAACCTTATGGAAAGTAACTCCTTTATTACTTGAAAGGGAAGTTAAGACTTTAGAAATGTAGTCAAAATTTAGCTACTACAGAATTGAAAAAATTAAAAGCAACACTTCTGAGTCAGCTCAAGGACCCATAAAGGTCAGTA
The DNA here is from genome assembly GCA_013398855.1 of Mohoua ochrocephala. Classification (NCBI taxonomy): domain Eukaryota; kingdom Metazoa; phylum Chordata; class Aves; order Passeriformes; family Acanthizidae; genus Mohoua; species Mohoua ochrocephala. The sequence continues at coordinate 35,637 of VZTA01010579.1, read as the reverse complement.
TTTTCTTTTTAGAAAACATTGAACAATAGAAGATACTTAGAACATAAAGGAAGGTAAATGCTTTCTATCGTGGAATCAAAAGAATCAAAACATATATATGGAATTTAGTGGCTACAAAACGAAAGTATCAAAAGGGATAAAAAGACACAGTCATTCCAATCACTAAGTTGCTCATGCAGGTAGAAGAATCCTGCATTATCTGGCATTTCTTTGTCATTAGACCATTATTTCATGCTATTTGATGCGCTGAATTTTGGGGGAGAGGAGTTCTAGTGCCTAACTATCACTGTAAGGATGCATATTATTTCTGAGAATTATGACTTTCAGCTTACATGAAAAGTCTTGATTCCTTCCAGATGCCTGAGATTTGAGAAGTGTAGGGTGAGTAGGAAAGAATTGAGAGACCTTGTCTAAAACCAATTAACAATATATGTGTAAGTGTATACATGCATAGGTATACACACACACATATGCTCTTGTATTTTGAAATGCATCATTCAGTTTGGTTGAAAAGCCAGTTTCTCTATACCTAAAATAATGTAAATATTGTATTAGGTACCCTTATTGAAAGAACACTGGACAGTGAAGTTTTTAATTAGAAACAACTTGAACAGAAACAGCACAATCATGCACCTTTTACAATTCTCAACACATAACATTGAGACATACTGTAAGCCAAATACAAACAGTCAGAGGATGTTAATTATAATAAAACCAAAACACCAGTGTTAAGTTACAATGACGCATTAAAAATGACACAATACTGTACACCCTCACGTTGCTATCACGTCAACTATTATTAGAGTTTCTAGTCAAATTTAATCATCAATCAGCTCCAGATTCTGACTGCACTTGTTTTCCCTAACCAATAGTGTCACTAGTCAAACATCAGAAATACAGTCCATAACATGGTCCTTAATACTGAATTATGAATGCTGATATTAGTTTGATACAAATCTCAACTTTCTTCACAGAACTGCTGGCAGGGAACCCCAGGTTTAATTCTTCTGCATCCAGAGTTCTCTCCACATTCTCACGGCTATAGTTCCGCAAAGCTCATCTCGAGTTGTGTGTTGGCTGCTGAGGGAATATACAATGAGGACCAATGTAGAAATTGGTGACCTTTTCATTGCTCTGAAATATATGAATGAAATTGCTCTAAAGTGGAAACACATTGCTCAAATTTACAGGTACGATGGCTGCTAAGCAGAGCTGTCCTCAACTCACTTCCCACAGAGTGCTGCCAGTTTACCCAGCCTCTATTTAAATAAGATCTTCAAGCCTTTTTATTTCAAAGTTTAAATCTCCTTCCTCTGTGGGGACATGAAGCCGTCTGAGCTTGTTTCAATATAACTGTAGCTGGCATGTTAATGGGAGTTCTATGTGAGAGCAAACAGATTGCTCCTAAGCATTTAACCAGCTCCAAATTAGATTACGCTGAACTTTTACAACTGAACTGGAACCCTAATTAAAAAGACAAAAAAAAAAAAAAAAGAGGTCTGTCATTATCTTTCCTTGCAGGAGTAAGATGTAGGAAATGGAAAAATATCCAAAATATGTTTTTCAGCAAAGCAACATAAAATATGGTACCTCACTGAATCATTTCTTGCAGCCATAAGAGGACCAAAATAATCCTCGCTGCTTAAATGGCTTTTACTTGTAGCCTATAAAAATCGTTCCTTAAATAGTATTTGCTTGTAGGATGAATACAAAAACAAGATAGATCATAAAATGTAATTATTCCCAGCTTTCATGCTGAATTAAGCAATAATAAGAGAGAGCAGAAGAGTGAAAAACAAGTTATTCCTAGATTTGCTGCCAGCCATGATGCCTAACTGAATGAAGAGACTATGCCTTCAGAAAGGTAAGAAGGGTCTCCTTCTGGAGCACTTCATAGTTCAACCGTTGCAAAACCCAAGCAGATAATATATACATGTTTTATACATGTTTTTATTACCTTATGAAGTTGTGCTAAGAGAAGACATGAGCAGAGTTTATAGGTGAAACCCTACATCTACAGAAGCCAAAGGGAATCAAGGGAGAATTTCCCTTTCCATGTTTTGTAAAGGGATACTGACTTGTTTAATTGTTTATTTTGGTGGAAGCCAGTTTCCTTTAGAAACAACTGATCTAAAATCAGATGTTCTCTCACTGGAAAAAAAAAAATCCCTACTACTACAGAACACTTCATAATTAGTCATCCTAAAATCTGTCTAATATTAAATCCAGTTTCTTATTATGATTACAAAAGAATACGTTAGAAGAATACTTTAGGAAAGATCTTACTTTGTTCCTTCATCACAGTTTCCATGTTTGATGCACAGAATTAACCCTTGTACTGTGAAGACAAGTCACTGTCAGCTAACGTGTAACCCAGACAGTGATGAAGCATCAGAAATACGTCAAATATTGCTGGTGCAATGTTACAGGGATCTTTAAGAAACTATACTCATTCTTGAAAAAGATGTCCAATGTAAAAGTAAAAATTATTTTATTATTATTTATCATAATAATATATAGTTATGTCATATAAAAAGAACATGAAATATAATAATAAAATAATATAGCTAATATAATTATATAAA
>VZTA01010579.1:17645-32999 GCA_013398855.1 Mohoua ochrocephala | reverse complement strand
ATAGCAATATAATTATATAAATATGTAATGTAACTATAATAATATTTATTATATTATATATATAAGTTGAAAACTCAAGGATCTTTAAATAAATTTTGAGGGCCCTGATCCTGAAAATGACGTGTAGACAAACTTTGGTCTGTGGGAACTACTTCAATAAAGTGTCAGGATGTCTACTAGCAAATCACTTCTCGATGTTATTTGCAATGACTTCCTGCCTATCAGATCAGTACAAGTCAATTTAAGCATCTCCTAATATTTTCCTCTGGTTCCACGTATCTGTGTTGAATAATTAGGGACCTTTCTAATCCATACATTTTATAACCTTGACAAATTGCTCAAATTTAAAAAAGGATTTGTCTATAAAATCTGTCTATATATTTAAATATATGTTGTAACCACAGAGACATAAACATACCAGAAAAGAATAAAAATTCTATATGCAGATGTAAACAGTTAGAAAATAGAGCAGTAGTGTAAAAACTCAGCTGTATTTTCTTTGCTTAAGCACACAATCACCATCAAGGCATCATATTACCAAGCAAATTGAAATGTGTAAGATACACTGAGAAAGATGAAATGTTTTAAACCATCCAGACAGTATTCTCTTACAATTACAGTCAACATATCTACATGGAAGTCTTCAAAATAAGTTTGTCTGCCTGACTAATGTACTTCAGTGGATTATATGCCTTCTCACTTCTGTTCTTTAGGCATTGGTCCAACAGAAACATTGTGCTTAATTTTTGCGTTGAGACAAAAAACAGGTCTCATCCTATTCTCAGAGAGTTTTTAACTTTGCAGCACTGCGTCTTCTTTTTTATATCCCTCCTGATCCACCTCATATTACCATTCTTCTTAGAGATTGTTTTCCTACCTTAATCATTCCCTCTAGGCAACGACTTCATAATGAAAGCCAGTTCAAATAAAAGAAACTTTTTGCAAAAGGTGTAGTGAATATGTTCCACTAATTCTTCCTCGCAAAATGAAATCCAACTATCTTGCATTATGTCTTTCTCATTTCACGATGCTTTTTGAAAGACGTTCATTGTGGAGAGTGCTCTCCTCCATGCTTTTATCTGGCCAACTAATAGCAAGGCTGCAGTCTGTCTGCACCCTAAGAAAGCACCAAACAAGGGCTCAGAGTGCTAAAAAGTCTTTTCTGTCTGTTTGGGACTTCAGAAGATCATGCCATCTCTTATTTTTTACCAGCTGCTGGATGCTACCATCACCTCTGCTGTTATTCCCAATAACATAGTATTAATTTTGGCTAATACATCTGCAGCTGATGTCAGGATTCTCCAGACCAGAAAGCTCCATAATAACAAACTAATACTTTATATTCCCAGTTCAAACTAATACTGTCAGTGAGCTGGGCACACACGGAAAGCAATAATACATAACTGCATAAGTCAAGAAAGCTTCTGTCCTTGATGAAGTCAGGGAAATTGCTTATGAGATGTCTATGCTACACATTATCATAATCTCTGAGTACAAATATTTTCCTATAGTTGGTCTGTCAATAAGTATTTGAAAAATAATTTTACTGATGCCTTAAGCACACAAGAAAGTGACAAAATTCAAATGACCTTTTTATTTTTGGAACAAGCATGTCATTTTTTTCTAATGACTCCAAAGCCTGGCCAGCCAGTGATGACAGCACTGCCCAGGGAAGGTTACAGTATGCAGCTGAGACATCTGTATTTTACCAGTTATGTGCTATTTACAAAACCAGAGCTGATCTCTATGGAACTTTTCCAGTAAGTACACTGGACAAACTTGCAGCGAGAAAATCTAACAGCCCTGAGATGCCCAACACTTGGTTCAGCCTAAAGCAGGGCTCTAACTGTGAGAAACAGCTAAAAAATTGTGTAGAGGATTGCACAGTCTTTTTCAAGGAGATGTTGTAACTCTGTTTAGTAGGTAAGCTCTTACTTAAGGCTATATTAAATTAAAAAAAATACTTTCTTACAAGGCCCTCTATTTTGTTTGTCCAGTGAGTACACATGGGAAATTCAAGATTACACATAAGTCCTGTGCTTACTTTCTAGAAAACAGAAAAACTCCATGGACTTCAGCAGTTTTGCAGACCCTGTACAAGAAACAACTAATTACCTGTGCAAGCCTTTGCAGAATAGGAGATTGAGTGAAAACATGTAATGTTATTTTTAAAGATGATGTCAACATGATGACATGTCTCATGTTGAACGAGTATCCTAATTTCTGCCTGATACATATAAATTCAATCTGCAGTCAATTATGGTGCAGATAAACATTGCCTATCATTATTTCTACCTTCTGCTAAGCTTACCTTTATCTTCTGAGTTGTGTTACTTAAATTTTTTGTACAGTCTATCACAACACAACTCTATAATCTGATTACCTCATTCACTCAGATGTAATTGTGGTACTAAACACCAAGGATATGTGTAATATGACTTCTTTTGGATATGTTCTGAGAGAAGGCGTTTGCCCCTTAAACAGCGATCGATCAATTTGCCCCTCTCCCTAGAACTAAATATACAATAACTGGTCAAGAACTAAAAAGGTCTTTTCTGTAGAAAAAAACTCAAAATACTTCTCCATTATTATGGCAGAATAAAATGTGCCAATATGTTATTTCCCAGGTACTTATCTTTCTATGGAAACAAAACCTTTCTAATCCCTCTTCTCCTTCCTAACGCATTTATTCAGCATACTCGTGAATGTATCCTGAGAGTCACTGACCAGAGTGAATGGGTGCTTCCTGAGCTCACCAGCACCTTTGCATTAATAAGGCTGCTCTATCCCACTCCCTGGTTTTGGGCTTCTTCCAGAGCCATTGCTATAATGGTGAGAGATTGCACCTGGCAAGAGCCTGCAACACATTGTGAGAGATTGGCATCAACAACCATTCTTATGGTAAAATCATCCATAGTATAGTACAATCAATTTCATTTTCATTATGGAAAGGACTATCACATTTTCATTATGGAAAGCAAAACTTCTTTTATCTTGGTCAGATGAAGAAGGTCAAAATTTTGCACTAAACATCACTTGCTCCATAACACAGTATTTTTATGACCATGCATCTGCTTGTACTATAAACTGCCATTGAGTGTGACATTACCTGAAATGATTTAGGCAAGATACAAAAAAATGCCTAGCTATAACACACTGCATTCTGAGGTGACATACGCTGTGTCAAAATATATATCATGAAGGGAAGATAACTCAAGTAATCAATCACTTCCCATACCTGGCATTTTTCTTTTAAGGACACCAGTACTTCATGCTGCACAACAAAATTTTTTTACATGTTGAAATTCAATAAACAGGCTGTTGGCTTTACCACCTATTTTATCCTTTTTACTGTTAAGACAGCAGTTTTAAGCTTATTTTGACAAGGTTATCAAGTTCTAGAATCTGGAATTTTATATATATTGTCTTTCAAAGCATTATGGTTCTTTAGAGGGGTGCTCTTTTGATGGGGAGATGAAACATGGTCTTTTGAAAACCGGTATCATCAATAAAATTAACTTTAACAATTAATCTCATCTTTACTGTATTAATTGGCAGCATGGTTTATTTTCCCCATGGCAAATCTTATTGTAGTCAGAGTTTCAAGAGAATATTAAACTAATTTGGTATTTTTTTCATTTAGATTAACCAAGTGATTAATCTCAGATTAATCTTAGAATGAGATACAAAAAAATTAATCTGTACACACTGCTATGAGCTATGTATATGATAAAATAAAGCATGTATTAATTCAGATCAGTAAATATAATATATATGTTTCCAGTTTTGAATCTGGAACTGATATATTCCAAAGTGATAACTTGAACAAATGATATCTGCTACTGTAATTTTGCAGGAATGTACTCCAGCTTCCTTGCACTACCAGTGAACACACCCACATATTTTTTATACATTGTGTTAATACTGTAAATGTAGTTCAATATTCAGGTTAAACACAAATGATGTTTACTTCAAAACAACAGATACTGTTGAATTTAAAATAACATCAATTTTTCTGAATAGTGTTGAAAAGTTCAGTCTTTTCTGGTGTTATCAAAAGAATGACACAGGTAGATATAAAGCCAGCACCTGTTTGAATCTGAGTTTGTTCACAACAGCTAATTGGAGTCAAGGGTCTACACATACACTTACCTGCCCGGAGACTCATTTAATTTAGAAACTTTGCACTGTCTGAGCAAAACCCACTTGATTCCCTCTGCATGCAGCTTGTGAACTTATAGCTAAAGAAAGTTGAGTAGGTGGGTTTAGAGCACCTTGTCTGAGTGTTTTCACCTGCTTTCTGTTGCCAAGGAAACTATTTCTGTCTGTTTACGTTCACAATAGCAATCTCATTGAATTCTGAGTTTCTGATATTCTTTGACTGAAGCAAAGCATCATGGAAGAGTAGTGGTGAGACACAAAGATACCACAAGAAATTTCATGGAAAACAGGAAAAGCTCAGAAAGTACACATTTAATTATTAATTCTCTATGATTTGAACTTTATATTTGAAATTATAAACAAGTTAATATGACTTCTACATACAAAACCACAAAAGAGAGTCCATGGAGTTTTTGTAACTGCTCCTAAACACAGTCTTAATACTTTTATTGGAATCACTGTTTTGAATACTATAATTATTAGAAACTTTTCAAGTTTCAGATTTGTCTTCATAAAAATGTTGATTCAAATTTCTGATTCTTTCACTCAAATATACAGTTACACAGATTTTTCATTTTGGATTTTCAATTTATATTTCAATAATTATTTTAATGTAAATATTTCCCGTGTCCTTTAAATCAGCTCCTACCCATAAGCAGAAATTCAAAACCCGCAATAAGAAACATAAATGCTCAAATTTCCTGATTACAGCTCTATTTTATGTGAGCTTCACTGTAGTTAGGTGCTTCCCAGGTTAAATCTCCAGCCTTCTTATAGAAGGCTGTAAATATATGTAAAATACTATGTGAACTTTTCCACTGTGAAAAGTTTGCACAGATGCACAAACACTGATAATTGAAGGATGGGAGAGTTTATAGATTCTTTCATTTTCTTCATATCTCAGAAGGAACCCAAGCCTTCCATGTGCAGAAACATCCATAGAGAGGCATTGTGTTTCCTTGGAACAAAAGAACTCTCAGCTCGCTAGTTGTTTGCTTATTTAGACACACTTTGTATGTCTAAAAGAGTCCTATGCCAGTAATTTGCTTCAGAAGTCCCATATAGGTGTAGCAACAGGACTTCCCTCTGTAGGCAGAGATACACGTTACATGAGAAAGAGAGGGAAAAGAACTAAAATGAATAAATGTTGTTACCTACTAGAAACAAAAGTAAGTTGTTTTATGTAATGAATCAATATAAATAGAACATAAGTATCTAAGTGGCAATAAAAACCAGTGCCATACCATGGAAGTAACTTTGCATTAAAAACTAGTTTTGTCTAAACAATTAGCCACGGAGAAAATATTTTGAGAAAAACAATCCAAATATCCAGAGGGAACAAAGGTTTATAAGGCCTAGGAACTGGGAGGTTGGTCAGTCTACAATACAGTTATATTTATTCCTTCACATATTTTTATTTCTTTGCCTTGCTCTCAATCATCCTTGGGTGATTCTGTGAGCACATTCAGGGCCTCAGTGAAGTCCACAAGATACTGCATATACCTACAATTTCACCAGCACACTGCTACCAACCATCACAGGGTCAGAGCCTTAGTACTTTGAATCATTACCTTAACACATACCTAGAGCATACAGACCTGCTTGTGAGGCAAGTTAGTCATTAAATCAATTAATATGTTGGTTCTAAAAGTAATACATGTATGTGGATAGATCAAGTTGTTCCAAAAGTAGTGAAGGCTGAAAAATGGGGTTTATTTAATGAGACCTGTAGGTTGTTGTACTATCATCAATACAGAAATGGCAATGATACCTTCCAAAGCTGACAAGTCAGCATCTTTTACTCCTTTAAGCTGTTAGGTTCTCTGTAGGAAGCCATGTTTAGGGATGCCAAATAGTACACAAACCTTAATGAGATGTTCTGACATCACTTACTATTTACATTGCAGTTAGGTTTTGTCTCCTTCCTGCAAACCTTTCTACTTACCTGATGTTACACTGAACTCTGAAAATCTGGGGTTTTTTTCCATTGACCAAAACCAAATACTTATTGGAGCTAAAAGAAACTGACTGCAATCCTACAAACTTTACTGGATAAGAACAGCCCCTCTGAAATCAACAGGACACTTCAGACGTTGAAGTGTTATAAGACAAATGTCTCAGAGATGCTCTATATTTCTACAGTGCCTTTGATGTTTCTCATCTCCTCTAGTCAAGCATAGGTTATCAGGTTCAAAACTGGAACAGCTATATGAAATCATACAGTGTATAATGTAAAAAAAGTTTAAACTAGACAGGTATAAAAGCCCTTTCTGATTTTAAAACCTAAGGCATTTGTTTGGGCAGAGATTACTTAAGGAGTGAAATTGCCAAATGGTACTGAAATTTAATGCTGAGACTCCAAAGTCTTTGGAGCAGGCCGATCTCTTCATATCTATTCACAAAATTAATTAACAAATTTATACTTATTTATTCGTTCTTTCTTGTTTTTATGTTGTTCTACCTTTTTTTTATGGCAGGGCTAAGGAAAAGATAGCATGTCTTCCTTAGTCCCTATAAAATTACTTTCGGAAAACAGATTTCTCTAGTAAAGAGCTGTGGAGATTTCTGAATCTTCTTTGAATAGAATGGAAATAGGAATCTTTAACTTCGCCTCCAATGATGAACTGAAACTGTGAATAGCTCTCAGTTTACATCTGTGACATGTCACTACTGTGATAATTAGTATGCCTCACTGGGCTTTGCTGCACCCCAAATTTATATGATGGAGCACATCGTACTGAAAACTTCTATCTAAATAAAGACAGAACTCTCAATAAGGAAATCTTCTTGTAGGTTTCCTAAGCTGGTGGTGTACATTTGGGGTGTATGGGCAGCTCGAACTGATTTGGGCACAATGAGCTTCAGGATGCTTTCTGGAGTTCAACCACCACTGAGTACAGGTGAAGCAGCAATATGGGACAGGCATGTTTTTATGTTCATAGCTTTATAACTTTTAAAACTGGTACATAAAAAATGTCTTTAATATGTTATGCTCAACACTACTATTAAATTGCATAAACCGGTAAGTTCTTTTTCCCTTGGGTATGTATTAATGACTTACTTTTTGCAGATAAGTGCACAAATATGATTACCTTTTGCAAATTGCTCCTTATTCTGTTACTGGTAAGTAATTTTTATAATTCTGCAGTGTAAACAGATGCTATTTTCCACTACATATTCAGCAGTAATGAGCTAATTCAATGTGTTAAAAACAACAAAAGATCTTCAAGAATGAGCTATTTGTTTCAATATTCCAACCTCCCTTGAAATCTGTGTTGAAATCACCCATGATAGGAAGTTAGCGAATTACTGTAGAAGCCCTGTTGCAAAAGAAGGACTTTCGTTCATTTATTCAAATCCCAGCTGTGTTCTGTTACCTTCCTAACATGCACATTCTCCATCATATTGATCCAAAAGTTATTTTTTGACCACAGCTAATATATTTCATTACTTCTCCTGTAACAAAACAATATTTGGGCATGAGTTTTACAACTGTTTCAACATCCATGCTTATGAAATCATTTTACACCAAAATCTAGAAACAATGAACCATGATATTTTCCTTGCCCTTTGGAAATTGCAAGGACCTCCTTGCTACGAAAGAGAGAAAAATAAAACCAAAACAGAAAGTAAACATGTTAAGTTTACATTGAGTGGGTGAAATTCTGGCACCACTTAATTCAACAGAAATGCTGACATTTATTTCACCCTGGACTGGCAATTGAAAGCAAGTGCAACACTCCATCTGGACACAGTGTGAAGAATTTAAAGATGGATGGACGGCCTTTGACTAAGCCAACAAAACCAAATGTACATCACAGAAACACATCAGTTGAGAAAAAAAAGTTGTGTTTTCACCACAAAAATGCATCATAAGCAACTCAGAATATGTTAAACACTTGCCCTCATTGTAGCATTTGTTTGAGCAACTGCAACATCTTGGTTGGCACTTTATACTAATACTCAGGTGCTACTGGTATTTCATGCATAAATACACACTACAAAGTAGTGAAAAATAAAACTTGAGAACACCAGAACAATTTAGCTCAAATGGAAATGACTTGGTTTGTTTTTCTGCTCTTTTTTACTAGGTTTTACGTAACACTGCTAGAGACAACCACGGGAATATTTTCCAATTTCTTTTATATTCCAGCAAACCTGTTTGAGGAAGGTAATTGCGTGTGTGTGTGTATATATATATATATATTTATTTATATAGTTACACAGCATGGGAAAGCTGCCGTCTCACCAGAAATATAATATTAGATGGAAAGCTTTCCAGTGTGGAGTACACCTGACATATATATACATATATATCTCCAGTAAACATCCAGCTATAACAGACTCACAGTTTTGCCAGAGAGACATAATCCATTGTCCTTTTTCTAGTGGGTTGCAAATAATTTGTGCGGCAGTTTATGGACAGATATAAAGACACAATGCATATCAGAAGCACCACATAATGATATCTAGGGAATATAACATCAGAAGAAGGCAGATAATCCTTAGAATTCTCAATCTCAACTGAATTTGTGAGACCATTTTTCCATTTTAGATAATTTCCTACTTTTGATCCTGGAGCTAGATTACATCTAAGTCCATCTCATAACAAAAATACAAACAAAATGCAATAAAAATAAAGAGCATAACTCAATTTAGCTCCCAAAGACTGTGCTTTATAGTATAAATAATGTCAAGAATGACTGTTATTCTGACATGAATGAATCTTAGATGGACCAAGAAAACAAGGACCCTACCTTGAAAAGATCTTAGGGGTGTGAGTTGAGACCACGGATTTGAGAGGGTAATAGCAGACAGCAAATGTTTTTATTGTAAAAGCAAGGAATTGCAGGTGTAGGTTCCTATGATCTACCACATTGTGACAAATACTGCCAGTAAGTTATGTAAATCTGCCTGAGGCAAATTAACTTGCCTGAGACACATCAACATTCCCAGGGCATCTTCCTAGCTTTCAGAGTTACTGGCTGGAACCATGTAATCCCTGTGCCTGTGCATGTCATTCTCCTCAGAACCTTGTGAGGCCTCCGCTGCCGGCTCTGGATGATGTGTCTCTGTGTGCCAACTACTCCACCAACCACATCGTAGAATTGGAATGGCTTGGGCTGTAGGGGATCTTAAAGATCTTCTATTTCCAACAGCCCTGACATGGCCAGGGACAACTTCCACTACACCAGATTATGCAAAGTCCCATCCAGGCTGGCCTTGAACACTTCCAGGGATGAGCCATCCACAACTTCTCTGTTCAAGTGCCTCACCACCCTCACAGTAAAGAATTTCTTTCTGAGTTCTCTCAGTTTAAAGCCATCCTTCCTAGTCATGTCCTTGCAAATAATCCCTTTCCAGCTCTCTTGTACGCCCCCTTTAGGCACTGAAAGACTGCAATAAGATCCTTCCAGAACCTTCTCTTCTCCAGACTGAACAGCCCCAACTCTCTCACCTGTCTTCATAGGAGAGGTGCTCCAGCTCTCTGATCATTTTCATGGCCCTCCTCTGGACTCACTCAGTCCAGCAAGTCCATGTCCTTCTCCTGTTGAGGGTCCCNCCAGAGATGGACACAGCACTCCAGGTGAGGTCTCACCAGAGTGAACAGAGGGGCAGAATCAGTTGTCTGCCTGGGCTACAAATGCACATCAACGGGTCATGCTGAGCTCCTCATCCACCAAGTATTCCAATTTTTCTGTATTCCTCCCAGGCTAGCTGTCCTTCCTTTTACTCTGTAGGCTTCCTTTTTGCGTTTTGCATTTTAAATACTTCCAGCTGAGAGGTTTAAGGCGTATTAGCACCTTCAGGCCTACAGAAGATAATTCTAATGGGTTACTTTAGGCAGACAACTGGCCAGGAATATAATCGGGAGCTTTCAGGCCAAGCCAAAGCATTGACTAGTCCAAATATGGTAGGAGGACAAGCAGTTACCTGCTAATGATAGATTAAATCTATAGCCAAAGTGTTTATTCAGTCACGTGCACACATCTTCCAGTCAGTCAAACAGATCCATGACTTTTACAGGTTCAGGAATATGGGTCTAAACCCCCTGATATTTTATAGGAGAGAGCCTCTACCTTCTTTATCTGATCAGACAGACCACATCATTGACCCTGCATATTACCACAGGAGGCAGCAACAGAATTTAATCTCCATGTTTTCAGAAAACGTGCAGATGTGGCACTTGGGGACGTGGTTTAGTTGGACTTGCTAGCCTTTGAGGTCTTTTCCAGCCTTAATGATTCTAGGATTCTATGATAATATGTCTGAATACGTGGTTATTTACACTGCAAGAATTTCAGAAAATGACTTGATGTTAATGATACAATCATCATCCTATTGATTTATCTTTTGGTGCTGATAAAAGAGAATTATGCGTCTCCCTATTCAAAGGTCCTCAAGGGCCAACCCATCACTTATCAGTTATCATCCCTTATCAGGTTGAAAATGCATCTTTGCACACACCAAAACAGCTTGCAGTGAAACACCAGGAGCCCCTACCTTGTTCTAAATGTAATTCATGTTCTGTAAACAACATACTGAAATGAAATGAGGCACTGTTATCCACACAGCCAAGGAAAATCCTTCTTCATAGCCACAGTTCAAACCCCTCAGTTTGTTGTGAATATAGGTACTCAGTCAAAAATGCATATTTAGAATTGGTGGGACCTCTTTTTATAGAGAAAAGGAATCAGACCTGCAAAATACAGAGATTCTTATGGCTGCAACAATCAGTTTCAATATCTGAATTAAAACTCATAGTACAATTACTCTAAGTTGCTATACCTCGTCGCTGCGAATTGATCTCTTACTATTCGTGTCAGGAGCAGCCATAACAAATCGCCAACATGAGGACATCAGTGGGGGTGATGGGAAAAGTAGGTAAATATTTTTGGCCTTCACTTTCCAGTTCAGGGAATAGAGAAATCAGTATCTTTTGGATACATGTAGACTTTCTGGGAAAGATAATATACAATCCTTGCTAATTTTAAAAATCCAGATTTAAATCAGTTACCCATTTAAACTATTCTAGAGCTGCTTCTCTCATTATTCCTTACTGCAAATACCAGGAAAAGGCTAACTGATACACTTCAGTCACCTTAATTTTTGTATAGGTTTTAGTAGTGAGTGAGAAAAGGAAATATTAATTAATGCTGACTTCTTGGAGAAGATCTGAATACTAAGTAACCTCCAGCTGAAGAATGTCTGGATGACAAAAGTCCTTCCAGCTGAAAAAAAGGGAAAAAGACTTGCACTGGCCAGGGTCTTGTATTTCAAGATTCTGTCTTCAAGCTTTTCTACTCTCTGGACTTGGACACACTTTCTTTGGGATCACTTCTTGGGTTTCAACCAGTATCTTTATGATCATTCAGCATTAGTAGCTCCTGGATGGCTCTAATCATTCTCTCACTTTGCCACCTGAAACTTTCCATTTCTCAAATCACCCCTTTCTGTCATTCAGTCTTCTTTTTTTCCACGTGTTGATCTCCTGCTCTGAATCATCACACCTGCTCCTCAGTACTATTTATTTGTTTCTTGTCTCATATAGCTCCTTCTCCCTCTTGCACACCTTGGTGTCTGGACCAGAACCTTTGTTTTCTCAATGCAGTCCCTACTCCTCATAATCTCTACTTCTGAATGCCACTGCATCTGCTGCTTTCTTCTCCTGAATATCTGTCCTCTCCTTATTTCTTGCCATTTGTTTTGGTGGCAGCATCACCTCCAACAGCAATAATTTAGCACAGGAGAAGCTAATAAACCTATAAAGATTACAGGCTTCTCTCTGTGTCTCACACCATGGTGGCCTACCTTGCTAATAAGGCAGGTCTCACCAATCAGGACATGGGGCTCAGACTCTAGAATAGCCGGAATGGCACTGCCCCATTTTTACGTACACATGGTGCTCATTTTCTTAGCTCTCCTGTGAAGGAAGTTTCACTCTCACAGCCTTTTCAAGCACTGAAGAGATACAGATTAAGTATGTCAAATAATTTTAGAATAAAAATCCTTGCCCCTGGGAATTACACAAAAGAAAGTACTGTTAAATGCATAAAAAAATCTTCATTCCTCCAGTGTCCAAAATGTTAATTATTTCCATATACTCCATGTTTTCTGACATCTTCAGACATTCTTACTCATCCATTGCTGCTTCTCAGAATGTCTTTACGTTAGAAATTTACTTTATTACAACTGTTCATCACTACGTATGACTCTGGTGTGAAAAACATGCTAGAGAATAAATTGAAGAATGACAGGTAACTTGCGGTGGGCTATTTGGCTAGAATTGTGTTAGTGAAAACCCATTAAAAATCTCTATTCAATAAAAAAAAAATAATTTTCTGTCCTGTCATTATAATAAGGGATAAGAGTCTTTGAAAAGGTAATGTAGATCAACGTACTTGTAAAATAAAAATTATGCCATATGCTCAGATTAATTACTAAACCATAAACAGATTGTCATTTTGGAAGAACAACTTCTATGCAAGTAATGAAATTCTGTATTTGGCAAACAAGGTGCTCAAGCAGACAGAATATAAGGACTGAGGCTCAGTGATTACTTGATTTGCAATTTATTGCTTTTTTCATCAATTTAAAAAGCAACAAAACAGCTGAGCAAATATCCCATAGTTTTAAAATGACTGCATATACAACTGGCTTATAGAATTACGACATTTAGACATGTTCTGTATCGGTGTGTAGACTAAGGTGAGAGATAATAATGCTGCAGTGTCTGCAGCTAATGAAAACATAACACCTTCTATTGGGTGGCATGGCTCACTGCAAAAAAGCAATATATCACTGTCCTGAAAATGACCAGCAGGAATAGGAAAATGAGCTATTGCTAATTAAACCTTTTATGTAAAAACATGATTGCTAATCAAATCTTTATTACCCCACACTGTCACATTCTTTCTTCTTCATTTACACTTCATCCTGTAGTCCTTGAAGTATCAGATTTATGCTTGTCTTATAGGTTGGGGGTTTTTGGCATTGTGAAAGGATAAACTTGTGACAATGATTATTTAGAAAAGATACCTAAAACAAAAGAGTGACTATAGGTGAAAAAAGAATGGTACAATTAAACTACATCTGGTCATTCTGACAGGTAATTAAAAGTCATTTTGAAGTTACTAGCAAAACATAAAGTGTTTCCTCAAGCTGAAATTTCATCTTTCTTGTGACATCTGAAAATCACCTTTATTACAAGGAAAGAAAAGTGTTATTCAGTAATGACCACAATACAGGAAGAAGCCCTTAAAGAATGTTTTCATTTTTAACTATTTAATTGCTATGAAATTTGCTATACAACCCTTATATAATTTGAATACTGAAGATAAATATTACCTTAACCTAATATATAATTAAAAGCCAACAAAATAGCTTTTTCAAAAATTCTGGGCTAGCATATAAGAATACTCGTGAAGTGCCACATAACAATTCTATTTTTAATTTACATAGTTATAATTATTGCAATATTTGTACAATGAAATGAAAAAGAACATAAGATATTTGAAATAGAAAAGCATTCTTCTTCTATCATGTAGGGAAAGATCAACTGAACTTATTTTTGTCAAAGAAATAATAAAATCAAAGCAAGTACTGACAATTTCAATACTCTAAATGTAAATTAAAATCCTTCAGACAAAAGGCTCGAAGGCAAGCGATTCTCCCACCAAGGGATGATTTTCACTTGTCTCCAGGTGTAACATTATGTGCACTGATGGGCTGATCAACAGAACAGAACTTCTACCCAGCTGTAATCAGGAGTGATTGATGGTTGGGACAAAAAAGTTGATTATCATGACAAGTCCGCTGATGCAGAGAAAATAGGCTATGCTGGGGAAAGGATAAAACCTGTTCAGAGACTACCTTCTAAAATCTCCTTTCTAAGGAATAAAAAGAAACATTTATGCCCATCAAAAAATTGCTAACATAAATTAAGTCAGTACATTTGCTATGCATCTGTATCTAAAGTTATCCCACCACAACACAATGAGACCCATCTAAATACAAAGCAGAATAAAGCCTTGTACTTCTAAAATCATGCTTTGAGATCACCTCATCAAACAATTATATACGTGAAAGTACCTGTATGGTCTACCAGTAGACCATTAGCTCAGTTTAAATACATGTTTTGAATTTGTAATTCAGCTTTTAAGGGCCGTGGGGGTGTTAGGTGTAAGTGCCATATTGAATTCTTTGCTGAAAAGAAGTCAGTCCCCTTTAGCCATTTAAAACCTTGAAAGACTTCATTTTCAATAGAGCTTTAAAAAAAAAATGCACAAGTGTGGGCACTACGCCCTCAAAAGTATAGTTCAAATATGTGCTTTTTTCTTCCAATGTAAGGCTTTTAAAAGGAGATATTAGGTTGCACTTCCACTCCTTCAGAGGATAAGGCTCCCAGCTGTTAGCTGTGATGCAAGTAAGTACATCGAATAGCACTATCTCCAGAGACTGTAAAAGACATGAGAGGAGTGATAAAAGAACTTGGGAGCTGAAAAAGTCAGGCCTGAAGGTTCTGAAGTGGAATTTGTTTACATCAGGGGCAGTTGTGTTTAATAGCAATTCTTTCAAAAGGAAACATTATATTTGCTACAAGAAGAGGCTGCACAGATACAATGGAGAAGAATATCTTGCAGGTACGTCAGGGACTGCAAATTTACTGACCAAAAAGAGAAAAAAAAAAAAAAAAGGTGTCAAAGAGTCTGTCTAACATTATTTTGTAAGATTTTATGGGTGTTGGAAGAGAGTATCATCAACCAAAGCCAAGTATAAGCACAACTTTACTCTTAATGTATTTTTAGAAGAATTTAGTGAGGGTAGGCGGTGATGAAAAATACAATTTGCTGCACATTTTCTTCACTCTACTCTTTTTGTAAACCAGACTGGCATATACTCCTGTCTGTTCATCTTTGGGGTTTTTTTTTTTCCTTATCAGTGCCTGTCGCGGTTTGATGCTGGTTAAGCGCCAGGCACCCATGAAAAACTATTCATTCATTTTCCTCTGCTTTAGCTAAGAAGAGGAGGGGAAATTGAAAACTTCATGAGTTGAGATTAGGATTATTGAAAAAAAACTTTCAGGCAAAACAGGTTCAAAACTTAAAGATATAAAGAAGATTTATTATGGACAGAACTAAAAGTAAAAAGGATAATGAGAACCAAAGCAAACTTTCAGAACACCTTTCTTCC
>VZTA01010579.1:0-17166 GCA_013398855.1 Mohoua ochrocephala | reverse complement strand
ACAGGGAAACAGTTTGTTGTATTATAGTCCTCACCACAGCTCACAGGAGAATCTCGGCTCTGGCACTTGGAGCCCCTCTTCCCTCTCCTTTTTTTCACTGACCTCGGTGCAGCCATGTTGGTTTTCCTCACGTGTCCTCACTTTTCCTTTTCCCTGACTTGGAAGAAAGTTGGTGTCTGTAAGTTGCAGTTGCGAGGTTGAACTCGTCTGGGCTCCGCATAGGGGAATAGCTCGCCATGTCTCTCACTGCTGGCTACGTGGTCCCTGCTGGCACCGCACGGGTGGTTCCAGGCTCAGGAGAGGCCTGGCCACACAGTCCCAGCCTCAGAAGGGTTCCGGCCGCATGGCCCCCAGTGCCCCCCACCAGGATGGGCTCCAGCGGCCCCCACCGGGATAGGTCCCACCATCTGCCTCACACCCCCTCAGGAGAAGAAAGAGAACTTCTCGCGGTTTTTCCTTTCTTAAATAGGTCATCACAGAGGCGTTACCAGCTTGTTTAATTGGGCTCGTAACCTGCCCATCGTCAGAGCCTTCAGTGATTGGCTCTGTGCCGGACATAGAAGTTTCAAGCAGCTTCTCTCCTGCCCCCACTAAAAACATGCTACGTTAAACCAACACACAGTAAGAAAATGAACCAGGAGTCACTGACTGGTAACTAGAAGTAGACAATGTTTTGCCATTCTTACAGTGAAATCTATTATCTGCCTCTACTATTAATAATCTAGAATCTCAGATTCTCTACTGTATGAATCCTTAAATAAATGTGCAAGTAAGAACTTAAAACAGACCAAAAAAAAGCTAGATGAAGATTGCACAACAAAGAATTTAAAATTTATATTTCCTTTTAAGTGAGGACTTGCTTATGGAAGGTGGTTTCTGTAAAGAGTCCCCAGCACATTTATTCTTAAATTTCAGTTGCTTATTAGAGTTGACTGACTTACTTGGCACGTTGACTGAAGAAGCTGACTTGAGGAGAAAACTGCCTCAAGTACAAGTAAGTGTAGGGTAAGAAATGAAGAGACTTCTCTCCTTGCACCTTAAAGTCGTGGCAGACTTTTCCACAAATATCACAATAGAGGACTGGAAGAGAGTCTTCCCTCTTTTACACTGCCTATCTTTTCCCCTGTCTATATCAATTCCCTCATGTATAAAATGGTATTTTTCAATGTACAGTTTAAAAATACTGGGCATTGTCTTCTTTCCCACAATTCCAGCCAAAGACTTCAAAGAAGCTCTGGTTAGCCTCTACCTGCCCAACTATAGCACTTGAATTTCATTTGCATGTTCCTCCATCCTCCTCCAGGCATAAAATCTTTCTGACTCTGTTGTAACCCAAAGAATGTAGTTGCAGGACCGAATCCATTAAAACAACTGGAAACACATTTGTAATTTGCCTGGAAGACATCTCAGTGAGTAAGAGATAATCCACTGAAAGCAGATTTTGGAAGATCTAGGACCTATGAGACCATTTAGGCCTGCATCCTGCCTCCCAGAATAATGTTTTCTGATACATTCTTATATATTTATTTAATCATTTCTGAGAGAAAGGAAATTTCTGACAGTAACACACACAGATGTGGAGGGAGGTTGCTTGTATTTCAGACTTTCTGTCTTATTAACTGCAATCACCTCTGCTTTTCCTTCAGCTCTTTGCAGTTCTGAGATCCATGCCCACCTAAAGTTGAAAGTTGGCCCCAGAAGGGCAAATACTGCAACCATTCTCTTCGGTGCCAGAAGCAGAAACCTTTTAAACTAATTTGTCTTCATATTCCACTGTCAGAATACTGGTCATTAATCTTTTGCAATTTATAAACAGGACTATCAGAGAGAGCAATTGCCTATTCACATATCGTTTCTGGCAAACTCTAGTAATTTAAAAGAGATGTCAAACCTTCTGCACAACTGACTTGTTTTATCAAAATAAGTGAGAGCTTTGAAAATGAAATAACCTAATAGGATGAGCAGAGGTAGGAAGCAAGAGCTGCCAAATGAAAATAAAAAAAGTTTTAGTTTTACATAGTCTAAGTCCTACTCAGCAACACCTGATGATCAGCTGAATATTTTAATCTCTCCAGGACCATGTTCCTATAGTGACTCTGATATTCAGCTGACATAAACATTAGACGTGTCTCCTCAACCCTGCTTGTTCAGGGACCAGGTAGCTGACAGCATTAGATTTTCCTTTCTCCTGGATATATAGAATAGTTTAGATTAGAAAAGATGTTTAAGGTAATCGAGCCCAACTGTTAACCCAGCATTGCCAAGTCCCTAAGTACAATATCTACCCATCTTTACCTCGAAGGATGGTGACCCAACTACTTCCCTTGGAAGCCTGTTCCAGTGCTTCATGTAGACACTCTCTCTTCTACTACCACTGCTGAATGTGGCTAGAGAGTGAATTTTGAGAGGAAAGTGCAAGTCTTGTAAAATGAATATAGGGATCACCAAGGCACTCCATCTCTTCCCACCAACAGCCTGACAAAACAGCTGACATTAAGAATGTGCTTTCTTAAAGTTCAGTCACTTAAAACCTTCTTTCCTACTGCCTTCTTGACCTCAGGCAATGTCCCTGAGAGCCTGGTACCCCCAGGCTGCTCCCTGTTCTGGAACAGTACAGATTTTCTAGACAGAATAGGTTACTTTCACTAAAAGAGAGGCGGTAAGGACAAGGATTATCAAGAGTTTGTGTAGTGAGTTTGTCTAGAGAACTCCACAGCTTGCACACCACACAGAGACCACTCACAGCAGTTACTGAGGGTCACGCAAAATATTTAGATTGCTGACAGTTCTTAAGAGGCAAAGAAATAGTCACAACCTTAGGATATCGGTCAGAGGACTCAGTTCAGCACCAAAAGTACTCCAAAATTACTCTGGGGTTCAAACATCAAAAATACTTCAAAGCTAAACAAGGTACTGTGTCAAATATGAATAATTTCTGCTTCTAGGTTGTATAGGTTCACAAAAGTACTGTATAGAAAGTGAAAATTATGGGAAAAGTACTTTATACAACAAAAGGAAATTAATTATACTCTCTACTTAAGCATATTAGAAATGCTTTAAGAAACTGAGGTTATGTGAAAATTTATTACTACTCTTAAATCCAGATTATTCTGGAATTCATACTCTATAAATTAAGTTACTTATTTCCTACATGAAAAAAGTTCACATATAAGCAAATTAGGATTATTTTCTTTCAAAATAAAAATTTTAAAAAATGAAAATAAAAATAATTTTTAGAAGTTTGAATGCTCTAGCATGGGAGAGAACAGATCTGCACAGGATCTGACTGCAATTCATATTACAGTCTTTAAAACTATGCTCTAGGAAAGAGGAGGTAATGCTTCTAAAATGTGCAGGCTAAGCCTACAAAACCAGACTCCACTGAACACCATACTGGGCAAAGGACATATCAGGTTGTTTCCAAAATTATTCATGTATGCAATGTAAGTGCAAAATATTCAGTGCTATTATTAGACAACTGGAATGCCAAAAAATCAAATAATGAAATATTTTGTTAGCAATTCTTTACAGTTTCTATATTGTATTGATGCAAACGCCAGTATCCCATGGAAATCTCCACACGAATCACTTTTTGCACTTGCACTTTATGCAGTGAATACCACAGACCGGTACCTCTGGAAAAATATCCACTTTGAGAGTATTTCCATTCTGACTCACATTCTGATCTCAAATAAATAGCACGTGCAATTCTGCAACTGGAATCAGCACTTGTTTCTCCTTACATTTAACTCCATAGTACAGGAAAGATGGTGGATTATTAGAAAGAAGCAGAATATATACAGACAGTTACAGAAATATATAAACTATATATATACATGAATAAGTTAAATCTGGATGAGCTTTTATTCTTGTTCAGGGTACAACTGCTGCAATCAATACTACACCCTCATATAGTAATACTGATTTTAAGGGGATGCCGAGCGTCTGTAAATATTTTCACAAAAGCATCTCCTTAAAGAACCAGGCTGATTAATTCATATAACACAGGCACATTGGTTTGGCAAGACAAAAAATAAAATGCCCCAAGATAATCAATCTATCAATCAATCAATCAATCAATCAACAAAAGTGCATGATGGCTAATAATACCTACCAAAAGTTACTTTGCTTAAAAAAGCTGAGTATTACAATTCAAGCAGAAATTATTTGGTTTATACCAAACCAGGATTCTAAATCTCTATCTTAATTGCAAGTCTGAATCTAACCTGTAATTGGAAGCACAACAAAACATGCAAAGAATAAGACTCTGTGGTTATAGCCACAAACAGAACAGTGATTGTGGCAAGTAGGACTGGTTGCTTCAAATACCATTTAAGCATATCTCTCTGGAAATTGAAAACCAACAGGTTTCAAATCAGAAGGGTGAAATGCTAAATAACTTCCAGCATTTGACTGTACCAGCCTTTCCTGGTTCTTAGTGGACTAATATTTTAAAGTTCCCCTCTCTTTGCAAGACAGAGGCCAGAAGCCACGTGTGACAGTCATTGGGCATGGATGAGGAATGAAGTCTCTGTTATATCTTCCAAACCACAGAGAGATATTTATAAATTAATCAAGCAAGATGTCATATAATCCCTCTCTCGGGTGTGGGATTACGTTCACCATTTCTTGTCTGTCCTCAGACATGGGTGTTTAATTTGTGAATACTCTCTACCAACAGGCACCCCTCAACTGTCCCTACATGTTTCCTTCCATTCAGAACTTCACTACCATTACAGCTAAAATGGTTTCACGAAGCAGCCCAACAAAAAGTCTTTTAAACCAAATTAATCTGAAGATTTAGTCAAATCTATTTATCTATCAAAACCAAGGAACACAAGGATCGATTGGTCACTAAACTCTTATTAATCCCCCTTCAGATATGGATCACCTACTATATTTTCCTGGTCTTTTTTGCTGTACATCTATCCAGTTCTTTCTGCTTTCCCTAGCTAAGAGAATTTTTTTCAAGTCTTGTCATACTAGTGGATGTGTTCTAAATTCTGCAACTAATTATGCTTCTGTTGGAGTGTGATGACCACTGTTATAAATAATTCTTCACCCGAGGCACTGCCAATTTCAACTCATAGAATCATGGAATAGTTTGAGTTGGAAGGGACCTTTTAAAGGTCATCTAGTTTAGCACCTCTGCAAGAAGCAGGGACATCTTGAACTAGATCAGGTTGCTCAGAGGTCAGTCCAACCCGACCTTGGATATTTCCAGGGATGGGCCATCCACCACCTCTCTGGGAAACCCGTTTCAGCATTCTATCACCCTCATTTTAATAAACTTATTTCTTCTATCTGATCTAAATTGACCCTCCTTCTGTTTAAAACCATTACCTCTAGTCCGAAAGTTTGTTCCCATCTTTCTTCTAAGTCCTAAAAGGCCACAGTGATCCCCACTGCATTCTCTTCTCCAGGCTGAACAACTCCAACTCTCTCAGCTTCTCCTCACAGGAGAGGTGTTCAAGCCTACTGATCATCTTGGTGTGCCTCCTCTGGACCTGCTCCAACAGGTCCATGTCTTTCCTGTGCTGAGGATCCCAGTGCTGAATACAGTGCTTTAGGTGGGCTCTCAGAAGAGTGGAGCAGAGGAGGAGAATGCCCTCCCTTTGCTGCCCACGCTGCTTTGGATGCAGCTCAAGAGTTGTTTGCCTCTCTGGGCTGCAAGTGCATATTGTCAGGTCATGTCCAGCCTCTCATCCACAAACACCCCCAGCCCTTCTCTGTAGGGCTGCTCTTGAATATTTGCTGTGGAATACTTACCTATTGATAAATGTCATATTTGGGGGAAAAAATTACCATAGGATTAGTTGGGTGAGTTTGCCTTTTTTTTTCTGCATTAGCCATCATATTTGGATTATGATTCACGATGACTTCTTTTTTGCCATTAAGCCTGACATTTACTCATTTTAGTACTTGTGCATTTACTTTTTCCAGTCTAAGCACAATAGTTCATGCTTTTATTTACTGCACTTGTCAGAATTCCAGGCTGTTTTCTCCAACTGGAGATAATTTTGGACTGAGATCTGGAACTTACCACCTTCCATCAAGAGGCTGCCACCCTCCATCTAGATGTCACCACGAAACTGGCATATGTACACTCTATTCTGTCAGGCACATTGCTAATGAAAAATTAGTGTAGCAGCAAGCATGGAAGAGACTCTTGCAGATCCTGACTTGTTGTGATCTTTTGTTTTGACAGGAAACCATCAGCAACTACTCTCACTGCAGTTCTTCATTCTGTTGTGCAACCAACTTTTAATAATTTCACCTGGCCCATATTCCCCTACTTACTTTACAGGACTGTCACATAGGACTGTATAAACCCTTGTTAAAGCCAAAATATGTCACATCTATTTATTCCCCATTATCTATTAGGCCAATTACCCTGTCAAAGGAAAAAATTAGATTCATTTGACATGATTTGTTCCTGACAAATTCATGTTGACTGTTTATTATCGCCTTATTATACCCTAGGTCCTTACAAGTTGATACATTAATCTTTTGTTCTAGATATCAAGCATAGCCTAAATAGGATGTTAGTCCTCTGGTCCGGCTTCTTTCCCCACAAAAGATAAAACCATAGTAAAATACTGCAGAGTTATATTGCATCCTTATCCTCAAAAAAAAATCCTTCACTGTTGTTTTAATGCAAGAGCACCTTTTGAATCCTGGCAAATTCATACAGTGGAACAATATATCAATTCAATGATACCTTTGTTTCATAGAGATGGAGAAAAATGAGGTAAAAAAACAACAAATAAGGACTGATGATCATCCCTGATTTGCAGGGAAATATTACTACTGTTGCTATTTAAGTCAAACAATAATTTCTGGCTCATATAATTGGAAATATTTTTAAAGTGTATCATAATGGAATTCAAGTCCTGTGAACACATCAGAATGCTGCCCAACCTTTCTTTAAAGGCAAACTGGGTCATCACTCAGCCATCTCATTAAATGAGAGGGAAGAAAAAGGTAATCCCTTTACAAAAATTGACCTTGTTGACAGATACCGATAACTGGATAACTCCATCAAATAATAAAATCAGAAATGTGGGCAAAGGAAGATCAAACACTCAAGGCAGGAAAATTCAGTAAGTCCTTATTTTCTTTTATTCCAGGCCATAAGCAGAAAATTTACTCCTACAGTTACCTACAGGCACCTGAGTTATCCTACTGAAGTCAGCTGGACTTCATTTTACAGATACTTTCAGCAGATATTTAATGTATGCTATGAAGAATGCATTTACTGCTGCAGTAGCTCTCAGCAGCTGCCAACATCTAAGTGGCAACATAAGCACTCACAGCTAAGCATATATTTAAACGTTTCACCCTAGACTGAATGCACAATGTGAGTGTAAATGATATATCTAGATTCCTCTGAATTAAAAAAAAAATAAATGCTTGAAATGGACTCCACAAAACCTACCTCTGCTGTTCTAATGTTTTTTGTCAGCATGGAGAGGCTTTGGTTATTTGCACATTCCTCCCTTACCTTGTATGAGAATTATTTTAAAAAGAGATACCGAAGGCACAGCTGTCATGAAGATGTATAGGTAACTCCTTTACAAAGAAGCTAAATGATTTTAGACTATTGTACTGGCTTTTCTCATTTTTTTGAAATGTGATTTTGATACCATGTAACCAGAAAAAAAAAAAGCTCTGCTGCTCTTAAAGAAATCTGTACCAAAAGGGAGAAAATTGTGTATTTTATGCAAAAAAGAAAAATACCACAGACCAGTTTTATTGTAAACATTTTCATAATATTGTTGTGTAGCAGGCAAATGGAATTTCTATTCATTACTCTCTGATAAAACCTATCTCCCGCATCTAAAAATAGAGACATATTGGGAGGACAGACACAAAGCCTATGTTCCTAGACAGAAAAGTTATTTATTGTTGCTATGGATTTAAATCATGTTCAACAAAATATGATGAAAATGAAAGGTAAGAATATTGAGTAAATGAAAACTTTTTCATGATAATAGGAGAAAGAATTACAATGTGTGTGCTTGCCATTCATAGTAGAGTTATCAAAAAATGATAGCTAACAGCTCTTTTTCTCCAAAACATTCTTTTCTTTGAATTCCGATATTAAATCTTTAGTTTCACACATTTTTGCTTCAAACACGTGTGGACATTTCAAAATTACCCAAGCAAAGGAGGAAATAGCTCTGCCTATTCCCCTCACGTTGCGGAAAAACACTCCTAAACTGCAGTGGAAGTCTGACTACAAATTATTTCTTGAAAACCTCAGCAGAGCACTTTGTGATTTTCAGCAGTAATAACTATAAGCACTGGAATGAGAAGAGACCATCATAAAGATATCCACAAATCGCTTCTGCGTGGTAGTGAAAAGGGGGAGAGATATCATTCCAAGTTAATCAATGGGTGGATTTTGGATCATAATCTCTCCATCAATCAACACGGTGGTTGCTTTAAAACTTAGGTGAATATTAAAAATGGAAGATGAAACATACTCATCGAGAAGGTCTCTCCATTCCACAGAGATAATATTGATCTATTAGAGAGAGGGGAGCATTAAACAACCTTCTGAACAGCATTGGCTATTTGAGTTCAAGCCTCTAACACTTGAAGGTGTGAAGGGACAGATAAATATCACCCAGTCTTCAAGAGTTTTCTGTGAACAGCTTAAATTAATAGATTTCTTCTGAAGCCAGTTTTTTGGACACTGTAGGTGACTCTGAAAACGGCCTCTGCTTCTTCCCTCTCTGTTCTTCAGAATCTTTTCTAAGAACAGCAGAAAAGGAGCTGTATGGGAGCAGAGTAGTCCTCTGAGTAAAAAGTATCAGTGTCCACTGATGCCTTGTTTGTTTCTGTGCAGAAGGATTTTTACTTCAAACATTTTATTCTGGAAAATGCCTAGATTCTTTCAGCTGGAAAATTTTCCACTCCACATACCAATCCAAGTTGTGTAACTGCTAATGACTAAGTAACTTCACTGATGTGTTCATCTCGTCTTTTTCTGGATCTTTTTGCAGACAAACAAACAGTATATCCTCTTTGAGAGGAGGCCTTAAATGGCCACCTAAAACACAGAGACTAGACAGGAATTAAGAGAATAAAAGGAGGTATTTATTTGAAGGGCCTTCAAAGGTACACCCTGGGCAGTCCAGAGGCTACACCCCAGATGGACACCCAAGATGGACGCTGGGTCACGGGCTCTTCACACTTTGATAAGTTTGTTCATTTGCATATCAGGGTTAATTCTCCAATTATAACCTCAGTTTCATGATGGAATTACCCCAGGTTTTCCCCCCTTTAGAGGCTTTTAGTTTACCCATTTTGGGCCTGGTGAACTTGGAGTGGAAACCTGGAGAGGTTTGTTATGTCTGACCAGCATGAGAGAACAGCAGCTCCCAGGCCACAAGAAACTTCAGAGTTACACACCAGGCAGTATAGGATTTGAAAAACATAAAAGTTAAAACCTAAGGCATCAAGGTGTTTCACTCTGGTATGTAATACCAAAGTATTTGGTATCTGTTTCAGCTATTTACTGTCTCTGGTTCAGTGTGACATAATTTTTCCTAAGACAAAGCTGAAAAAGCTGAAAATTTTGAGTGATAAATTGGGTTGCTTAGTTGGTAAGATCCACTGTGGCCCAGAAGTCTCCATCATCCCCTCCTTAAGAATGACTCAGTATCCACAGTCATAATTTTGGCATCTGGCTTCTAAACGAACGAACCTAATTTGACTCTTCTATTTTTATCTGTGAGGGACATAACAGTTCCAGAGAGTGTATTACCCTCCCTTGTACCACTCTTCGAGAATTACGTCAGTGTTAGAAGAGAAGGTGTCCATTCAGTAGATGAACTAAATAACCTGGAGTCATCAGTAAAATTAAGTATGTGATGCTGACCGGTCCGGAAATTGTGACTGAGATCTTTTAAAAATTATTTCCAAGAGATAAAAAGCTGAGGGGAATGAAAAGAGCTACATTATTTTCACCCTCAGGTGGGAAATCCCTAAAACTAGGCTTCAAGCTTCAATTTAAGTTTTTGACAAGTTAATGGATGTGATACATAATCAATAAATTAAAAATAGTACAAACTGTGTATAAAGAATGGCCTATAAAGAAGCAGGAGCATATAAGAATTATTTCACTTCTTATGACTAAAATTAGGACGGAACCTCGTGGACACTTTTGGGTTTGACCTCAGTCTAAATTCAAATACTTTTATTCTGACAGAAGTAACTTCCATATTTAAATTAAGTAGTGAATTAAAGACAGGGGAAGATTAGTTTCCGCTAGCAATGCCCAATGTGAAGAAACTGCCTGGAGAGACTAAAATAGCAGAAGAAAATGCATCGTACTATGTCAGGTTTTGTGTGCATACACAGTGATTCCGAGAAGGAAATAGAAGAGTTAAAACCTAAGAGGCTTTTCTGTCACACAGCAGGTATTACTTGGCAAGGAGCACCACAGCACAACTTCCTTGGGTAATTACGGGAGACAGGTTTCCTTGGTGTATTAGAGGCCATCTCCAGTTCAGCGTGCTCTGTTTCATTGCTGGAGGAGTGAGAGGATGCAAGGTAGGAGCCAACTGAAGGTAAGCAGGACTGATTGAAGAATTAGGATCCAGCAAATATACCAGCCTCATTAGCAGTAATGGATCAGTCAATTTTTCCTATTTACACTCAGTGCCGCACAACTGAAGTTGATGAGCTTACAAGGATATATTGGCAGGGAAAATCTGGCTGGGTGTATAAACACTACCAAGCCATTGTGTTTATTTGAAACATCCTACAGCCTTTTCATCTGCTGAGCGACAAACTGAAATCACAACGTTTCATTTAGGTTCAATTTATGAAAATTATGGCACATCCTAGAAGATAAGTACATATTTCTAATCTGATACAAAATGATTGACTTACATCAGAATTGAATCTCAGCTGGCAAATGTTGCATGATATGATTTGCTTTCTTCGATGAGGAAGAGGAACTCCAAATGTATGATTTATTACAGCTTTTTGAATTGGGTCCATCTGTGAAGAGAGAAGAAGAAAAATAAAAAGCTTTTGCTGTTCCACTGTGCGCTATGTTATCTACAATCTCAAAACAGTTTCTGCATCATGCCATACCATGATCTACAGAAAACTATTATTTTTCTTTGAAAATGAATATTTCTTCTTCATGCAGTTATACAAAGAGCTTATGCAGAAAGGAACAAAGAAAAGTGTCGTTAGATACTATTGAAATACACATCTTTAGTTCAGTTTTATATGCACCAACGTCCCTTTACTGAAGAAAGGTAAAAGCTGTAAATATTGAACAAGTTTACCTATGCAAACACCAATTTGTGATTTTTAGATCAGAGAAAAGCTAGCTCGATAATTAAAACAAGAGCATTTTAAACAAAATCACTAAGAAAAGGATTAATGAAAATGTGAATGAATATTATGTACAAATAATTCCAGAATAGCACACAATAGCTCAGTATTATAAAAATAATAATATCCCATGAACCAATAAATGAATCTCTCCCTTGAAACAACATCTACACAACTTATGAAAGACGTAAATCTTCCAGAGATTATTTCCGCAGTCATTTGGAGGAAACTGTTTTGAATAAACTCTGCTTTAAGGATGAATTTGGACTTTTATGAAAGGGATTATTCTGAGCTAACTTCTACCAGAACACTGATCTGATAGCTTCTGCAAGTCAGAGTCCCTATAAAAAAAATTACCATTTTGGAAGAATTTCAGAAAAACTACTTGAGGGACTTTTTTACTTGGGGGATTGAAATCACATTCCCCAAATTCATTGAACAAAATGATTCTTATTTCTTTTTCACAAAAAATATTTGACAGCTACTTTAAAAACATTTGACAGCTACTTTAAAAATCTGGTAATAGCTTTGCAGCCACTTGGTTAAGCCACTGATAATTTTTTATCTTTAAATTTTAAAAAATCACATATTTTGACTAATTCCGATAGCCACTATTCACAGAGCATAATCTGTATATGTTGTGAAAAAAAACCCTTCTTTTTCCATGCCCATGTCTCCATGAGTCACTGTTTTCTAGTCTGTTGGCAAAGGGTTATTTGATAAATAAAGAATCAGAGCTTTTCCTTAGAGTAATCAAATATTCATGAAATCTGTAATGGTAGACAGTCATGGACTCTATTGCAGTGAATCCAGAACAGATCACTACAGAATTTTTGCATCACCTGACAGCTGTTCAGTGTCAGATATAAAACAAATCTTTAAATTAATTCCTGCTGAAAAGAAAATCAGATTGGTTAAAAAAGAAAATTTAAAAAAAATTGAAAGCACACACACACGCGCACTTCCATCCCCAAACAAACCAAGGCAAACAGCAGAGCTTTGTAGAATGGTAGAACAGTCTGGAAAAAATTCTCAGTTTGAGCATCTTCTTCAATTTCATATGAAAGTGAAACACATCATTCATTTGTGTAACGACCAGCCCAAAAGAACACCAATCCCTCCTAGAAACTAGGGATGCCACTGTAACATACCCCCAAAATAACACCAATGACTAAGGGCAGAGTATATCAAGCTCTGAAACACGCCACCATGTTGTGTAAGACTTTCTGCAGTGACCAAACCATGCTCTAGGAGCACTCATTTTACTGAGTAACGTGATCTTGAAAAAGCCCACAATCCAAAAATACTATTATACAGAGCAGAAAGAACACCACTACATAGTAAAGCAAATAAATAGTAACAGCTCTTCTTTTTTTGACTGCTCCACTATCTGAGAGGTGAATTCTTACGCCAGAGGAATCAATAGACCTGTATCTTGCTATTTTTAACACTGAAGTATGACCTGGTGTTAATTGATGCTAATTCTGTGCTGTTTAAGTTTGCAGAAATTCTGTTCCTTTTGCCACTGCAGGTCTAAAGTAATTAGAGAAACCTCAAGTTCAGATACATGGATAAGTCAGCACACAGTAACAAGAAATTGTGCATTCCTTGATCCAGTGTAACTGTTTGCCTTCACATTAATCACAGCTGTGAGATGCTTTAGAGAGTTTCTTTGTTCACTTTCTCAAGTTATGGCACTCATCAGATAGTGTGACATAATGGCCTTCAGTGTTAACATGTTAGTCTTTCCCACTGTTGCACAAGTGCCCATTATCTCACAATGACTTGAGAAAGCCAAGTCATTGTGAGAGAATGACTTGAAAGAAGTGCTGTAAGGGTTAAATGAAAGATACTACCATGGTTCACAAGATGGAAAGACTATTTTTTTTAAAAAAATTGGATTTACCCATCTTCAGAGTAAGTATTCTAGCTCCAAGTGAGGTTGGATTTCTGAGGCAACTGATGCTTACATATTGAGAATGAGACAAAATATTTTTTAGAATTAAAAAGATCACGAATATGTAGAACAGTTGCTCTCTGTTATATTTAATTTTATTTTGGCCTCATGGAAAAATATGGGGTTTCTTTCCTAATAAGACCACAGATTTTCTCTTGTTTATCTGCTGATACAGAAACTCATCTGCACCCTTCCCTTTGAGTTTTTAAAGATGTAGACTAATAGACATAGAGCTATATGGCATTACCGTGAACAGGACGATTTACGTTTGTGGCTCTAAATAAAGAAGTGTTCTGGATGGCTTTCAAATTAATTAAGAAAAGCTGCTTCAAAATAGTAATCCCTTCTTCTCTGCCAGTACATAGAATCGTAGAATCATAGAACTGTTTGAGTTGGAAAGGACCTTATAGGTTATCTATTTCCAAGCCCCTGCCATGGACAGGGACACATTCCACTAGACCAGGTTGCTCAAAGCCTCATCCAGCCTGGTCTTGGACACTTCCAAGGATGGGAGAATTGTTCTTTGATACTGCAAAGCACAGTTAAACTTAAAAATTTAGCAACAGATTCTAATGAAGTTGGGATGGAATGCTTGAGGGGTATTTAACATTATTATTTTCCCCTGGAGATTTCATTAGGGAAGTACCACCAATACATTAATTCCAAATAAACATCCAAAAGCACCAGAGAAGCCTCCACAAGTTTTAAGCAGGAAATCTGAGAGGCAACAGGATACTTAGGTGCAGCATGATAAGGACTCAGATCTCACAGATACTGGAAGACAGAGAGGAGGCCTGCTGAGAGTCAGAGGAATAGAACTAGCTGATTGCAGAAAATAGAGAGCAAGAATTGCAGGGATGTATAAAGAGGGAAATAATATCATATAGCTGAGATCATCAGCAAGTGGTGAGATACTTTAAAGCATCTCCAAGCACTTCTAGGCTTACTGAACATTACTAATTACACATATAAATTTTATTTCAACTTATGTAAGTTGTATGCACTTTCAAAATAAAAGTTATCATGATAAACTTTGATAAAACCTCGTTTTTACTTATTATTAGTGCTATTTTACAATTTCTGGATTTTATTTCTTAGATGAAACTGACTTAGTTTACTCTCATTAAAAATGAAGGACAGAGAAGTTTGCAATTCCCATGCAGGATTATCATTCAGCTGTCAAAGCTGTGCAGAAGACCAAGGTTGGCAAGATGTCCCTTTACGTCCTCTTGACAATCTATTTGCACTGTAAGTTAAAGCACAAAGAGGGTTTGCTCTGAGAGCTGCGCTGTGTTTGACTTGTCCATCACCTTTTGGCTTTCTACTCTCCAGCACCAGGCATTATCTATATGCCACACTTTTCCATGTGGTCAGTCTAGGGATAGCACAGTGCTCAAGGTTTACTGCAAACCACAAGATGACTATTAAATTGGGCAATGAAGATAAATATAAAAGTTAATTTAATTCATTTTTCATTTCAACACATGCACACCAATTACACCATCTCTATTTTAATTATTCAAGCTGAAATTTGTGGCAAGATTATATGATTCGCATTCTTTGATCAATACTCCCTTCCCAAAATCTTCAGAAGCATACCATACTTCGGGAAAATCCAGGCTTAAACCAAGGGCATGATAGATCTTGGCCCCTTACTCCATTTTCTTAGTTTTGACTCTATCATTATAATTTGGTTTTGCAGGTTTTAAATTCAGTCTGAAACATGACAGCCTGTTGTGATATTAGATGTATTCCTTGTTCTTGTGCTTACTGTAGAGCATGAAAATGCTCTTTATTTTGTGGACTGCAGATGAAGGAGTGGCTGCTGCATGAACTTTTCTGGAGGAAACACCTACCATGAAACCACCAAGAAGTTGACCCAGGAGATCCCTGGTTATCCTACCTGCCTGGGACACTTTTCCAGAATCACCATATCCTTCATATCCTTGAAGGCTTTCTGTAGCCAAGTTTTCATCTCATTAAATTTTCATCAAATACCTGTGTAATGCAGAACCTGGGATGGTATATTTTACATACAGAGAAATCTGATCCTTTGGAAAGATAAATCTTACATATTTTCCACAAACAATTTCTAAGTGTTTTCTTTTGTCTGTCGCTATGTGTGCGTGTGTGAAGAATTGTTTTGTACTAAAGCTGCAATTCAAATACGTAGATCTTCCTGAATTTCAAAAAATTTTTAATATATGCAATTTTTATTAGCAGCTTTTCTGTGACTTCTTATCCCAGAGGCATAAGAATATGCCTAAGTTAAAAACAACAACAAAGCAAAAGGAAAGGAAAGCATGCAAGTGTGATCCACAAAAGCTCAAATCACAAAAGGATATAAAACAAAGGGACTTATTTTTTAATTGTGTATTAAAACCAAAAGGCATGATATGAGCATTTCAGATGCTTAAGGTTTGCAGTAAATTAATTGAAATCTGCTAATGTCTATAAATAAAAGCATCCAAGTCAAAGGATGAAGACGATGTGGATGCCTAGGGCCTGTTCAGAACATATGGTAGGCCTAAAGCAATCAAATAAGTAAGAAAGTATTTTTACCTCAATACTGAAGAAATTAGTGCAAAAAGATTGACTCAGATCGTTACGGTCTTATACTAAGTGAGCAGAAAAACATGTCAGGTCATTGAAGCTCTCAGGAAAAAATTGCTGTAGACCATTTTAAAAGTAATTTAAAAAAAAAATAAAATTTCCCACCAAAAGACTGACTTCCATTACTTGAACAACTAAATGAATTTAGTGACACAGGTACCACCACCTCCCAGAACTTCTTAAACTCCAGATGCTAACATATTTGATAATAATATTACAATGTGCTTATTTGGCCTCATTTTGTACTTACTAAGAAATATGTTTGTAGAAATTCAGACCGATGGCAAGAAACCATACCCAGAATATATATATAATTATAATAATTTTATATAATTACTCATAATATAATTCCTTTAATGTTTTTTTCATTGATTACATTGCACTGTATTAGGGTTGTAACACTGATAAGAAATAAAGATAACTCAGTGTGGTCTCCTTTCATTCATTCTCTTACGTTCCAACTAATAGTGAAACTAGTAAGAGCATTGGAAACAGTTTAAGTCCTGTATCAATCTTTGTCATTACCAAGCAAAAAACCCAAAATATCACATCCTCCACATTTTACTTATTGGTCAACCTGATCCATTTTTAAAACTGCACGACAGATGCAGTTTTAACACCAACCAGTTCAAACATAAAGCTGCCTACTCGATAATTTTTGTGCCATACTTCTAGAAACAAAGAAAGGTTAAGCTATAGGAAAGCTCCTCAAAGATAGAAAGTCACTGCCATTTATAGCTCAGGGACTCTTATGGCCAGAAATTTTCTCACAGCATAATTTAACTATTTTGAATTGAAAACTGAGCAGTTCCTCTGTGATCTCAGTGGCATCAAGAATTCACAGACATTTCCCCTGCAATCATGGTGGTCAGTTGTGGAGATGGAGATACAGTTGTAGAGATGCAGATATTAGATACACTACATTGTTATATTATTACTTATGCAGAAACTTAGATGTTTTGGAGAACTCCTGGACTTTCAGACTTACATTGGCTGTATAGACTGCCCATGTCACGGGCAATGTTCAGCCGTGTGGGAGCTACATCTTCTCCAAGACATACTCGGCATCTACTGCAGTTGCATTTTCAAGCTGTACAAAGCATGTGCAACAGGTCTAAAACTTCCAGGAAAAAACATGAACTACTGGGTGTCACACATTGCAGTTCATTTCTGTGCGTGCACAGCAGTCTCAACACTCATAAAAGTATTTATTAACTATGCACATTAAAAAAAAA
>VZTA01010573.1:15468-55261 GCA_013398855.1 Mohoua ochrocephala | reverse complement strand
ATGCTTGTGGATCTCTTCCAACTATGCTATATATATTATGAATTTTTATCTGGGGAGGGTGTAGTACACCCAGAGGTACTTTTTTATTATTATTTTGTAGAGCTGTGCATCCATGGGTGGAGCTGTCATTCTGCCTCCTGGGTACCTGTTATGGAAGAGATCTTAAAATGGACAGTGTTATGTAGAAAACATTCGCTCCCTTGCTTCCAGCAGCAGCTGATGTATTAGGAGAGAACTGCCCACCTTTAGTTTACAGACCAGTTTAGCCCCACAGCTGGCTCGGTAAAGACAGGCCAGCACACTCCTACAGGTGCCAGGAATATTGCTACTGATTGTGCTCACCCAACCATGCTGTCTCAGCATGTCCAAGACTAGTTACAGCTAATAAGGGTCTATCTGAGGGAGAGAAAGAGACCAGAGTGAGATTTATGACAATTTCAAGCACAGAATAAGCAATACAAACAGATGAGCCTCAAAGAATGGTAAGGTGCTCTTTACATACAAATATTTCAGAGAGAAAAAAAAAAGAAAATAATAGAAGGAACTGTAACAAACAAAACCTCGACTTTCTAAGTAGAGGTTTTCTGCATTTCCCATGACAGTCAGTTGAATGAGGGAAGACAAAAAAAAAAGGAAGAGCAGAAACTGCTTGCAACACAGAAAAAACCTCGAGTGCCAAGAACATGCTCCAGATTTTTTTAAAGATGCATGGCTCTTATCTCAGTCCTGATTCACCACAGCTTAGTCCCAGAATTATTCAGAATTCAAGGACCTTGCTCCTGCGGGGTTAATGGGTTACGTTCAGCACTGAAACCCATGACACAAACAGCTGCTTAATTATTCAGTCCAGAGTGGATTTAGTGGTAAAGGAAATAAAAATAGCAATGGCAAAAATTACGTTGTTTTATGTTTTGTAGGTGAAATGATTTTTTCTTTTAACTGTATAATTCAGGACTGTACACAGGCAGGAGGAGGCCCATATAAAGGAGAGGTTGTGCTGCTTGTGACACAAAAGATTAGCATGCCCATGACTGAAGAGGAGGAAAAGGAAAACACTGCCATAAAAGTGACAGTAAGGTGATTGTGGTGAATGTGTAATGCACCACTGAAAAGATGCAGAAGAAACCATAGCAAATGAAAAGTCTTGTCCTATCTACGCTGCTATTCCAAAGCACAACTTAATCTGAAGGGGAGAAGCTGCTGTTCTCATCAGCTCACACCATTCGTTCATAAACACAGGCAAGAAATGTGCTAAAGTGATACAATTACCATAATGATTATCTTTGTTCAGGAAATGCAGCGGTGGTTTTCCACCCTGCATTTCACTCAGCAGCCCTTGTGGCTGTACCAGTCAGGAGCTAAAGGCACCGACCGCGACTGGTGTGGGAGCAAACGCGGGAAACCTCGCGCCTCGAATGCAGCAGCCACACGGGATGTCAGAGCAAGTCACCAACACAGGAGCACCTCGAGGTATCAGTCAGCCCTGTTACAGGGAAGTTGTGTGCAGTAACCAAAGATGCAGTGCCAAACCAATCCTGGCACACATATGTCACTCCAAGAGCAGGCAAAACCCCCATTTAGAATCAATGGGTCTAAACTGGGGTTTCTTCAAAAGGTCACAATTAATATTTATTTAATTGAGCCCTGTTTTGAAAGCATGCTGTGCAGCAGGGTGGAAATAGGCATCCCAAAGAAATAAACAGGATCACTTTAAGCCCAAATCATCACTAAATGCAATGCTGCTGTGTACAGGGGATATCAAATTAGAGGACTGATTGCCAACCCCCACCAGGTTCCTGTCTTGCTGCAGCTTCCCAGGGGATGAGCTAGAGACAGGGCTTTCCTATTAAGCCCTGGTTAAACAGGTATCTGTTTGAGTTTGGATAGGGCTCAGAGTAAAGCGGGCTAAATTACTTGTTCAGTTGATGACACTGGCAGTCCTGGTCACTGCTCTTTTACCTTCTCACTGTGATTTGCTGTGGTAACTGGTCTGGGAGTGTGTGTGTTAAGCCAAAACATTTTTTAACTTTAAAAAAAAGCAAAAATCTTTCACATGTAAATACCCAAGCCAGAGCAATTTAAAAGGCTGTGTGTGGGTTCAAGTTCTGAGTTGCATGCAAATTTCTATCTTCTTCCTGTTCCTCTCCCCATGATAATTTTTCATTACGTCACTGAAAAAAATAAGGGAACAAAAAGAAAAATAAAACAGTAATGGTAAAGATACTAGAATATCCATATACCTGTTGTTATCTCTCTCTTTAAACATTTGAAAAAGCTGAAGTTTTTTAAAACAGATTTAAAAAATTTCGGCTGTATATCTTGCATTTTCCACTATTGTATTTCATACTGCTCACTGCTCAGGTGAAGGCTGTGTTTGGATAAATTGGGCATAAAAGGACTGTGGTGTGTTCTTCATAGAATTAACATAAGGGCTGCATTGTCAAACATACTGGAGACAAGCTAGAGATGATCATTTTGTGTTTGGCACAAAGATGACGGGTTTCTGCCTGCATGCCACTAGAAGTAAGGGATTGTTCTGCAAGTAACAGTGGAGGTGTTCTGGTTTGAGACAAAATTTGGAGGAACGCTCTGGGAGGAACGTCTCCTCCACAGAAGGCAGGTTACAGCCACCCCTCCCCCACCAGGTTCAGGGAAAAATTCCTCGAAGGAAAGTGAAAGAAGGGAAAAAAAGCTATTTCTTTAACAAACACATGGGAAAAGAATAATTCTAAATAATAAAACCTCTCGCTGTGGAGAGAAAACCTGGGAAGATTTTAGAGTCCTTTCCGTGGGTGTGGGCTCTCTCTCTCGCTCCTCTTCGGAGCTGGGTCGGCTCGGGCCCCTCCGGGCCGAGGTGTGAGGGCTCCCAGTGAGGTTCTGATGTTCTGGTGTTCTGAACAGTCCAGAAGGGAAGAAGAAAAAAACAAAGTCCCAGGGAAACAAAGGAGTTTAACTCTCTGTCTCTCTCCTCTGAGAAAAGGAGCCAAGAGCCAGGGAAAGCCGGAAGGTGCCTCTGCTCTGCAGCAGCAGGAACGCAGGGGAGTGAATGTCCTTGGAGCACCAAACTGTTTTGAAAAGTTCATCTGGCTTTTTTCTTTCTCTCACACCCAGTTTTAAGGACACAGAAAGGCACAGGAGTCATGTCTGGGCATAGAGCAGGCAATGGGGGACACACATCATAAGGTCACCCCAATACAGGAGGAAAGGGAATTTTGTGTTTGTGTCACAGAAGGAAAAGGATTACTGTGCAAATGATGCTCAAGGGAAAAGATTAGACCATGTATGACACGGAGAAGAGAGGTCATTGTACACACGTCATGGAAGGGGCAGGGCAGTGTGTGTGGTATTTCTCAAGAAATAAGAATATTGTTCCCAGAGTACACCACAGATGGCACTGGGTGCCACGTGCCAGCACTCCTGGTCTGTTGGGTGTCCAGGACTTTCCTGCTGGCTTAGGAATCCCAGCCTCCTAGCTCTTAGATAGGTGGTTCTTTTCTACATATTAATAGAGGAGCAGTGCAAGCCCAGGTAGATTGTTGTTGTTGTTTCCTTAGAAAAATAAATTAAACTATCAAGCTGCATAAGAAAAATATATATGAAATAAAAGGTTTTCACTTTCCTCATGGCACCCAGAAGAGTTTCAGGCATTGTCTCTATGAAAGCAGATATTTACATTTCCACATAGCAGCAGCCATCAAACCCCAACTTTTGGCTGTGCTTTTGTAAGACGTGATAGGTAACGGAACATGTTTGGGGTGAGGGCTGTGGTGCACTGCACTGGTTTGGTATTATGAGAAAGGAGAAGTAACACGTGAAAATAGGAATTATTTCTACCTTTATTACGCCAATTTCTGGTTCAGGACTTTCCAGTTATTTGGGGATTTGTTTGTTTTCACACAATGATCCTGACATCCAGTTACTCATAACATGTCACTCTCAAGAGCACTGCAACACTTTGTACCAGGAACTGCATTTCAGAAGAGGTGAAGCCGGGGTCAAATGCATTCCTGCTAATTGTACCGACTGCAGGAAAGTTGTTCTATGATTGAATTTGCCCTCTGAAGTTAAAGGGGGAAGCTGCTAATTGCTTTTAAGGAGGACTCAGAAAAATGACTGGGGCTGGCCAAGAACTCCCTGCCCAGGTGCGCCGACGCATGCTCCCCAGGCGCACATGAGATAAGCACCGCTAATCTTTTGGGGGAGTGTGGTATGTGAGGAGGATGTGCAGCTCAAACTATGCGAGGGCTTAGAGGGGGATGCACAAAAAAACACTGATAGAAAATGGGTTTCTGACCATCCGTGCATTTTGTACTGTTGGTGCTCACTGTGGAGAAGAAATCTACTACATTGATCCGGTCTCTTCAAAGCTGCCACCCGTGCAGTGGCATGGCCACTGGCTCTTTTCTGCAGTGTTTCTACAATGCTCTCAATGTCCTCAGGCTCCACAAAGACTGCATTTACTATTACCGTGATCCCACCAGGCAGCACATATGTTTCTTCCTGATCTAGCTTTTTCTTATAATTTTCCTGCTTATCAAATCTGCAGTCTCTCTTTGAGTTGAAAAATTCGTGGTTAGGGCAAGGAGAGACGAGTAAGGTCTAGTTTGTACAGAATATCACAGAGCAGTCCTGGTTTATTGATGTGCAATATCACAAGGACCACTCTGCTTCTCTGCTAAAATTTATGATTGGGTATATCAAGGTAAGCCTCTACTCATCATCCTGTTTTAATTATTGCCTTTTTTCCACTTTTCCTGGAAACCCTAGCTCCCCAAACCTTTCCTACTCAGAAGTACAGGTTCTGAAAACTTCTGCAATGGTATCTTGTTTTGTGAATGTTTCTGTTGTCCAAGTCATCCTGCCCCTTACCGCTGAGAAGTGCAGCCCTGTAAAGGAAGGGTGACTGCCTGGGGTTTGGCAAGGTTTGCAGTTTCCTTCACAAGGAAGTGTATGGGGAAGATCTAAGATGATGTATTGGCTGAACTTCCTCAAGTGTGGGCTGAAATTCATGAATGAGGGGGCTAGATAGAAATTTGCAGCATCCTGAGATTGCTTAAGTTGCAGAGCTCTTACTAGTGGCTACCTTAGGAGCCACTTGCTTTAAAGATTGGCTTAGTAGCCAATCTTGCTTTAAAATTTATTCTGTCCTTGCAGAAAGAACACCAGGGGTTGTAAATAAGATTTCAGCTGACAACAGTTTTGCTCTGAGTTCTTTGGGAGGATGTAGCAAAGCTGTCAGACTGACTTTTTGCATTGAGCTCCAGCTGTCATTTCCCTTTGCTTGCTGGCTGTTACCGCTGGGTGCAGGCTCCCATCTGAAGCTCTGGGCTTTTGAGAGGGAGCACCTCCTAGAGCTCAGGTAGACTGCTGCAAGCACACACCCTCCAATATGCCTTTGCTCTTTGAGACCATGAAGGAGGGGAGGAAATTGCCCTGACAACTGAAATTTTGGAGGTCGAGTTCACTGCTCAGTGAAGTTGATGGGAGACTTTCCCTTGGCCTCAAAAGGAAATGAACAGGGCATAAGGACCAACATGAGCAGAGTAATTCTGTTTTATGCAAAGAAAAAGGTAGAGTAACACCAGCTAAGAATGAAAAGCTGAGTGCTACATGTCCAGTTTGGAAACTACTTGTAACAGGTAAAGGTTACCCGAAAGTGACTTAAATAAGACTGGGTTCTGAAACTATTTCTTATCAGGAGTCTGCAAAATATCCAGAAAGCCATTTGAAGCCATTCCCCTGTGCCAGCATGTGGTCAGGGCTCAGGCTTCAGCACACATCTCCCAGGAGGCAGGTGGTGGCTGTGGAGAAAGTTTTGTGGTGGAATCAGGAGAAAGTCAGAGTTTTCACCTCAAGTTTCTCTGGTTTGGAATGAGTCAATGTTGACTTGAACACGGTACCTATAAAGAAGATGAACATAAGCCTCTCAAATGAAAAATGTGATCACCAACAGCACACAAACAGCTTCAATGCTGCCATGCAAGCAGAGTGACAAACTGTCTGGTGCTACTGGGGAGGAGTGGTTGGCACCGGCCCTGAGGGAGCTGTGGTTTGAGGATGGAAATCACTTAGCTTACCATTAGGTCCACCATTTACCAACGCTCTTTCCCTGGGTAGAAACAGCAAAGACAAGCAGCGGTATGGCTGCTTTTCTCTCAGGTGAATGCATAACGAGATGTGTTTGCTTGCAAAGAAATGGAGCATGGCCCCAGTAAAGGTGATCTGGTGGTACAGAGTTCTTCCATGATTTTGCTCTTTCCATAAGCTGGTATTTTGCAACCCAAGGTTTCAGTTCAGACCCGCTGTTCAGAAAGACATTTGAAAGCAAGGCAGAGGGAAATCCTTTTCTTGTTAACCCACCTGTATTGCAAGGCTTTCTGTTTTCTCTGTTGAGGATGATGAAATTGCTAACCCAAACAGCTCCCTGGCCTTCATTTAGAGATTAGTGACTTCATCAGCACAAGAAGAACAAACAAGAGTGCTGAACTTAGAGCTTGGCAAGTTCAAAGCCTCCCAGCCTGAGATGAGAAAGCAAGGGAACACTCACAGCAGTGACAGTATTTGTCTCCTTAACAACTGAAGGGACCGACAAGGTAGTGATACAGGCTTGAGAGCCAATCAGCCAAGCCCCTCCCTGGTGTAAACCTGGTATGCTTCCAATTCAAACAATGGAAAAGGGGCAAACAAGAAAAATCCTTCGTAGCAAATGTGATTAGATGAAGCAAACAGTGAAGACTCTCCTGTAACTGCAGTCCATCATGCAATTAGTTTCCTAACAGCTTCACCATTCAGACGGCCTCTTCCCTGGCGCAGTGCCACAGCAGCCAAATAAATCAGCTTTACATACACGACTGTCAGACAGAACTGCAGCTCCAGCCCTCTAAAGTGAAGCTGGAAGGCTCAATTGAAAGGAACAGAGGCTTGAATACTTAGGGGAAAACGGTTCAATGAGGAAAGGAGGATGTAGCCAAACAGCCCTGGACAAATACCTGGAGGAATGCAAGAACCCCTACAGAACAGCAGGGCTTGCAAAAGCAGTTTGTGAGCAAGGCCCTCATGTCTCTGGCCCTGTCGTTCAGATTAAATGCGATCATTGGGAATAATGGTGAAGTGGAATGCATATTTAATTAGAGAAATCAATGAACCCAAATGATTGGGAGGGGGCAAATCATTAAGATCCAGCTCCTGCTGCCCCTACTCAGCAATATTTCAGACTGCCAGCACTGCAAGCAGGTCTGATGCGTAGCACATCACCAGCAGAGCAGAGTGGATTTTTGTGGCTGCTGCTCTGCACGTGGAAGTGCTGTGAAGGGAATAGGAGCAGGATGCTCTGTTCATGTGAGAGCTGCCTCCTTCAGAAATGAAAGCAATCCGTAGGAAAGAAAGCAATCCCTGAGCACTGGGGCAAGCCTGAGACTGTTGGGCTCGAGGGTTAGTCACAAGTGGGCATGGTCACACCACACAAACACATTGGGAAG
Source organism: Mohoua ochrocephala (assembly GCA_013398855.1). NCBI lineage: Eukaryota > Metazoa > Chordata > Aves > Passeriformes > Acanthizidae > Mohoua > Mohoua ochrocephala. Next base: position 47,783 of record VZTA01010573.1, on the reverse strand, counting down.
GGTAATTCTTTTTTTTCACAGCAGTGTTGCTTTGGAAAGCTGGCTGAAAATTATCTGACAGAATCCTTTTTGCCTGTAAACATTACTTTGTAAAAAAGATTTACCAGTGTATATGTCAATTACAGGGGAAAAACCATAGCAGATATTTTTCTGAAATGTTTTGGGGTTTAATTCAATATTGTCATCTCAGTGTTTATTTTCTCTCACAGTGTTTCAGAGAGGGTAGGGCAGGAAAGCGAAAGTAAAACTCAGCACCTAACTTCTGACTGAGCGCCAACGTTTCATTACGCTGGCCATTTTCACTTCATTTTCATTTGGTTTTATTATATACTGAAATTTTTAAAAAATTATTTCTGGGCAGCTGTGTTACTTAGTGCTCATGTAACTCTAGGAAAATGTTTCCTGACTTCATACAAGCAGAATTAAAAGGGAGCCCAGATTATTTTCGGGGCTTACAGACAAGGAAGCAGAATTGGCATTTTCTTTCATATGTGCAAGAGCTGACTGAAAAAGCTGTGAAGTTTTGCAGTAAGTAACCTTGTAAATCTATTTGGTTTGTGGCGGGGAGGGGGAAAGAGATGAAAATTAACCAATAAATGCTTCACAAAAATAGTAGGCTGATCTGAATCAAGGAAAGAAATTTTTTTAATTCCATGGAAAAGCTTGGCTATATAACATGCCTTATAACTCCCCTAGAAAACTGTGGAAAGGAAGGAATTTTCTTGCAACAACATTTTGGGATTAACTGAGCTATTTTGCCCAAGGCATGATTTAAGGTACTTTCTTATTAGGCACAATTCACGCCAGTTTTTGCATAAGAAACCCCAATCTGCAAGTATTTCTGGTGTAATACCACTGAAGTCAGGGAGTTTACGCTAAGGATGAATTTGCCCTCATCCTGTTTTCTTCACTTTATTTATTTGCCTTGGAAAACAGAATTACCCCAACTCAGTTATTTATCAGATGTAGAAAATTAGCACCCCTCTAGAAAAGCATTAAAAGCCAATTACAAGAGATCCTGCTCAAGGTGATACCTGTCAGGCTAAAGCAGTGCAGCACTCGTGATCATTTTAATTGATACTTTTAGATGACGTGATCTGGCCTGCTGCAAACCAGCTGAATTAAAAATAAAAAGTAGCATTTGCATATTAATAACTAACTTTTCCACTTGAATCCATGCAGGGAAATACCATTGACTCATAATCCAGATCCTGAGGTGCTTCCAGTAATGCAAAGCCTTTGTACTCTGCCTTTGGCTTCTGTGGGAATGGTCTGTGGTTTTCTGAAGACAACACTCACCCTATCTTGTGGTAATTTTTGTTTCTTTATCTAAAGCAAGGGATTAATTTTTTTAGCAAGTGAAAAAGAAAATATATTGGTCTACAAAGAAATCTAAACACTTATAAAGATGTTTCAGTATTGCTAAGATTCTGTTAAACTACTCAGTCATCAGATCTAAAGATATTTTAGGGTATGTTTAATTTAGTGGAAGATGTACCTAACCTTTAAAATTGAGCCAGTGCTCTCTGTAACACTGATCATTTTCAAATTATACCTGATAAAAATATAGTTGTAAATTATTTTAAATACTTGGCTGTATGTTTTTTACCTTTAATTACAAATTTACACGTTTTGACATGTTCTAACCAGTGGTACTGAAACCAAATCCACAAGGAGTTGGAACTCCTCATAACAGTCCTGACTCAGAATCCATTAAGCCTCTTGGTTTGAATTGCACTGGGTTTTTTGTTATGGTTTTTTGTCTGTATGTATATACCTAGAAGGCAAAGATATTCATCACAAGAACCAATCACACAGACTGAGATTTCAAATTTATTTGCCACAGGATAAGTCAAAGTAACTTGAGTGAGGCCAAGGAAGTTACTCTGGATTTACACTTCTCAGTGTAGCCAATAAAAAATGTGAATTACTGCCAGTTAGGACAATGTTTGATTATTTTTTCATGCACCTTCAGTGAAGTGAATATTAAATTTTGACCAGAATACCCCTTCTCTATGCAAAAATGGAATTTTATATTTTTACAAAGCATTTCATCTACCTGAAAGCTGTTTTCTTTAGGAAGACTGTCCTGATGGAAATTTTCTGACCTGATTCATGCCAAACTCACAATTCATACGAATAAGATGAATTTGAGAAAGACCAAGCCAGTGAGCACACACGTACACATCCCTACCTGGTTACACTTGAGGTTCTTGGAGTAGAAAACAGGAAGGATGGGACAGTATCCGGGGTGCTCTGAGAGCAATTTGGGTTTAATTCAGAAGAGCACCTAGATTTTTGTTTCCAGAAAAAATAAAACCATACCAAATTTCATTTCGGATTAAATAAAACAGTACTATTTTTATTCTTAAGGAAACCTTCCTGAGCATCCCTTGCCCTCCCTGTTTTTGCTGTCTGGTTTCTTTTTACACAGAAAATGAAAATTCTGAACTGCATGCTGTAACAATGCATGAAGTTTGAACTGAATTTTGTAGGTCTGAGACCACATTTCACAGTGAATAAGCTGATTGTATGAGAAAAATCTGAATCTGGGGAAGACTCAGAAGCCTTGGCTGAGGATCAGGTTCGCTCTGTGACTGAGGATAAGTCACCTAGGGCAGACCTTCAGAGGTATCTGGCTTCCAGAAAAGCAGTATTTTGAAGAACTCAGCCACAGTGTCTCTGTATGAATTCTATAATTCCACCTTTGGATAAACAGGCGAAGGGCCAGCTGAATTAAGGTAGCAGTACAAATCTGAAGAGCAAAGGCCCAGGCTGGCACAGTGCTTGCTTTACTGGAAGCAGTGCAGGCAACACCTGGCAGTATTTCCACGTAGAAACCCCCACCCTTTGTTTCCCCAAAACATAGGATTTCCTACAGAATACTAAACCCGCTTATTTTCCCATGCCATGTGCAATTCACCTCCCGTTTTCTAGATGCAAGGACCAGCACTGGATCCTTCTCTCCTCTGTAGCTTGCTCTGTGTGCTGCTGAGGGCAGAGGCCGGGCAGAATTCCCGGAGAAGAGCTGCTGTCTGTCGAGGAGATGGATGGGCTCTGAACCTGCTCTGTCTCCAATCGCTCCCAGCCCACTGGAAATGGCCAGAGCTGCTGCATTTCAGCCATTGATCCGCCGCCCTCCCTCTGTCCCACTCTTCCTCCCTCTTCCACGCTGGCGTTGCCTGAGGGTTCATTTGGCTGGCTGGAGGCGCTGCCTGCCTGGGACAGGCTTTGATGGCAGCTCCCGTCGCTGTGGGAAGAGGTGACGCAGTGAGGGGCTCAGGCTGGTTTGGGTTTACAGTGCCAGCTTTCTGTGAATGAAACTCGTTAAAAAAAAATAAGTAAAATCAAGCAGCTGTAGCTGCTGTCAGAGCCATTCTATAGTAGCTGAGTGCATCTGCTTTTTCTCACCTCTAAAACGAATCAATATGGCTTTAAATGATTTCCCTGATGCCTGGATTTCTTGCCTTATGCTGCTGTTAGCGCAGACACGCGATTGCCTGGTCATTCCTGCCTAGTCTTTTCAGTCTCTCTCCCCTGGTTTCTTCTTGCTGCTTTCTTTTAAAAATACATATGAAATACTCAGCGGAGCAGCTTGGTTTTGCTCATATGTCATTTTCTCACACACAATTTGCCATCCTTGGCAGCCACACACGCACTCACCACAGTGCCTCAGTACCTGGCTGCCTGGCTCTCTCTCCCTCCCTCCCCCCTCCACACACACACACACACACATGCTGCCTGGCTGATTGCTGCCTAAGCAACATCTGCTTATCGGGAGTTTTTCTCCTGATGCAGTCGTTACTGAGGAGCTGCTCAGGTTTTCTTGCAACTCTGTCTGTCAAAGATACTCATGCTTAAAAAAAAATTATTTTTAATAAATGATCTCTTGAGTTCTGGGTTGGTTTTTTTTTCTCTCCCATATAGCTTCACACACCCACTCATTTTGGGCAGGCAAATTTGAGTGTAAACCTATTATTACTGCTAAAAATAAAAGACCTCCGCACAGATTAAACCCATGCTTTGGGGCTGCCCCATTTTCCTAGATCCTGCCTAATCTAGGATTTGGATTGTTCAGAACATGAGGTATCACTGACGATATAAAAAGCCTTCAGAAATGCTTATGCCTCATCTGGGTATATTGACACACAAGTGATCTGCTCAGAGAGACCTGCAGTCCATCAGTGCAGCTGGCTGAGGCAGGAGTCCCCCGAATCCCCTTATCACTCCAGTGGTGCACATAAACACATTAGCTGCTTATTTCAGGCAGAACCCTCCGCTTACAAATCCAAACTGCTTCCGCCAGCATCGTCCCTTTTTTTGTATTTATTTATCTTTACCGTGTATTGCTCTCTCACGAGTTTTGCATTTTGAGGTGCTTTTATATGCCCAGCCACCCGCTTGAAGTATGTAGGAGATCATTACTGGCTTCTGATTAGCACAGCGCATTTGAGTGGCGTGCTGGAGGCAAAAATTTAAAGTGTATCAAAATGCAAATATGTCCCCATTGACCTCTGGAGAAATGTGTTACATTACAAAGTGCTTTCAAAGAAAGCCAGAAAGGAAGAGGAGAGAGAGTATGAATTTGCCAAGGTTTGTGATACCAAAAAAAAATTAATCAGGAATTGTTACTTAGAAGCTTGAATTCTGTGTCACACAAACAGCTTTCTTTTCTTTAAAAAGAGGGAGGGGAGGGGAGGGACCAGATGATGATACTTCTGCCCACTTTGTGTCTCACTCCACTTCCTTTGCTAAAGAACCACCAAAGTGAATGTGGTTGATTGTGGGGCATATTTTTTCAATCTGCCAAGACTCAAATATGCAGTCTAATATATGGCAATGGCCCAGAAGAAGAGACACAGAAATTATTCATGATCCCTCTTTCAGTGTGAAAGACTCCTTGTATAACCTCAGATTAATAACTCTGCATTTAAGAAGTAAATTATTTTCACCAAGAAAAGTGAGAAGCAGCCAAATTTGCCTGGGGAAAGTAAGGGTGGTATTAAGGCAAGTGACGTGCCTGCAGTGAGGTGTGGCAGAGAGCTGCACTGGGGAAAAAGATGCAACATTACCCAAGTTATTTGAGCTGGTTGCTCTTTTACCCTCACCAGTAATAGTGAATATACTCTTTCACTATGGGAGACTGCAGGAAGACATTGGGTTACGCTAGCAAAAAAATAGTCCCAGGCCCCAAAAGGGAAGCTTATGGCCTGCCCTGATCCTTAGTCACCACAATGCTTTACTGCAAATACTCGTTTGCCTGGAGGCGTCACTTCTCTTTTATTCCCTGACACAGAACCAAAAATGTGTCGTCTCAAAGCAAGTAAAATACTTTCAAGTAACCTACGGCATCCAAGCGAGAGTTCGTACGAGGGTTCAGTATTCACTCCGTGTTGAAATGTATGCACTGCTGGGTGTAGTGAGGGCAGGGGTTAGAGCACCCTTTGGCCCCCTCACTGCCTTCTGCACCCTTGCTGTTCATTGTTTGGGGATGGAAGCAAAGCCATGCACAGCTGCTTCTGACTTCACTCAGTGGCACATCTTTTTATTCCTCAGGCCTTCTGAGTACCTAACGTGACAAACACAGCAGAGCAGCAAAAGGAAGGGAAACAGCCATAGCTGTGATGACCACTAGCTTATAAAGAGCACATGGAAGAAGCAGCAGGAATGATCCCAGGACTCCCAATGGTTGTTTGCCATTGCTTAGCTGGTTTCTGTGTCTGGCTATTGCTTCATTGCACTTGGTCATAAATGAAAGCTATCTAATGCTAATGACCATGGTGCCCACCCTAATCATGCATTTGAAATATTAATAAAAATAATTTATGTCATGTGACTGTTTTTTAACTAGCTGCTTTCAGGACTTTAGATCAGTATTGTAAAAGACGTGCATTTATAAATTATTAGGCTTGAGCACATAAGCACTGCATACTATGGGGAGCACTTTTGTAGCACTTTAAATTAATTTATTGTTATCATTCCAGCTGTCTGTGATGTAAACCTTTGGCTATAAATTTGTACCATCATCCAACATACCATTAAACTAAAGTGGTGCCCGTGCTGGAACATATTATAAAACATATGAATAAGATTTCTGTGGGGACAGTTTTTTTGAAACTCTCTTCTCAGTTAATGACACAGGAAAACTATGAGATAACACAGTCACCCTGTAACTATGCATTCATTAAAATATGTCTGCTGGGGGGAGACTTTTGTATTTGCACTTCTGTTGAATACAGACTGAATGTTTTTCTATACCAGATTGTTTCAATTCATATCCTATCTCAAGCACAAGGCTTTGTCTGAAGCTATCATGAAGTCACTAGCTGAGACTGCCAGAGGATTTTTGTTGGACCTGAACTTCCCAGTAGTGGAAATAGCTCCTGACCGCTGAATCACAGCAGTACAAGAGCAGAGCAGTTTTACTGTCTTATCTCTTCTGCAGGCAAACATTCTTTCCCCTACAGATCACCATAAGGCTGACAAAACCTTATCAGCATGACTAACACCATAGTGTCTTGATCCACTTAACGGTAGAGATATATTTTGTACCAGCCCATTGGAATATACAATTTCCTAAAATTTAAAGCAAGTTTTGATCATGCAGTGTTCTACCGAGTGGAGTTAGAACCACCCATGGCTTTGCTCTTGCCTTGTAGGGCTCATCTTGCTCATGTGCTTGTTTATACTTTTTGTCACTTTTGTGACGGATGACTTCTATCGAGCCTGTTTGGAGGCAGTCCTGCCCATCTCAGTCTTCCACTTACACCAGTAAGAGTTCTGCTGCTGATTTCTCTGATTTAGGCTCCTGATATCAAATGCAGCTGTATGAAAAACGGAGACAAAAATTTGAGCTTCAGGTTCTCGGCTGAAGTAACATAGCACAACTTCCTTAATTTGTACCATCTGCCCACATAGGCTGTGCTCGTCAGGGCTAAAGCTTTCTGAGTCATTCATCCAGTAGCAGGACTTCTGGAAAATTGACTGAGAGTGGAAAAGGGTACTCATGAAGAACAAATTTTGTATTATAACTAATCTCATAAAAAGATTACTTTGATGGAATAAAGTTTTCTGTTCTTTTATTTCTAAATCTATCTGAAATATCAAGGTTTGAGAATCTGAGGCCTTGATTTGGAACCGTCTGTAATCAGCAAGCAGGATATCTGAAGTACTTGGGAATACGTGTACACTAAAAACTGCCCTTTACAGGCAAAAATCAATCTGACAACAGGAAAAGTAGATAGCAAGATACGACCTTGACAGAAAATTTTATTTCGATACAATATTTAGTTCCATTGTCCAAAATTATTGAAATATATTTCATAGAAACTTTACAGAGGAGCCTCTAATGCACCCCAGAACTGAATTCTGTCCCAGACAGTTGGACCACACTGGTGCTCTCACAAGAAGATTGGTACCATTTGGATGACATTACCAAAGGCTAAATAACATATGGACACCCTTTTGAGTCTGATTTGCACGCCACAGCAAGACCCTCATGTGAAGATCTGCACAAGAGGGAAAGATAGCAGTAGGATGGAGTATCCAGAAATAACCTGAGCTTCAGCTACACTTTTGGGAAAATAGGTGAGAGATCAGATTTACCTTTCCACGTTACCCATGTCCCTCTGAACAAAACATACAGCACAATCAATTTGCGCTCTTATATCACTTCCAACGAAAAGAAAACACAGTTACAGAAACCTTCTGCCTGGTTACACAATGCCTTTCAGGTTTTGCCGAGGTATAGGGTCTTCACCAGAGAACTAGGAACTGGGCAGTTAATAATAGTGTAAGCTTCCCTGACACTGGACATTAGGACAAGAGATATAAACCAGGTGCCTGAGAGGCCGAAGGATGATGATTCCTGAGCTGGAGGGTGGGCTGTAGCTGTTCTTTCAGCTGAGTCTGAAGAACTTAGTGGCTACAGCAGTCAGGGTGGTTATGGGCTCTCCCTTCCTGCAGAGATTCTCTATTCATATTGATTTTCCTTTAAATATTCCCTGCCCTGCTACTTCCAGCTTTAGGGTTAGTCTTCACCAGCAGCTTTTACCTTCTGTCTGAGGGTACATGCAGACCAGCTCCTGGATTTTGGTGATGTATTGATGTGGAGCCATTTAGCTGAGACAAAATGTTATTTACTTGATCAAAATTTTCTTTTAACTTAGCACGAAAGAGGAAAACTTGGTTGTGTGACAAAAAGTATAGAGAGCTTTCTTTTTTATTAATGGATTTATCACTGTCACTGGATGTGTTTTAACTTATTTAAGAAGAGCTTCCTGTCTTGTAGCACACAGCTTATAATTAGTCTGTAAAGTAGATGGTCTCAAAAGAAGGGATTGAGTTGGTTTAAGTTACAGTAGCTAACACAATAGTGTTCATCTCCCAGCTGCTAATTAATCTCTTCAACTATCTGTACCTCCCTTCCTTACTGATCACTTAGAGAGAAGGTGCTTTTTTTTCCTTGTTAGTTAAACTGTAATCTTTTAGGAATTAGCTTTTATGACTTCGTTCTACTGACGTTTGTTCCAGTCCTCTAAAGGTGCCTCATGGAGGAGAAGAGGCATTTACCTTCAGTTTCCCTGTTTCAGCTGATGCTGCAGGTAGCTGCTGCGTGCGTTGTTTCATTTTCCCTTGTCTGGCAGGACCAAGCTCCCCAGCCCATTACAGTGCCCAGCAGCTCCGGCCAGGCCTGAGGGCCTCTCCGTGTGCCAAACCACCCAGAAGCCCCCTACACCTACAGAGGGCATCCTGGATATGACAGAGGATAATGTGTGGATGCCAAGGGCTGAAGGCATCAGAAAGGTTCATGACAGCACTCTGCAGTTTGGTGAGTCACCTCAACACAGCTGCTACGTGAGGGGTGCTCTCCACCTTCACCCCCAGCCGCCCCCAGACCGCTGCCTGAAGAGCACAGGAGGAGGGCTGGGACCCTGTTCCTGCCCCAGCTGAGCTCAGGGACACGGGACCCTGTGTCGCTGCGAGGGCTCCTGCTCCGACCCGAGTCCTCGGAGCAACTGCCGTGCTGCCACATCACCCCCTCCCAGGCATATGCTCGTGTTTGGGCTCTGTCAAAATATGCTTTAAAGCCCATTTCAGCAGCAAGCTCACTTAGTTTCCTTGCCAGGAAATGTTAATTACTGTGGTGCAGTCTTCTGTTTTCTGTGGCACAATAACAATTAATTTACACCATTGGAGAAACACTTACACTTTTTTTATTAAAAATCGATGAAACCAAATCAATACAGCATAAAGTATACAATATCAAAATGAAAAGCTCTTGTTTTTATACTTGAACATCCCTAATAAAATTCCACCGTTGATTCAAGCATCTTGTCTATTCTAATCTAATGAGAAGCTGTCAAGTTTCTTTTTAGCATTTTGGAAATGGCTAAAAATGGCTGTCCCAGTACTTGGCAAAAGAATGCAATAATTAACCCCCGAGTTGTAAGTCAATATGATGATGCAAATGCTGCTGCATTCATCTCTCTGCATTGCATCACCTATGCACCTGGCAGTCCATGGAATCCATTTTGAATCGGGATGGAGGTTAGCTTTTATTTATAGCTGTAATTAGAAAAACACTAGCACTAATGGAGACTGCTTTGTTGCTTGAACGTGTCACACAGAGTAAATTCCACAGCAATTTTTGCATTTTAGCAGGTCAAAGAGTAAAACAAATTAATTGCTTCATCCTGGGACAACCTGTTTATTCTTCACAATCTGATGATTTACTGGAATATTGATTTCAAAGCTTTTCAGGGAAAATTCCCTCAGTTGTTTTTTCTCCCACCGCTCCAACTACACGAGGTGCTGCAGAGCCTGGGAAGGCAGCTCCTGCCACTCATCTCATGGTTCCTGGGCTCCCCTGTAGCAAGGGCCAGGCAACACCAACATTTCCGGGTGGCTGGAGTCCCACCACGGAGGGGACAGAAGCTCTGGGGTTTGCTCAGCGGTGTCCCAGCCCAGCAGCTGCACCAGGTAAGTGCTCCCCCAGCCCACAGTGGGATGTGCCAGGCACAGCACTGAGGAGCACTTTGCCTTTTACAGCACAAGCTCCTGCTGTGGTTTGCACATTTCTGAGTGCATCCACAATGGGCACAGCTGATTTTTAGGAGCTAGCCAGAACAGAAAGGAACAAGGTAACTTTAATCCTGGTTGGATGGGCAGATCACCATTTCCTTTCCACAGACAGAACCACCGTGGGTTTGAGTTTGATGTGTTTTTTTAACAGCGAATTGATAGATGGTCCTTTTAAATGTGTGAAATGATCCAGAGATGACAGTAGGTTTTTCAAAGCCCTTAGACAACTCCGGTAGCCATGGCAGTGGGCTGGGAGGACAAGTGTCACTGAGATAAAAATGCATTAACTGGATTAATTTAAAAGGGATAGAGAACTCACACAAAACCACCAGAAACTCCTACTTTGTTACAGTGGTACTGGGAATCTAGATGTGATAACTAACACCAAAAAAATAAAAGAGACTTAAAATGAAAGTTTTGCAGGTTGGGATATTTGGCTCAAATTGCCCTTAGGAATTCCGAAGTGTGGCAATATGCTACTGAGATGCTGAGAAATGCTGTAACCTGTTGTCTGCACATGGCACCTGTGTATGCACCGGTGTTCCCTGCTGTAGCAGGAGCTGTGATGTAACCACCATTTTGTTACCATGATGAATGAATTTAAGGTTTCTCACAAACTCTGCAAAAATGTGCACTAGTCCATCCTGGGGTTTGTGTGTAGTGTTAAATGTTTTTATAAGTTCTGTTCTCTGTGTGGTAAAACAAAACTGCTCCTGAATGACTTTCTGATGCCTGTTCCAAGCTAAGACAAGCCCTGCAAAGGGAGGATGATTATTTGCATTATATAAGTCTTTCAGACTCTTGAAATATGGGTCTTAAACATATTATTAACTTCAGACAGATTAGTAAGTCCCACCAAAGTAAAAAGGATGTGCTTTAGGGCATTGATGACTATCAGCTAAGAAAAAAGCTGAGAGATCTTGTTTCCTTCACAAGGGTAATTGATCACTTGTGGAATAACTTCTCTCAGAAACTATCACTTGATCTGTATTTGAAATGTATAAGGAGTGTGCTGTATGTTAGTAATCTGCTCCTACTGCAGAATTGATGAGTTTCAATAACACTCTAGTATTTTCAAATAGAAACAGATGTTCTGTTGGGCATCCCACAACAGAAAATCAATAGTAGGTGAGCCCTGTGTAGTCCTTCCCTCCGAGAGAGCTCCACTGTGACAGCAGTGCAGGAAGGAACCCACCATTGGGCTGGACTAGCACAGCGACATTAACACTAGAAAGTTTTTGGGGCAGGCTTATCATACTGCCACTATTTGGAAATCAAGTAAATGAGATGCTTTGTTCGCCCTCCAGAGAAGCAGGGCACGGTTCTGCACCCGGGGCTGAGGTAGGCTGCCTTTCAGCCATTAGCACGTACTTGCACTGCATTTCTGCAAGGGTGAGCCAGGCAGACAGGTAGCAGGAGAGGCTCTGAAGGCACACATCATAAGATAGTACCTACTCCAACGATCTATTTATCTCAGCCTGACAAAGGATGGCTAGGGTAAGAGGCAGGGATAAAGCAGGGATTTTGCTTTTATTCAGACGTTTGTGTAGAATAAGAAGTAGAAATCATGTTTTTCAAATGTTATAAACACATTAGCACATTCAAAGATCTTTTGGAATAGAAGATGTTTTTGAGGCTTTAAGTGTTTCACTGGTCCTCTCATTCAGGTAAGGTAGCATGGCACCACGTGAGTGTGTAAAAGGGATTTTCCAGTGATACTCCTTACTTTCTTTTAATGGATGTCATGACACAGAGAGAAATATTAGATGCAAGCAAGCCCCATGGTTTTGATTGTGGTTAGTCTGACGGTTCTGGTTTGCCTTAAGTGGAAGCTGATGAACAATGGTTTAAAAGGAGAAAGGAAAACAGCCTCAGCACTGAGGTCAGCCAGCCACTTCCTACACCCAGCTGTTTCAGTTTATTTTTTTAATTAAGTTTGGCTTAAATTAATGATGACAGTTTAAAGAGAACTCTTTCACCTATTTAGCTTACTTTACATCTGAAACCAAGTCCCTTCTGTCCAATTGCATTTTGTTACAAGATTTGCAGTTAGGTTCCTAAGAGTCCCTGGTTTCTCCCCACTTTATTTTGTCATCTCTCTACTCTGCCATTGCCCTCTGCCCTTTCGTGCCCTTTCAAGGGAGGGCTAAAGCTATTGCTGCTGCGGTATGGAAACAAAGTGCCTCCTAATTGATCGTTAATACTGCCGGAGTGTGAGGATGTTGGGAATTGCTAGATCAAGCCCATTTACTCCAGCTTCTGGGTCAGCTCTTCAGAAGGTATAAATCAGCATTCCTTCCTGCCTCCTTCACAGCTCAGTGTAGGTTTGCACCATGGAGGAGCTGGCTCAGGGGCTCTGCTCTGCACGAGCACCAGACCTCTGCTTCAGAATAGTGGGGTAGTTTATTTCCAGAAGCCTGAGAATTAGCAACTCTAGTACTGCTATAATTATCAGCCATTTAGGTGATGGGGGAGAGAAACAGAAGGCTTAATTTTTCAGAAAGAATACAGCTTCAAACAAGAAGTTTTCTGATCCTGTGAGATGCCACAGAGTGACAGGAGTGGGCACAATCTCAATGGCTTTTCTAAGCCAGTAGAGGCCCTGCTTTTTTAACAGAATATTGTCTCCTATAGGGCTTTTGGCTTCATTAATGTGGGGCTTACTTAAGCCCCTCACAACTATCAGTTTAAACCTTCTCTCCAGGCTTGGCTACTTTTCTTTCACAATTAGAGCAATATTTTTTTTGACTGGGAGACCTCGCCCTAGTATTTAAGGTGAGAGCTGATGACTCATAACCAAAATAAGAAATGAAGTGCCACTCCTTATACCTCTCCCCGTTTGCTAGGAAAGCAGTAGGAATTGCATCATCACTCATTGCAGAGAGAAGCGTGATCGCTCTGGGTGGCAGCCCTCTGTAAATAGTGAAAACCTTGAGGATTTCTTAAATTTAAAAAAAAAAAAATCCCATGGCCTCAGCGGTACTAAGTTTGGCAATTCATACAAGACTACCCAGGGAGCTGCAGTCTTGAGGAGGCTGGCAAAACCAGACAGACTTGTGGTGGTTTGGTCATTCATCGGTTAGAACCAGATTGCGTCTCATCCACCTCGCCCTTCCCAGTGAAAGTGAGCAGAGGGAGGGCTGCACGTAGTAATGAGATAATGACAGAACAGTCCCACACCCGACCCAAATCCCTGACAGAAATCAGCCTGTGCTAGGAAGAATGACAGAGGATGCTCTTCTGGGTGAGTCTCTCACTTTTTTGCAATGTAGTTCCTAAGTTACAACTCAGTAATGGTGACAAATGTTTTGTGATGCCTAGTTATAAGAATGTTGTACATTTTTGCCATCACACATATTCTTACTGAGATGCCTATGTGGCAGGTATGAGATCAAATGCAGTCTGCAGATATTAGGTAAAATCTATAGATGTTTCTGGGCCAAATTCAGTTAAGATAAATAGCTATGTATCGACATATAAAACTGTCAGAAATGGAGACAAATGGCGAAGAAATTTGGTACTTTATATGCATATAAGTCATGGGTCTAAAAACAAAAGCAGTTGAGAAAAGGTCTCTATCTCTGTCTGCTCTCCTCCAAAAGTACCTAAGCCATCTGGTTTACTTGGGATGTCTTTTTCCTCCTTCATTATTAAAATATTTAACTCAAGTTTTAGACAAAAATAGAAGCATTTGAAGAATGTAATCACATGTTGTTTTCTTCCAAGAAAATCTGCAGAACCTACTTCACTGAACTTTGCAAAAATTCACAATTAACTTTGACTGACATTGAACTATGGTTTTTTTTTAATGTTCCTCTGTGATGAAAGTCTCTTCACTTGAAAAAATTATCCAGCTGTAGTTCTGGTCTTTGTCTAAGGTGTTAACAGCCAGACACTAGCACCTTGTTTTCAATTTTTCCTGTCTTGGAGACACTACTTACATTTAGGCTTTTCTTTTACTGGCAGTAGCTACAATGGTCTAGGCTTTAATCACCAGCAGCTGTAGAAATGAGAATAGGATTGGAAAAGCAAATGTTGTCCCCTTGAAGATCAGTTCAATTCACATCTGCATGTGCACTTTTTTCCTAGTATTACGCTCCAATTTAGGAAGGTTTTACATACCTTGGGAACTCATTCTTGGCTCTCTTCCCACCTTTGAGTTAAAATCATGTGTAAAACACTTATTGTGCAGGGAATGGTGATGTGAACTGGGAAGAATATCTTTTGTCTGGCTTATTTCAAAGTAAAATTATACAGAATTTAGCTTATTGTTTTGCAGAGCCATAAACCTCCACAAAACTCCTTCTGAAATCAACCAGACTAGTTGTGCTAGCCAAGCCAAGCGGATGCAGGAGTCTAACAAAAATCCAGCTTGATGTGATATTTAATATCCAGCTTTTCATGCTGTAGCTCGATGGTACAACACAGAGGGGGTTTGCAGGCTCTGGACCATGGAAAAATCTATCACTTCCTCATGTCCATCCCACCCTCCTGGCAGAAGTTACTGGGGCAGGGTGGCAGAAGGGATAGTTTCCCTGCTCTTGGGCCATCCCAGTTCACAGCACGTGGTGTTTTCATTCCAACATCTATTGATTTCAATTTATGTTAACATGCTGGGCTGTGAGCTGCAGCAGGAGGGATCTCTGGTTCATGACTCCTGTCGGGTTCAGAAGAGCTGAGGTTATCACCTCAGCAGTAACCTCTTTAGCCACCAAAGTTGAAGCTGATTCAATCATGAATCAGTGCCCTTAATTAATTCTCCTTTATAAAAGCCCAAAGCAATCATACTGATGTCAATGAAAAAAGTCCCAGATGAGAGTTTGATTGTTTCCTCAATACAAATAAAAAAAGTAGTTAAAAAGCTAAAAACCAAGTGGCTCCTTGGGAGAATGGATTGGGTCATTAATATATCACACACATATGTCAAAAATCTTGTGTTAACCATTTAACCTCACAGCTCCTTAGGACAAAAATAATTACTAGTCTGAAAGAATGACTTACCTTCTCAGAATTCCTTTAAACCAACTTGCATTGGCTGAAATGTAAGAATGCATTTTAAGAAAGAAAAATTATGCCCCCAACAAGTTCAACTACACTCCCATATTTTTATGCATTGAGATCTCCCTTCTCTAAAATAAACAACAAACAACAACAATTCACCTCACAAGTTGGCCATAAATAGCTCACAAAAATCACTGCTACCTACCGACTTTCCCCAGTCTACATCTAAATAAAGAAATCTGTCTTTTCTGTAGGTCTGTGTACTGAATAATCTTTCTTACTACCTGGGTAGGTCTCTCCACTTGACATAGTCTTATTTATTCTCAATCCTGCATATTTGAGACCTGTGAAGAGATATGCAAGCTATAAAGGATTGCATAAAGTTTTGGTAGAGACTACATTCTGATGACTGCTGTGGTTAGGTCAATATTGTTTTACTGTTCAGTGCAGACATATTAAAAGAGGTTGGAAAGGAGAAGTGCTGTTCCAGAAAAAAAATCTTCTTGCTTTGGTCCTTGGATGCCCTTACATCCCCCCAGCCTCGTTAGAATATGTCTGCAAACACTATTTCGGTGTGCAAGGGATTGGTGCAGCAAAGGGCTGAGGGAGGTATAAGCTGGAAGAATTGATCACAAAGAACAGGAAAAAGCTCTCAGCCCATCCCATCCCAGGGGACCACACCAGAGAGGGAAGCCAGGACCACAGGTCAGTGGTGTTGCACTGAATCATATCTGGAGTGCTCTGGACTTCAGTCCTTTAGAGGGGATTGGCTGTGTCGAGATACATAATTGTGGGCCTCCCCAGTCTGTCTGGGGACGACACAGGTACCCTCACCACTCGTACGTAAATCAGACACTTGTGCCCACAGTGACAAGGTGTGCTGACAGCCACCAGTGTGGCACAAAAGCAGCCTGCTTCCTTGGGGAATGTTGTGTGGCATGAGGAGCTGTGGAGGCACTGGAGAGCACAAACCCCAGTGAGGTACTGTTTGCCCAGCCCCAGGTTAGGGAACAAACTCTGATGTAATCCAAGTTCTTTTGTCTCTGGTGAGGTGCCTGGAAGTATAGCTGTCCCCTCTGTACGGGCTTCATCTCCACGAAGGAGTGCAGTAGCAAATGTGTGTAGGGGTGGGGGCAGCTGGAGAAACCGAGTCTAGGACCAGAGCAGAGTCAAGCAGGTGCAGGGCCCAGATGCACGCTCAGACAGAGGGAGCAGCTTCACTGCCGTGGGTTGATTCCCACAAATATCTGCAGGATCCCTGGTGCCTGGCAAGCAAGTGATGGTAAAGCAAGTTAACTGCTGTTTGAAATCTGATTTGTAGCTTTTTTTCTTTCTTTCTCTCTTTCTTTCTTTTTTTTAATAACTATGCTTCACTATGGCACCTGAGAATATTTGTCTTGGTAATGATTAGGGAATAAAACCTCTGGCAGCAGGATTCTGCAAGAGGAGGTAGGGGCAACCCAGTTCTCCTGCAGCAGCCTCACAAGCCTGTGTTTCATATAGCATAGCTGGATGTTTGAGTGAAAGCAAAATAATTCTCCAAGTTCAAACTAGGGCATATTTAATCTTCTTTGGAAGTAACAAAAAAAAATAAGCCAGTGTGCTTTAAAGAGAAATCTAATAGAAGCAGATGAGCCCACGCCAGCCAGCCCTGCTGAACCTGACCACTGCTGTGCTCCACAAACACATTTTGTCCTGGGAGAGTGGCCGGGAGCACGGCGGTGCCTGTTAGTTGTGAGCAGAGCCCCTGCTGAGACACAGCCAACAGGTTGCGGCAAACAGAGCTAACATGGAAAAGGTTTAACAGTGTTCAAACCAGGAGGGGAAAAATTTCCTGTAAAACAGCCTCAGCCTGGTCCACCTGTAGTAAAAGTCTGGGCCCATCAGCTTTCCCTTCCCACAGAGGCAGGGCACTGGCCGCTGTCAGTGCCACTCTCCTTCTGTGCTGGATTTTCACCACTTATGGAACCCAAACTGAAATGGTTTTGACTGTCAGCTTGGCACAAGGCTGGGACCTGCCAGGGACAGGGTAACCTCGAGCTTTGGGCAGACCCTGCCCAGCGTACAGCTGTGGGGCAGTGATGGTCTGGGGACACCTACCAGAATGCACAGGGAGAACAGGAAGGGATGGCATTAGCAGCTGGGGTTTTTGTTTGGGGTTTTTTTCACTATTTGAATAAAAGCTGTTAGAATCTGGCAGGTTTTTTACAGAATGTAGTTACATGCACTTAGGTGACAACTGCATTTTAAGCCTCTGCTTTCCTTGCAGTAAAGCCACCGCTGAAAACTCAGCCCAGAGCCAGTGCTGAGCAGTTTCTCCCTGAGGAGGGGAGGTGGGGCTGCCACGGAGCAGCTGTGAAAATCCCTCTGCAGAACCACTGCCTTGTCCCCACAGGAGAAGTGGGAGACCGGGGAGCAGCCACAGCTTTGACACGACTCTGCTGAGAGGCTGGGGTCGGAGTCACCTGCACCCAGGTCTAGGGACGCAGAATGGAGTGAGAAGCTTGAGAGCAGGACTGTGTCCCAGCCATCCAAGGGGCATCCAAGGGACATACACAGGCTTTGCCAGGGTTCCACCACTTTGGAGATGGGGAGCCCAGGCCGTGGGCTGCTTTTCAGGGGATAAGAGCCCCTGGCACCAGCTGCTCCCCAGAGATGTGGGTGGGTTTGGCCTCCAAGAGCCTCCAAGACTGGTCACATAAGCNAGCCCCTGGCACCAGCTGCTCCCCGGGGATGTGGGTGTGCAGGTCCTGGTGGGTGGATTTGGCCTCCAAGAGCCACTGGTCACATAAGAACAGTCTACAGCAGAGAGCTTTTATAAACGACTTACAAAATGGGCAGGTACAGGCTGGGTAAGGCATGGGTGAAATGCTTCCCCACATAAACCTCTTCCTCAAGGGAAGAGTAGGGGCAGCCATTTGCAAAGTGAGGTCTGCTGAGCTCCATCTAAGAGAGAAATCATAATGCGAGCTGGGCAATGCAGACAGGATGCCAATTTTCTCTTTTTAATGGGTTAAAATGGAGCCAGTTGCAGCAAACAACGCTGTAGATTTATTCAGCTGCAGAACTGGCACACAGCAGGTGCCTCGGAGGGACAGAGGGAAGGAGCGGAGGAAAAATGAAAAAGGCTGATGAGAGTGAGCAGCCAGGGAGAAACCTCTGGAAGGTTTGGGCATGCAGGCGGCTGCACTCATGTTTTATGTCACTGCAGAACATTAAATGAGCACTTAAAAAGATAATTAGCACCTTTTCATTGGACCAGAAATCAAAGATGTAATTTACCAGAAGTCAGTGAACAATGTAAGAGATCTAATTTAATCACATTGTGTAGCATAGCCAGGGTGAGAAATCAGAAGCCCATCCTGGCTGAACAGCTGCACGTACAGCAAATGTGCCCCCAACAGGACAGTGCCACCAGCAGCAGAGCCACAGCTGGTGCAGGTGCTGAGGCCACGCAGGGTATTTGTGCTATTTGAATTCTACTGCATCATTTTAATTATTTCACAGTAAAAGCAGAGGGTATGCAATCTATATAGAAGAAAATGCTCGTGTCTAGAAGAGGCAGCATTTTGTAGCCGAGGTTGGCATCACAGTTCAGGTGTTCTCTTCCACAGACTCTACACAGGCTGACAGGATCAGACCACTCCAAAGTTCAGGAAGATGAGGAGGAAATGGAGGTTTTGTTTTAGCATCATAGATGAAAGGTGATCTTTCAATACTCAGATTTCAGTTTAGATCTGGACTGCCCAGTCTTGCCTTGAGGCTTTGGAATGGGCGATTCAGCTTCCTTCTACTTTTAGTATCAAATGAAGTGTTCAAAAGATCAATAAAAGAAAAAAACACTATTAAATTTTAAGTGCCATATAAAGAAACTCAGCTTTAACTCAGTTATTTTTCAAGCCATAGCTACAGCACAAGGCATATTACCTTTATTGGGATTTCTTAAATAAAAATGTTAACTGTATGTGAGCACAGTTGTAAAATCAAGCTGTTAGCTGACTAACAAAGCTGCAGTACAGCAAATCAGATTCAACATTACACCACTTAATGAGGATTAAACTTTGTCCCCTGAACACTACTGCCTTTCCCAGATTTCTGTCTTTTTTTTCCTTTCCTTTTTTTTTTTTTTAATTCCTCTTGGTAAATCTTTATATGTGTTTCCATGGCAGCTTGGAAAACCTGGAAGTCCTAAGCATGGTGGCCAGGACTCTAGATTAAAATGGCTAATCATACTGGCCACCTTTTGATAAACACAGGCAGATCCCAGCCATCATCCTTCCCAGGGGTCCACAGATGCATCCGAAAAGGAGCCGAAAGGCAAGGCAGGGCTGTTTGTACCCATGTGCAGTCCCTCTGTTGGCCATCACAGCGAGGCCAGCAGAAGGCAACAAACCTGGAAGGGATGTGGGCTCTGCCGAATATGTCAAGAGAACAGTTTCTACTGATTTAAATGATAGCCCTGACAGGAAGATCTGACCTCACTTTCTCAGAGATATAACCTCAAAAGAACCCACATGTGTAATAACCATAACGTAATGGGACTACACAAACCAAAATTTCAAATTCTCAGCTTCTATTTTATCTATGGTTTAGCTCCTGCGGAAATGTAGGTGACTGAGAATAGTCCAGACAAACAGCAATCATTGCAATTCAAGACAACTGAAAAAGCAGTAATCAAAGTAGTAAGCGGCAATCCCTAGGAAATACGGTCTGCTTAAGGAAAATTCAAGCAAGAAAAGTGTGTGTCTTCACTGCAAGACACTCACTCAACTCAAATAATATATTACCTGGCTCCTAATTATTATATCTAATTATAGATTGGCCTAAGCACATTGGCAAGGGAAATATGTTGTAAAATGTATGTTGAAATATTACTGTGCTATTGTTGAGTCAGCTCCTGGGATATGAGGCATTAAATATCAGAATCTCTGGCTGATTTCAGTGTTTTTATGTTGCTTAACCACACTGTTAAGACATATTGTTGCAAACTTCTCCTTGCTGGTTAAATTTAGCTTCTCTGTTCTCCAGGTGCAATCTGATACCTTCTAGAGAACCGTCTTCCCCATTCTTGCACTTCTCTACCAGACATTTGTTTCCCCAACCGGCCTTATATATTTTATATATTTTTTT
Organism: Mohoua ochrocephala; assembly: GCA_013398855.1. Classification (NCBI taxonomy): domain Eukaryota; kingdom Metazoa; phylum Chordata; class Aves; order Passeriformes; family Acanthizidae; genus Mohoua; species Mohoua ochrocephala. The sequence goes on along the minus strand of VZTA01010573.1, from coordinate 27,569 downwards.
AAAATCTATACTATAAACATTGATAGTTTCAAGTTTCACTGTAAAACTGCCTGTGCTGCTTCTTGCTTTGTACTGCAGCCTGGTAGCACTGTCTTGCAACCCCTACCCATTCCTGTGTATGTTTTGTACTCTTTGTCAGTGGATGTGATACACTGTCCCCTATATTGTATATTATCACTGAACAATATCCTACAAACCACTTGAGAGATTTGGGCCTTGAAGTTGAGCACACATTAAGTGAATTAGGATGTTATGCCACAGGGAAAAGATATTTGGACATAAAGTACAGAAAAGAAAGCCCTAGTGTGGAAGAATTATTTTTCACTGTATCTGTCCGTGTTCTGGTGACAGGAGAACGTCTGGCATAGGCACTGTGTATCAGCACCCACATAAAATACATGATGGCCTTTCTTAAAAGAAAAAAAATTTAAAAGCAGTGATTAAATGTTAAAATTAATTTTTCTAGGATTTCGTTGTTAAAATGAGGGGAAAGGCCCCTAAATCATAGCAGTTATTAATTTCTAACCACTGTTTTTTAACGCAATCCCCTTAAAACATCTCTGAAATTAGTAATGGCCAAGAGAGTTTCAAGCAATTACACAAAAAATGTCTTAAAATAACCATTTTACAGTCATAAGGTGACTTGCAATGCAATTCCTGTTTCTTTTTCTCACAGTTACAATCACACACTGCACTTGATGACTGTACCAGAATGTACAGTGGGCTGTACTGCCAGAACAGCCTTATACTGTGAAGGGTTGGGTAAGGATGAGCCAGGAGGCCACAGATGTGACTGACATGACTGGTTGTTTAATATAAACCTTTGTGAGTAATTAACAGGCTGAATTTTTTATCAAAAACCACGAGCACGCTTGCATATGGAAAAATAACATAGATGGAACAAGCAGATTACAGTGCTATTGATGTCCCCAGCCTTGGGACATACACAGAATAGAGGTTAAAACTATTACTAGAAATGTAAGAAAACACCTTGATTTTGCTGTTTACACCAAGCACACAGCTCTGCACAGCATGGCAGCTGGTTTTAGTGAAAAGAGAAAGGAAAATCTCGATTAAATTCAGGTTGTTTAGTCTGAATCTGGTGCAAAAGTCTGAGGGAGTGCGTTCCATCCTTGGAAAGTCTGCTTTTATCTCTTCATGAAAACACTGGATCTCCCCATTATAAAGGACCCTGATGGTGTTTTCTCCTGCCTCAGCTTCGTACTAAAATGTCTTGGAGTTCAAACACTCTGTGATGGACTTTAATTGATTTTCAGTCAAGACTTCTTAAATCACGTTTCTGAAAGATCCTCTTATTATTGGCAGGCTCTTTTCCCCATTTTGACTAGTCTGTGCTTCTTCAGTTCTGCAGAACAGGGAGCAAAATATATTTACATGCAAAAGTTACCTGAGGCAAAAGAAACCAGAGGACAAAGCCAGTTGCAGTGGAGCCAGCACACTATGGCTGTGATCTCTGAAGTGCTGCAGCCAAAGAGACTGGCAGGTGCCTCTAAATATAGACACGGATATTAAAATGTTAAAAGTACAATACACAGAAAGCAAAGTGAGGAAAATTAGAAGTTTCAAAGAGTGCCTTTCTCTTTTTCCCTTGTACATGCCGCAGCCGCAGCAGTCTGGCCACAGGCCTATTTGATATTTATAAAGTTCAATTCGGTCACACACCACAGAAACACTGAAGACAAAAACCCCCACACAAAACCTGTTCAAATGGTCTGCTGTGTGGTACTTAAGGCTGATGAGCATTGCATGTAATGATGGCTTTGGGTCTTCTCCTGGGGGCCTGGGTCAGACCTCTACTTACATTAAAGAAGAACATTGTCCCCAAGTCCATGGTCTGTGAATTGGACCCTTAGATGTCAGAGCAGGTAAAATTTTCAAAGGGAAAGGACTCTGGGGAGAAGAGCATTTATTAAACCTCTTCGGTTCTTCATTCTGATAAAGAACAAATCTTCAATGTAATAAAAAATAGTTCAATCTTTTGAAAAGATATACCAGCACAATCTCACTTACTTAGAAGTTCAGCATATTAGCTGCTAAAATGGATTCCAGCAGCCCTCCATACATTTGTCCAAAACTTCCAAAACTTGCCTGCCCAAGCACCAAGTTAGGTTCCATACTGAGGAAATGTAAATATGCTGTTACACTTTTCTACGCTGCCAGCAAAAGTTTGTAAACCTAGTTTCCAGAGCAAACTCCTGGACAGAGAATGCTGTGTCCTGCTCAAAAAAAAAAGCACACATTGCCTTCTCTTTAACAGAGAAACATTGGAAATGGACATGATTTACAGCAAATTTCTTAATCTGTCTAACCATAATTTTCAGGAGGACTTCAAGGTCATAGCACACCTCCACCCGTGCCCGACAGTCAGGACTTGAGCAGTGAGGAAAGCCCCCATCCCAGCTCTCACACGCAGTGTGGTCCGAGCAGTGCTGCTGCCTTGGGGCCAGCATTAGCCCGGGGTGGTCCGCTCTGTGTCCCGCAGGATAGTGCTGAGGTAAAGGCCTGTTAACGTGCCTGTTCCCATGGTTCCTGCGGCGCTGCAAAGTTAGCAGGGATGTGGGGAAACCTTCTGTGCTGCAGCTGTACAGGCAGTAGGAGGAAAGGAGCTGCTAGGAATGATCATAAAGTGGGATAAGAATTGGGCTGTGGAAGTGGGTGCTGTTGTCAGCGAGCACGTAGTCCTGAGCGACTTCGGTTTGTGCGGGGCAGTTCATTTCTGCGAGGTTCTCCCTCGCAGACAGGTAACGCTCTGTGCATTGGGTATTTCAGAGTGCTCTACATTAGCTTAAGTCTAGCACTGACTCTGCAAGGAGTATAAAACTGACATTGATTTCCAATTCGTGTCATTAATATTTTATCAGAACGTGGCCAAGCATCTCCTCACAGCCTCGCTTGCTCATTGCACCCCTGCTCCTAGGGAGACTTATTTTTTAAAAGCAGGACCCTGCAGAGCAGAGACCACGGCTGCCGTATGAACAGAGATGGCAGCACGCATATGGGCAGTGCTCCAGGACACGTTTAGTAAATCTCAGGGAAGCTCCACTTCGTGGCAAAGACACTCAGGAGACCTCATGCATGGCTGGAGAACACATGGAAGAACACAGACTATCACAGTATGAACCGAGATTGCTTCTGCAATAGTGTCTTAGAGGGAATTACAAGGTCATATTGCACTCACCTTGCTTGGAGAAAACCTTTTGATCCCGGGATAGATACCGGCAAACAGAGGCACCGCCAGCAGCAGGTAATGCAGGTACTGCAGTCTCATGATTGTAACACACTATGGGAGTCTTAGAAATGCTGGTCCAAAATAAACAGAAAATAAAGGAAATGAAAACAGGACCATCTCTGTTAAAGAGAAAGTAGAGCCTTTTCCCAAGCAGGAAATGATGTCCTTACATGAGCCCCAGCCAGAATGAAACTGCAGAATGAAGGTCTTCTTTTGCAGATTTTAACTTTTTTTCTGCACCATTCCAAAGACACCAGGTCTTCAAGAAGGCAATCTAAAATTTTCAAAATATCCTTCCTCTCTACCGTTTCTCAACATTTCAACTAACCTAAAAAATAACAATACTTCTGTGAAACCTGTATTGTGATTTTTTTTCTTCTCTGATTGAATATTTTTCGGTGAAATAGAGTGAAACCTGATGAAATACAATAGTAAAATGTACATATTAGAATATTACGTATATTTCATTTAGGAATCCTAATTTCACTTAAAAATCAGTATTAGTACTTGTATTATATTAAAAAAAAATCAAGTAAACTGTTTCCTAAACTATATTTGTTTCCTAAAAGTACAGACAAATGCTGTGCAAGAACTCCTTAACACTGAAATGAAAGCTGTCAGAGGAGACAAACTATCTCGAAATCACAAAATAACTTTTCTTATCTTATCAGACACCACCACACAGAGACTGTTTGAATTTTATACCGCTGTACTGCTGACAGTTTTCACAACTGTAGATCTTATGAGTGACAAGTGCAGAGTTAGGCCAAAATTACAAAGGTAGCTGGAGACAGACCTTGATGCCTGGTAGCATTTAAAGAAATAAATGGTTTTGGTGTCTGACTCCCAGTGAGTTGATTTGTCATTTAAAGCAGGGAAGGAGGAAGGGACGTGTTAGAAGTTAGCAATCCGCTAATCCTTCTGCGATGACAGAATGGAGTTGAACAAACCATCATCAAAATGTTACAGGTGAAATACAGGATTTTGCACGGCAGAATGTCCTGGGCATGGGGGAGAGGGAGGACCACATTTCTTTGTTGCATTGGGAAAGTACCGGGTCCCAGTGAAAATGAAGTTTTTACCAGTTTTTCTGCTTTTATTTGAGAGACTTTTCTTATGCAGCCGCCATCTCGCACAGGTACTAACCTTGGTGTGAAGACATGTCAAGATGCTCCTTAAAAGAATTTAACAGGTTCATCCCAGCACCACAGCTGTTTATGATATGATCAACTTCTGCATGCACAAACGGTCATGTATAGTGACATGCTAAAAGAAGTGACCCAAAGCAATTTAAAATAAATCATGGGTATAGTGGACTTAGAGAGCACAGCAGAATAATTCTCTGGTTTCATAGTTCATTTATAAGCACCTCATTCATGTATTATTTGAGGTTAAATTGGAGTCATCAAGTCAGACCCACACCTATTTGCTTCCGTTCTGAATTTGGCCCAAATATATTAAAACACTAAAAATTAAATATTCTGATAGCAAATATTTTCAGGAAACTTAACCCTGTAAGTGCAGGTAGAAGACTGGGAGAAGAAGAAATGACTCTGAACAGTGCCAGCAACATGATTCACTCAACAGCTGAAAGGCAAAGTAATGGCAATGAAAACATCTGGGACAATAACTAGGAAAGGAAAAAATAATGCATATTTCCTTTGCTCCATTTGGTCAAGACTGGAGTAAACTTGGAAAATGGAAGTGGTGTAGTGCCTGGGGACAGTGTATACCAGGATGGCTTTGCACACAGCATACACACAGCGTAATATGCAGAGGACTAACCAGAAGGGCTATTTATTTAAAATGAAATAGAGAAAATTAACCTATCCATTAATCATTGCAAGCACCATGACTGTACGGGCTGAGTACCACGCTAAATGACTATTTGCCTGCCTACAAGTGCAACCACCATAATTTTAGCCCTGGTAGGATGCTGGAAGAGTGCATACTTCTTGCTTTCTTCTTGGAAAAGAGCTCTTATAATCTGCATTGGTTGCACTTTCCTACTTTGTAAATAACAGTGGCTCCAAAGGCTTTACAGCAGAGGTACTTGAAAGGTATTCAGAGAGAGCTTGAAATTGCAGTTTGCTTTAGAACAGAAAAAAATTGCCTTCCTTCCTGCCTTTAAATGAGCAGGAGCCTTTTTCTACGTTTCCGTTCCTCCATCCTCAAAGGTGGGAGACTGACCCTTGTCCCTACAGACCCCACTCAGTCACTGGCATGGGGAGCTGGTGACTCCTGCTCCCCAAAAGACTCTGCATCACGGCAAAGGTGCAAAGGAAAAAACCACTGAGCTATTGATGTTATTGTTCTGCTTATGTGTTCTTCTAATGGTTTAGAAAGCAGAACTAGAAGCACATGTTTATTTTTATCTCTCTATCTGTTGTGAAAGGCAGAAGCAGCCATAAGGAGTGATAGGAACTGTGATACGCTGGATGAAAGGGTGTATCAGAAATGGGGACTCTCTAACTTCTTTTTTTAATAAGTGAACTATGTAACTCTCCAAGTAAAGGCATTGTTTGGGCTGTGGGAGGATTGGGAAGTGAAGACTGAGAACCTATACCTTTCTCAAAATACTCTACAAAACTCGTTCTTTCTCCTTTATAAAGAAAGAGAGAATTAGAACTGATTAGAGAAGGATAATTTGGGGGGAAAAAAATCCCCACAAATTTGTGGATTAATACAGTAACTTTATTCTTCTACTCCTAAAATCACTAAGAGTTTCACAGGGCATTGAAATCCCTCTATATTTTTAATACCCATATTAATTAAATATTATAAAGTAATATCTTATGGTAAAAGAAAGATAGCCAGGGTCAGCTAAAAATTACCCACAAGGTGTTAACTGACTCCATTCCTCTCCCTTCAGCTGTTCAAGTCTGCTCTGCATCTTCCTTGGCAAAGGGCTTATTCCCGTTTTCCTCACAGCCTGCCTGTGACACAGCGAATGTTCCGCCAAGAACAAATAACCGTGCACAGTGGTGGCTGTTCTGATGCACAGGGCCAGTGTGGTACAAAAACATTTCTGTTACAGCCTAGGATTTGTCATGCAAGCGTAAACCTTTGTGTGGAGAACTTTATCTGTGCTTAGCGTGAGCGTGTAAAGCAGACGTAAGTAAATTAACCGGCACAAGACAAATGTCAGTGAAGTTAGTTTAAGAAATTTAAGCTGATCCAAAATGAAACATGCTCCCTTTGGACTTGCCTGCTGTAGGATATTTGTGTAGCAGATTTGCATCTCAATTTTAAAACCGAACTTAAATGTTACTTCCTATTTGGTTTTTCCTTTTGCCACAGACTTTGGCAGGCAGCAAGAGAAACCCCCAGCAGCCGTGACCGTGCCTTGCCCAGGCAGCTGAAGAGTTTGCCTGTGCCAGGGGGGCTCTGCCCAGTGCACTGCCACTGCCACTGAACTGCCTCTTGCTATATCTTGTGCACTGGGTGTTTTATCTGCCAGGAAACAGGGGAACCTGGTCACTCTCAGGGTGGTCCATAATGATAATAACAAAAGATATAAATCAGATGAGCTTCATTTGAGTTGCAGGGAAGGGGTTATAGTTTTGCTATAAAAGTTTATTCATGCTGAGGCATTCTTGCAGATTACTCTGCCATAAGGGGGTTTACTTTATTTATGGATCTATACCAGGAGGCTAGAGATAAAGACTATGGCTTTGCTCCACGGCCTCAGTATGGGTACTTCACTGCAATAGAGTAGAAGGAAAACAGAACATCTCTGGAAGCTCAGAGGAGAAGTATGTGGAAGAAGAAATTTTCTACAAGCTTATACCTGTAAAAAAAGTCAGGTGCCTCCTCCTCTCTGCTTAATCATCTCAGCTTCTCTGAGCAGGAAATTTGGGAACTACAATGACATTTAAAACTCCTCCCTCTAGCCAACCCACCTGCCCAAGTCTTACATCCTCATCTGCTCCTCTTAAACTCCTATTCTGACAAATACTAGGGAACATGCCTGCTTGCGAGCTGCCCAAGCACAGCATCCGACACCACAAAACATCAGAGATGGTCCGTGGAGCAGTTAACTTACTGCAGTGGATACAGAGGAGGTTCTTTTCTGCACGAGGCAGCATGTTCCAGCTCCCATGTTTGCTCACTACATCCTGTATATTTCTGCTAGGATAAAGTTCCTCTTCATTCCAGGCAGTGGTATGAAAGGCCCCGTGGTCAATAAAATCCTTCACAACCTGTGGGATGGCCACCACCGTTACAAGGTGCCTGAGGGACTGACCTGTCATAGTTTCAGTTAAAAAGGAAAAAAATGTACCCGTCAGGTAATGATGTTATAAAAGATCCCCCTTTGATGTACATGGTTTGGTGAATTAAGGGTTTTCTTCTCAGAGTTATGCAGTTTAATGAATGTTTTCCTGTGTAGCAATAGCAGCAGTGTTAGGTTAAGTGCTGTTAGCTGCCTTTACAGGCTCAGAAGTAAGAGAATGGCATAAAACTTGATGCACTACACCACAGACTTTCTCCTCTCCCAGCATGCTAACTATTGAATTATTAAAGACATGATAGGATTTATTGTTCACATTCCATTATGAAATGCAATGTGCTGAAATAGGGCTGACCTTGAGGTCTCTTTGCCAGTTCCAGATCCGGTTTCTTCTGGTTGTCCACTGCCAGATAAGTTATTAAAGTTGTCAGTGGTGCCTCAGAAGGCAGGTCTGGTCCTTTCTTTCAGAAAGGATATGTGTTTGTGACAGGAGTCTTCCGACTCTGCAGAAAAGCAGTAGGTGAGAGGGGCTCAAAGCCTCCAGAAGCCTTGGCCAGGCGCAGGCGACTCTGGGCAATGGGAACAGGAGCACTCTCTGTGCTGGCTGGAATTTCCTTTTTCAGGAGTTGCAGCTGGCACTCTGGGCCTCCCAAAGATGACTGCAATGAAGTCCTTTTTCCAGACTAAATAATCAGGCTAATGTAAGCAGCTCTCTCAGAGGCTTGAATATTTTTAACAAGATTCTCTTGATTTAAATCAAGCAGGTCTCTTACCTCTTCCAGAAGCACAAAAAGGCTTGTGGGACTTTAAGGAAAGCAGCGAGAGGAGAGATTGCTATTTCTCTCTCTCTCTCCCCTGTCCTCATTCACAAACGCCTTTACCATTTTCTCTGGGTTTGGATGAACCTTCCTGCAAGCTCATCAGTTTCCAAAAAATCCTCACCTGCTATGGGAAGGAGACTATCCCATGGAATTGAGCAAGTTTTGGTTCAAGTCTCATGCATTTTTAAGAGGCCAGTTCTTTACCAACAAGCTTCACAAAGCTGTATTTAACACTTTTCACAGTCAGTTAAGATTTCCTTGCAAAACATTGGCAAGCACAGGAGCCTCTTGAGTAAATTTAGGTCTACTAAAGGAAAGAAACTAAAGAAACTTGCGATAAACTATGTTAGTGGAGACTAGGATTTAGTTTTGTACCTGAATTACATAATTTCAGGATCTTCCTCAATAGCTGATAAAGACTCAGAGATGCCTCTTCTAAGCTCTCTCTTGTAGGAGCGTCTGTGGATGCAGCTCTTCTGCTTCAGCAGAGGGACCTTTCTGACTGATCCTGTGCATTATGTGAAGAGAGACACAGAGCAGTTACATATTCCAGGTTCTTCAGGGGAGCTGTGATGCCCTGGCCACTGTGGGCACTAACTAAGCAAACCACCTCTCACTAGCAAAGCATTTTAAAAGTCTTCAAAGTCTGGCAACTGCTGTAGTGCTCGGCATCCTAACGGGTATCGATATGAACTGCTGGGTTGGGTATATAAGATGTGTGCAACCATCTTGGTAGCTGGTGACCTGAGAATTGCACAGAAATAGTCATAGGACTAAAGCTTTTATTCTTAAATGTTAAAAGTATAAACTGGGTTCTTGCCGTCTCAAATTCCTGAAGCATTGTCAAGCACTGATTGTTTTTCACACCTCTACTGATAGTGTGTTATGTATCTGCTGCACTGCAGTAAAAGGTAAAGCAATTATCATATAGTGTTTATCCTTCTGTTTTGGAGTACTATGAAACTCAATTGAAGGGTAATCTAAATGCATGAAAGACTACTGACATACAAAATCTCGTTACTACTTTCAGGACAGAAGAAGGACAAAAGGCACAGCAGTACATCATTCGCTAAACACTCTGCTTTCCACGAAATCTCAAAATCTTATTTTTATATCTAGTATTTCTGATAAGCCATTCCTTAAATCCATTCTGTTTAGCAGTTGTGCTTGCATCCCTATATGTTTGCTTCTGTAGTTTCCAAGAGGCCAGTCTGCACTAACTGTGGGAATTTCATCTTATCCCTTATCATCAGAACTAAAAAAATGATCGCGAGCCCTTTCGATTCCCTATCCCCAACAGATGTTAAACAGCATTTCTCTGTATTTTGAGTGATGTTAGTGCTGATACTTGGTTTCAGAAGATGAATGCTCACCCATACACAGGATTCAATTAACATTCTTTTATGACTGCATCCATATTATTCTTAACGAGCAGACTCCTTGGTGAGAGTGAATATTTACCTCATGGCATTAAGTCCACAGTTTTCTACCACAGTCATTAATGGTCATATAGCAAATGATCATCCCAACACCCTGGCTACATTCCAGTTCAAGTAATTATATTCTGCCTCTCTTAATTTCCTTTAGAGAGTAATTGGACCTGGTAACAGTCTTCACTTGTTATCCTAAACTGCTCTGCAGCCTGACCACATCTCAAAGCTTCAAGGACTTAATCATAGCTCCCAATAGGTGAAATACTGATAGATGATCTCCCTGCTCACCCCATCTTTTTATCACATACAAATCCATTAATTATTGTAACACCATCTAACAAATTCAGCTCTGCAGGTGCTGAAGACTATACGATTTGTATATTGCTAGCTGCCTGAAGACATAAGTCAGGAGCTTAAATGATCTCAGAAACTTATGAACTCATTGATTTTAGGAAGCCGATGATATAAAACTGCTGTACCTTTTACGCGCCTCTGACTTTGCCTACATTAGTGAGCCATTAGGCACAGTAAGAGCAGAGCAGTAGGACAGTGCAGCTGGCTGTGAGGGCTCACAGGCACGTTTAGAGTGCATGTGATTTGGCATTTTACTTCAGACTGCGTTTAGTTTGATTTACTGGACTGGACATCCCAAATCCATGTGGTTTAAGTGTAGGCTATGGATCTCTTTCGTCCCTAAAGGGATTGAAGCACCACTGGTGTGTACCTCAAGTAAAACTTCTGGTTCAGTTTCCTTCGCAAATAATATGATTCATATGCACCGAAACAGCAAACCAAACACAGGATAAATGGGAATGATGGAGAGATTTGCTGCAGAGCTGCTCTGCTCCTCTGAATGCCAGCATGGCTGGGGATCCACTGTACACTGGAATGGACTGTCATCTGTTCAAGGACTGTTAAAGGACAACAGACTTCAACACGGGACAGTCCTCTGACCAACCATTGGACCAGACAATAATAAGGAAACATATAACTGACTCATAATGTTCAAAAGGAAGTTTTGGGGGAGGAGAGAGGAAGAGACAAGCATGCTGCAGTAGCCTGGTGGGGGGGGGCGGCCTTCAGGAAAAAACTCTTGAGCCCTAAGGAAACTGTTCCAGATGGCGAAGAATCTGAGAGACAAAACATGTAGGGTGCATCTGATATGTGCTGGTTTATTTTTGAGTGATTCCAGAGAGACCAAGCAAAGAAGCAGTGCCTTTGCCCATTTATACTGCACAGCAGTTAGAACATGGAAGAAATCTCAATATGGTAGGAACTGCCACAGCTGTGACAGCGGGTGGGGGCTCCAGAGTCGCTCTGTGGGGTGACTCAACAACCCAAAATACTGGATCACTTTAACATCAGGAAAAAGCAAGGAGAAAAGCTTCTGCCTTTCTGATTTAGTTAAATTTCAGATCCAGATCTACTTCAAAGTTATTTAAGCTTAAAATATTTCTGAAAATGTTTCATTTTAGGAAACTTCTACTAGAAAGGAAGTGAAAAGCAAAGAGAGGGTGTTACCACTTTTTTTCTCTTTGTGGGGAAAAAACCAGCAAAATCATCTATAGCTTCTTTTCCTACTTTTTTTCCCACAAAAAGAAATATGTCTATGCAGAGAGATTGATCCAGTCTGGATTTTTAGTTGAAATGTACCCAGCAGTTCTCTGCATGCACCATATATCCCAGCAATTTATTACATGATGTGAAAGTCAGTCTCTGAGAAAATAAATACCTTAGATCCAGCGGTAGCCAGAAGCTGAGGTGTCCTAAAATGAGTATTAATCTGGAAGGAAAAGGGTGACTAGCTGGAGACTTAAGAGCTGTGTTGCAGAGACATGTGTGGTTCCTAGGGAAGCTCACGCTCAAATTCTTGTGAAACACACCATTTAGCACTCGCTGCTCTCCAGTCACATTCTTTCACTTCACTGTTTATATTTACTCACCTTTTTCTGCCTTCTGATCTTTGTCATAGCTTTACAGTTCTCAGTTCGCTTCACTAACATTAAGTGCAAACAGCGTGCGACTGAGTCAGACATGGTCAGGAAAATGACAAGGAACATGGTGTCCTAGGCCAGGTGTTATCCTGAGGAGGCAGGCAAGATTTTAATTATTTCAATTGCCTTCTCTATATCCCTGTGGTGCCCCCTCCTGAAGATCACAAGAGTGAGGTGAGGCCTTTCTCTGTTATCATGTTGCCAGATAGGAAATATCTCCCCTACCTGGGGATGTGGGACTGGAAGGGGACACCCAAGTAATCCAAAGTGACTCCTGCAATGGTGTGGGAGATATCCAGTGACAGAAGGCTCCTCAGCATGATGACTCCACATCCTCCACCACAGAAACACCTCCTCATGCTCCCCAGGATA